>CM035436.1:7340472-7515472 GCA_020310875.1 Ceratopteris richardii
TTTGTATAAGTCTAATTCTATAGTTGATTGACCTTTATACCAGTTTTTAGATCCTAATTGTGATCAGGCTAAGAGAATTGAGAGTAGGAACATTTATATGTGTAAATGTGAAGAAGTGAAGTTTGCAACAGCCGCAAATTTGGTGCTAAAGTTTTGGTCAGTTCTCCTTCCGCACTGTAAATTTTTGAGCATGCAAGCACTCATTCTTTAAGTTGGAAGGAAAGCTACCTATGGCTAAAAGAATTTGATAAATGGGTTGTAATTTGAGAGAACTATGCATTAAAAGATATAGGTGTAAAAGTCGACTGTAGAGAAGTATAGTTTTAGACATAGGTGGATTGTTTGGATCATTTCTCAAGATCTACTACGTCTTTTGAGATGATTTAACTTGGAGAAGGTGCGAATTCTTTAGACAACACCTTATACAAAGTTTCATAAAAAAATTTACACATTGAAATGATCAATTAATGTGTTAAGTGGAGTAGACTTTTCTCAGTAGTGATTCTCTTCACAATTAGTGCAAATTCTTTTAGTTTGGCATTGATCTTCCAAAATTGATTTAGATTTGAGTTATTCTTGATATAGAAGTGTTCTAAGATCAAGGATACCTTGTTCGTTTGGATATTAACACTCTCCATCTGTGGTATCAAAGCAGGAATCATCAAAATAGAAGAAAGGACCCCGACTGCTACAGTCATATGGAAATCAACATTTGAAGGTTCAAAAGGTGAAAGCTTAAAGGGAAAGCTTGAGAAGGAGGCTTGAAGCTATCAAAAAGAACAAAAGGAACTTCATTCAAAGTAAAGATACACTTATTCCTCATAAAGCTTGAAGAATTTAATACACAGGTGAAGAAAGGATGGGAGATTCTCTTCAGATAGAGAAATTGGATAGAGAAAAATATCCAGCTTGGTCAATGAGGATGGAAGCTCATCTCATGAGCAAAGACCTGATAGGTAATATCATAGGTGAAGAAGAAAAACCAGAATTCAAAGATCCTAGTGTTCCAACTAAGGATTAACTCTTAGACTTCAAGACTTGGATGAAGAAGGATGCTCAAGCAAGGAGCATTATCTACATGGGAGTCAATGACTACTTGCTACCTCATATGAGAGGACTTGAAAGTGCAAGTGACATATGGAATGCTTTGGAGGAGCATTTCCAAAATAGTATAGAGTCCAGGGAGGTATCCTTATGGGTAGAGCTCACTACATTTAAAAAGAAAGCTTCTCAATCCATTTCTGATTATGTAACAACGATGAAGGAAATTGCATGTACATTAGGATCAGTTGATGAAGATATTGAGGAGGATAAATTGGTAAGGCAAATCCTCATGGGTTTGAGAGGAGATGAGAAATGGAAGCCATTCATTTTGTCTATTGAATTGTGACTAGATCATTTCACTCATGATTTAAATCAGTTGCTAGGACATATGCTAACGTTTGAGTAGGATGTCAAAGGTCATGGTGATAAGAGTGCAATTCAAGCAATGTATTCAAAGGATAAGAAGAATAATAGCAAAGGCAAGCAACAATTAAATGAAGAAGAAGCTACAACTAGTTAAGCCAACTTCCTAAGAGGAAGAGGAGGTGGCAAAGGTAGAGGAAGAGGTAGAAGCACTAAAGATGGAGCCAAAGCTCCCTGGATTTTTGATAAGACAAATCATTTACTGGCATAATGATTAAATAATTGAGGATATAGTCAGAAATTTAATTCAAGATGAAGAGGTGGTAAAAACCAAAGAGGTAATTTCAGAGGTAGAGGTAGTAAAGGTTACTTTGGAAGAAATGCAGGTAGAGGTTTCCAAAGTCAATCCTACAACAATACCTACTATAATTATGCTTCAAATCAGAAAGAAGATTCAACCTTAATCATGAATGCAACTTGTGAAAGACAAAGTGAAGAACAAAAAGTCTTCTACATTGACTCAGGGTGTAGCCTTGATGACTGATTTTGAGAATAAGGTAACTGATCATGTAGTTCAAACAGGTGATAATACAAAGAACAATGTGAAGTCAATTGGATCAGTGAAGGCCAACGATGGAAGTACTCTTCTAGAGGCATAAATTGGAACCTAAAGCTAAAAAGTATGTGTTCATTGGATATGATGATAAGAAAATAGGATATAGGTTGTGGAGTTCATCCACAAAGCAATTCCTTGTATCAAAGGATGTTACATTTGATGAGCAAAGTACTTGTTATGCAGGAACAATCAATAATCATGCAAGTGATGAAGAAGATTTGAATCAGAAGAAAGGTAAATCAAAGGTTCAGATATTTGATGAAGAAGAGAACAATGAAGTACAAGTTGAAATTGAAGAAGTGCCAAGGTTTGATCCAGAATGTGATGAACTAGAAACTTCAAGAAGTGGAGAACTCAGAAGGTCATCAAGACACAAATGGCAACCTACAAGGTGTAGCTATGACACTTCTTTTTTGACTACTAAAGATTATGCTTACATGGTGAAAGCAGACGAAGACCCTTCTACATATGAAGAGGCAAAAGGTAAGGAAAATTGGAAGAAAGCTATGTAGGAAGAGTATGATGCATTGATGGAGAATAAGACATTGGATTTGGTTCCTAAACCAAATAGTTAGAAGATCATTGGATGCAAATGGGTCTACAAGACAAAGAGATTTGCAGATGGAAGTGTGTCTAGGTATAAAGCTAGACTTGTTGTGAAAGGATATGCTCAGACATATGGTATAGATTATGATGAGACATATAGTCCTGTGGAAAAGATGAAAACTATCAGGACACTCATAACCATTGCTACATGTAAAGGTTGGAGATTATGTCAATTAGATGTGAAGAATGCTTTTCTTAATGGTTATATTTCAGATGATGTTTTCATGGAACAACCACAAGGGTTTAGAGATAAAAGGTATTCAGAATATGTATGTAAGCTCAAGAGAGCTTTGTATGGTTTGAATCAGGCCCCAAGGGCATCGAATTATAGACTTGTGAAGTTCTTGAAGGAACTTGATTTTCAAGTATCTAAAGCAGATAGTAGCTTGCTTGTCAAAGCAAGTGATGATGGGTTCATTTACATGTGCATATATGTTTATGACATAATTCTTATAGGTACAGATGAGAAGGGCATACAAAGTCTCAAGAAGAAAATGGAGAAAGAGTTTAAGATACGTGATTTGGGAGACTTATCATATTTCTTGGGCATGGAAGTCTCATATACTCAACATGGAGTATATGTAACTCAAGAAAAGTATTTGAAGAACTTGCTAATCAAATTCAAAATGGAATATTGCAGGGTAGCACCTACTCCAATGGAGGTGAATCATAAGTTGAGCAGATATGGAAGGGAAGAATTCAAGGATATGAAGCTATATCAAATTCTGGTTGGTAGTCTAATCTATGCTACATTAACTAGGCCTGATTTGTCGAATGCAATTGGAGTATTGTCTCAATTCATGCATTGTCCTAGGAAATAACATTGGGTTGCAGGACAAAGAGTGTTGAGATACATTAAGCGCAAGGAAGGTTTGTATTATGGTTTTACATCAGATAAAAACATCAAGATATATAGTGATACAAATTGGGTAGGTAATCATGATGATAGGAGATCAACATATGGATACTTGTGTTATGTAGGAGATAAGCTAATCTCTTGGTGTTCTAAGAAGCAACATACAGTTACTTTATCATCTACAAAGGCAGAGTATAAAGGAATGGTTGAAGCTGCAAAGTAGGTCATATGGTTAAAGACACTCATGAAGAGTTTTGACATCATTCAGAGTACACCCACTCTTCATGGAGATAATATGAGTTCATTGTATCTAGCTGCTAATCCTGTTTTTCATGCTAGGACTTAACATATTGAGATTCAATATCACATCTTAAGAGAGAATGTGATTGATAAGGAGATTGAAGTCATACATACTTCAACAAAAGATCAGATTGCAGATATGCTAACCAAAAGCTTGGATGGACCAAAGCTACAGAGATTTAAAGACATGGCACGTATAAAGAAGATAGAGAAAACCTCAATTGATTATTGAGTGGGAGCTGTTGTGCAAGTCAACCATCAATTCATGTCTTGGATAAAGACTTGAAGTCAAAATATGAAGAAAAGATCAACAAATGAAGTTTGAAGATAGGTCATATTCAGGAAATGAAGAATTGTATACATATGTACATCATTGGCTTAGACCCTTGGATATGTGCATTCATCTTTGTATTAAACCCTAGTGAGTGGATTTAGTTTATTCAATTACCTCCCATCAGAAGGTTTTTTACCCTTAAGGTTAAGTTTCATGTTTGTGAACCTTAGCCTTGGGAGATGCTCCTCCACATGGGACTGTGGGGTCTATATGAGAGCATAAGATCTTAATTGAAATAGAAGTCCTGTGATACCCTTTGGAGAGTGTCTACATGAGTGACACTTGGAGGGATCCTTGGTGTCCAACAACAGGCACCTCCTTGTCCTATAGGTATATATATGGGTGGAGTTGGATGGATGGATACATACTCAATCTCTCAATTTTGGAAGCTATCATCTTGGAGAACTCAAAAGGTTTCCTAGAAGAAGCATAAAATTAATAACAATTTTTTTGCTAAGAAGCTCTGCAAGAAAAAAATGAAACAATATTACACCCGAGATTTCATGTGACTTTTTAGATCTGTTGATTTGTGGATAATTTGAGAAATAAGAAATGATATTCGCATATAAAGCATGCCAAACTCTAACAACACATTCATACTTTATTATTTGGATATGTAGAGATCTTGTTTATGCTTGATGACATCATCTTAATATTATCAATTTGTCTTGCCTAAGTGCCACCATCCTCAGACATCTATAAAAGGGGGGCATGGGCACATAGATCATTAGTCTTGTTGATGCTAGTCTTGAGAAATCCAGGAATTCCATTCTCCAAGTAAGTAATTTCCAAGTTCTAATTCCTATTCTTTCCTAGCACCTTGTTCTAGTGTCCACTCTAGCTCTAGACATCCAAACTTGTCATATTCTAATCTCATAGTATCATATCCTATCCACTTATATCTTGTATCTACATCATATGCATCAAGGATTTCTTGTAATCATGATTTCATGTCTCATATCTAGGGTCCCACGTTGTGGGATCTCTTCTATCATGTCTAGTCTAGTTATCCATACCTACTACTCTAGGGATGTTGGAATTCATGTAAGAATTGAATATTCTTGTATTGTTTCCCTACATGGATGATCTTCTAATCAGAAGTATATCTCAAAAATCATGTCCACTCTTATCAGAGGGCATAATCTAGTGCTTCCTTGACATTTTGGCAAGACGAATGTTGCAAGGATCTTAAATACATGCTCACACAAAGGATATGGATATTGAAAACACATGAAAAATAGAGATGCAAATAGACGAGATAATACACAAATTTGGGTACAATCCCCCCCCTCCACTGCACTCTTTTCGATGGGTCTACAAAGTGCATATATTTGAAGGATTTTGTATTACATTGATAGAAGAGATTTTGAGTAAAAAGTTGATCTCTTTTATTGAAAGCCTTTTCTTTTATTTACATAGATCATGATCTACATTGATCCTTATCCTAACCACTATTTTTACTACTTTTTCTAGAAAGAACCCTTTATGTGGGTCTTTATTTACAAACTATATATAAAGTATGAGTCTTATTATTCATGTCTAGAAACATCAGAAATGTCCATGCCCATTCATGTCTTCATGAACCTTCACCTGCTATATCAAAACACCAAAACAAATTCATAAAGCAATAACTTAAACTCAGAAATTTCAAAATGCAACATATTCCATAATTGATAACGTCGCTCTTAGTTGGAAACTAACTTGACCTTAGTTGATATAAATAAAATAAACATGGATGACTAGTCACATGTCCCATCACCCAACAACATAAGCATGTTAGATATAAAAACACATGCATGGAAATGTATCATGGAGGAGTGAAAACTATTGTGATTATGAACATGATGCTAATGAAGCGTTATGGATCTATTGCGATTATGTTATAAAGTAGAGAAGTACTAAAAAGGAAAAACAACTACCTATGGAGACTAATGAACCCAATAAAAGAAGGTACATCACTAATTGATGGGCATACAAATCATTCTAGAATTACCTTGAGTTTTATTTCTTCTAACATGAACTCATTTACTAAAATATGATATGCCCTAAATATTCTGATTTAACTATAGAAAAAGTAACTAAAGTATGTGTTTACATACTAAATCCTATTTGTAAATGTGTTTGATGTACATATTTTATTTCTACTATAAAGAATGTTTAAAGAAAAATAAAACTAAAATTTTGATAAAAGAAAATTAAGATTCATAAAAGGTTATTTTTGATATGGTAGTTGCAAGTAGATTGACTTGATAATCCATTGAAACTATTTCTCTTTATCATGAGCAAAAGAAGTAGCTTCATGAAGTGTGGTAGGTTAGAGTGAGTGAAGCTTATTTTGGATGTCGTTCTCCAAACCATCTTCATATTTTCTCTTGATGGTAACTTCAAGTACATCTTTAATAGCCTTAACCATGCTTGCATGGTTATCCTCTTTAGAATGCATCTTTTGAAGTAATTTCATTGCATTGTCAAATCTCATTTTAGGCACCTCGAAGTTCATTCCATAGAAGCTCCAACTATTGGTCAAGTGGTACCTCCGGTATAGGTGATTCACCAAATTCCTCCATGGTATGTGTAGGGTCCATGGGTATGTAGAAAAAGAAACCCCTGTGCTACATATGTTAAAATATTTTTGTGATTTCTTGTATTCGAATGGAAAGGGAAGGGAGGTTCTTGGGAATTGAAAAAGTAAGAGAGATGCAAGTTGCGCTAAATATACGTAAAAAGGAGTAGAGTGACAAGACAAGGGAGTAGTGTGGTGGTAAAACACTTAACTTATGAAATTGATTTTATGGGTTCAAATCATGCCTCCTTGGTAGATACAAGACTCCTTATTGCCACTCCTTAATTAAAAGGTTTTGGCATGTAGCCAAGGGCTGCTGATGGTCCTCAAGGGAGCCAATGAAGCCAAATTTTTGCCAAATTTCTATGCCTTATTCGATGCCTTAGAGGATGCCTTAGAGTAAGCCAAAGGAGTAGACATAGGTGTAGACATAGGTGCAAACATAGGTTGAGGGCCTCCAACTAGAATCAAAACCAAAACCAAAACTAGAACTAGAACTAGAACTAGAACTACAAATGAAAACTCAAAATAAAACAAAAACAGAGATAGAGATCGCTATTAAAATAAGAAAGAGAGATCAGATGCCAAAAATGAATAACATTTCACCAAAACAAACAAATAGCATCAGAACCCTCTATTGTGACATGTGTAAGCTCTGATGCCACTATTGCAAGGATCTTAAATACATGCTCACATAGAGGATATAGATCTTGAAAACACATAAAAAATAGAGATGCAAAAAAATGAGAGAGTACACAAGATTGGGTGCAATCTCCATCCATGCACTTTGTCTGACGGGTTGATAGAGTGCATGTATTTATAGGATTTTTTATTGCATTTTTTTTTAATCTAATTTCATAGGAATAAGTTTACCCTTTCAATTTTACTTTGTTGTTCATCCCTAGAAAAATTCTCTTTTGAATCATGATTTTTTGGTGCTTATTTTTAATCATATTTAGTTGGAAAACTAAGGAAAGCATGTATCCATGTTTCATCATATGTGTATCCTCATGCATATTCTTCACATCAATTGTTGCACTCAACTATTCCTAAATAATACATGGTTGAGAAACTTGGACATGATGTCTTTGATGTAATATACTTTTTAGCTTACTATTCCTTGATATGGAATTCTTGTAATAAATTTCTTGGTTGAAAAAATCATTCAAACAATTTATTAAGCCACATAGAAAATAATCCCTTATGTCATCTAAGAGACCAATTCAAAATTTAATAGCTTGATAGTCTTCTTGATATCTCAATCCTTCTAATACGTTTTTGAAGGGTCAAGAAAATTCTACAACTAAATGATCACTTTTTGCTAGCCTTATTTGCAAATATTTGAGTTTCTCATATACTCCGTTCAAGTTAGATTTGATATCTTTGAGTATGGATATAGAATACATAATGTTGGACTTAAACTTTTTGTGAAAAGAAATTACCAATATGTTAGGGAGGCACTAGATTGTGCCTTCTAACTAGACTCAACAAGATTTACTAATTATACTTGTCATTACAAGAGCATGCATGTGGTGGAGAATATGCACTCCAAACGATAAAAGACATGTGTTCGACTCTTCCTAGGAACTGACATTTGGCCACCATGATGAGCCAAAACTTCAATTTCTCTCTACATTCTAAGCTTTCTAGCAAGCTTAAGGACCCTCCGATTGGGGTTTAGTATATCTATCAACTATACAACACAAGTGAGACTATTGAATATCCAGACAGTGTATGTGTTTGTGTACTCACAATCACTTATGCACTTTGAATATGTAGAGAATAGGCCAATAAAAAATAATAATGGTGTAATAAACTAAGTCTATGATCTATTTGAATGTGTTCCACACTCAGATCATAGACTTAGTTTATTACAAATGCACAAATATCCAAACAATGTATGTTTTTGTGTACTCACAATCACTTATGCACTTTGCATATGTAGAGAATAGGCCAACAAAAAATAATAATTGTGTAACAAAGTAAGTCTATGGTCTATCTAAATGTGTTCCACACTCAGATCATAGACTTACTTTATTACATATGCATTCAAGGATGTCCACTTGTGCGTTCATATCTTTAAAGGAATGAAAGTTAGTATGTTTGTGCATAGATGCATGAAGTGCATGTATTGCAAGTTCGAGAACTGCTTGAATTAGTTTAGGGCATGAAAAAAATGCAACCACATGCACGCCAGCTTATGCATTTGAAAGTAAGAAGATGCATTTGCATATATAAAGGTACAATGTTTTTGAAGTAGATGCAAGAATGTACTTTAATAAGAGTTAGCTTACTTTTTAAAGCTCAAGATTGACATTTGGAATGAAAATACTAGTTGCAAAGTCATGCTATCTACAAAATTGCAACTCAAGTAACAGTCACTCGTAGATTCTTTTTCCCAAGGTGATACTTAGGAATCACATACTTAATGAATAATTACATTCAGTATGTTAGATGACTTGCTTAGTAAATGTAGGCACAAAAATAAAGTGAAGCTTTGCATTTTCTTGCCATCTTGATAGGCAAGAGTACATGACTACTTGCAAACTTATTAGAACTTAGCATGACTCTAAGTCTAGGTGATACTTAAAGGGTCATACCAAAAAGTGATTTTACACTTTCTTGTGCATTTGTCTTGCATCCAAGTAGGATGATAACTTAAGAAAGTTTCCAAAGCTCCATGAGAGCTTTTGAGTGAATGCTCTAACTTAATTCATCCAAAAAGTTGATGGAAATCAATGAAGTGTGATTAAACTTAACATAAACTGAACTTTGAAAGTTCAATACATGGATGTTAAGTTCCATGATTGCATCTATAGTAAGGATGTAAGGTGACAATAAAATGTTGATTTTAGGTAGTGATGTGTTGTGTTCCAAGATTCTTCTTCTTCCTTGTGTTGTTCGCGTGCTTCCGCAGACGTCTAACTCCAACAATTGGTATCAGAGTAGGTCCTCGCTTCATCTACGGTGCCGTCGACACTCCTTTGTTTGTCGTCTCAGATTCGCACCGAATTTGGTGAGCATACTCAGGGTGTTTTAGAGATCAAAGAAGCTTCGTTCTGTGGTGCCGAAATCGCAATCTGAGCTCGTTTCGACCTCTGAATGCACTATCAATGTGCTTGTGCAGGTTATTTCGTCTTTTTGTGCCAAAGATATATACAACTTTCTATTCGCCAGTATAAGCATCTCAAAGTTTGCTACAGGTTTAGCAGAATTCGTCTGGGTAGTTTTGTGCAACTTTTTGAGATACAGTCAATTTTCTGCATCAAGGTAGTTTAGTCACCGACCATGGCTGAAAGAAGTGATGTATTCCGTATGTTGGCTGTTGAGGATAAGTTGGATGGTACCAACTACCCGTTATGGGCTTATATGATGCAACATGTGTTGGTTGCAAAAGGACTGTGGAACATTGTGCAGGGTGTTGAAAAACGTCCTATCACACCTGCAACTATTACAACTGCAGGTACTGAAGCTGATGCAGAAGGTGTCGAAGATGATGGTATTCTGCATATTCTTGTTCGTGCTGCAGTTTCTGCTGCACCTACTACACAACAAATTTGTTGGGATGGTAGAGATGCCTAGGCACATACGTTGATAGGTTTGTCTGTCAAACATGCCATTATTCCTCATATTCGCTCTTGCAAAATAGCTAAGGGTGCTTGGGATACACTTACCACATTGTACCAAGCTAGGAATGAGGCTCGTGTTGCTTACCTCCGAAAACAGTTGGAGAGTGAGCACATGAATGAAGGTGATTCTATGGACAATTTCCTAACAAAGATCAAAGACTTGAAGGAACAATTGATTTCTGCTAATGAGGTTATACCAGATAGCTCACTTGTGTAGACCATTTTGAATGGTCTTCCTAATTCATATCAGAGTTTTGCTTCTACTCTTCAGTTGATGATATAGGAAATCCAAATGCCTTTTCATTTGAGGAGTTAGTCTCTGTTCTGTTGCAAGAAGATCAGTCCAGGCAGAACAGGTCCATTATGCGTGTTGCAGATCAAGCTTTCTTGGCTAGTCAGAAGGGCAAAGGAAAATGGAGCTCTTCTACTAGTAAGCAGAAATCTGCAAATGCGACACATTCGAAGAACCAAGACAAAGATGAGAAAAAAATCAGAAAAGCAAAAATTGTTCTGTAAGTACTGTAAAGGGAATGATCATATCATAAAGAACTGTCCAAAACTGGCTAGAAAAGAGGCAAAGAAGAAAGAGGCTGGAATGGTTGTTGCAGAAGCCTCTACACCAAAAACAGAGTCTGCTAATCTTGTGCAGGAAGAAGAATGGGCGTTTACTACTGTTTGCAGTTTTGACCCATCTTCTCATGAGCAGTGCATGTCTGCAGTAGACTCAGATGTTTGGTACTTTGAGAGTGGGGCAACCAAACATATTACCTCGCAGCACAGTTTCTTCTCTTCACTTGAGCCTACCCCTATAGGGAATATTGTTACATGTGCCAACAACTCCTCTTATCGTGTTATGGGAGTTGGTAAGATCATTTTGAGTACTATTGATGGTAGTTCTTTCACTTTGTCAGATGCTTTATTTGTGCCAAGGATCAAGAAGAACCTGTTATCAGTTTCTGCATTAGCCAAGATTAGCTTGGTTGTGAAATTTGTTGATGACAAGTGTACAGTTCATGATCTGTCAAATGGCGATGTGATTATTGCTTCTAGCATTTTATGTCATGGGTTGTATAAGCTCATAGACTATGAAAGATCTGTAAATGATTTGGCATGTGCAATAAATGATTCTTAGGCTATGTCAGATGCAAAGCTTTGGCATGCACGCTTTGGTCATCTGAATTTCGCTAGTTTGTTACCCCTGCAGAAATCTGAAATGGTGTCCTCTTTGCCCAAACTTGAGGCACCTGGGAAACATGTTTGTGAAGGCTGTATCTTGGGCAAAATGCAGCGTTCATCCTTTCCAAAAGATGGTTCAATTCGGGCTACTAAAACATTGCAGCTTGTACATAGTCATGTCTGTGGTCCTATGTAGACACCTTCTTTTGGGAATTATCTTTACTTCATGACTTTCATCGATGATTTTTCTAGGAATGCATGGGTATATCCATTGAAGGCAAAGTCCGAAGTGTTCATGTGCTTTAAACAGTTTTTGGTTTTGGCTGAAAAACTATCAGCATGTAAAATGGGCACCCTCCGTTCAGATCGAGAGGGGGAATATATGTCTTCTGATTTTAATGCATTTCTAGTTGAACGTGGGATAAAACACCAGTGTATAATGCCATATACACCTCAACAGAATGGAGTTGTTGAACGAAACAACAGGTCACTCATGGAGATGGCAAGGTGTATGGTCAAGAGTCAGGCTTTAGCACATAGTTTCTGGCTTGAGGCTATCATGTGTGCAGCATATGTACTGAACAGGTGTCCCACTAAAGCGCTGCAGTCTATCACTCCATATGAGGCTTGGCATGACCAAAAGCCATCTGTTGCTCATCTGCATGTTTTTGGTTGTTTGGCATATGCATTAGTGCTTGAACAACATCACACAAAATTGGATGACAAAGGAGTAAAATGTATTTTTGTTAGGTACAGTTCTGAAAGTAAAGGCTATCGTCTATATCACCCACATACTAAATGCATTCTGGTTAGCCGTGATGTTGTTATTGTGGAAGATGCTATTCAGCCATTGCTTTCATGTACTAAGGAGACATTTGTTAGCTCCAAAGACATGTATGATACGTTTTTGCCTCTTTTTACAGGTGGACAGTCTAGTGCTGGTCCCACTGAGGCAACTTCTCAACCTTTGCAAGTTTCATGTGTTGATGCAGATAATTCCATTTCTGATGTAGATGTACATGATGCACTTATTGATAAGAGAGCTGATATTGAGGAGGCAAGAACTATGCCAAAATGGCTAGTGTAGACCTTACGTGATAGTAAATTAGATGCACCTCTGTCATATTGTACTCGATCAAGCTCTCATAGTGCCTCTTTTGCATCAGATTGCTATGCTATGGCTGCATCTAGTCTCTGTGATGAGAATGAGCTTGTTTCATTTGATGAAGCACAAAATTCAAAAATTTGGATGGCTGCTATGCAATCTGAATATGATGCAATAATGAAGAATGGTACTTGGCCTTTATGTGACTTGCCTCCTGGCAAGAAGGCCATTGGCACTAAGTGGGTATACAAGTTGAAGCGTAAACCTAATGGTACAGTTGACAGGTATAAGGCTAGGCTTGTTGCAAAGGGTTATGCGTAGGAAAGAGGCATTGATTTTCATGAGACCTTTGCACCTACATGCGGTATGACTACTATTCGGAGCATTTGTGCACTTGCAGCCCATCATGGTTGGAATGTACATCAGTTGGACATTAAAACAACATTTTTGAATGGTGACTTGCATGAAGAAGTGTATGTTTTTTAACCCCGTGGCTTTGTGCAGAAAGGGCATGAAAACCAGGTGTAAAGGTTAAAGAAGGCATTATATGGTTTAAAGCAAGCACCACATGCTTGGTATGAGAAGATACATGCCTATCTGATTGCAAACGGTTTCGAGAACAATCCAACTGAAAGCACCTTATATGTTAAGCGTGCTAATGATGTGCTTTTGATCAATGTTGTCTATGTTGAAGACATGCTGCTCATTGGTCCTATTGAGAAGCATATTGCTGATTTTAAGGCTGATTTGCATGCCTCATTTGAGATGTCTGATTTGGGGCATTTGCATCACTATTTGGGCATTCAGTTTATGCAAGTTGATGGTGGAATGGCTTTGTGTCAAACGAAATATATTGACACATTATTGCAGCGTTTTGGCCTTGAAGACTGTAAGCCTATTGCCACTCCTATGGAGACAAGTTTACGATTGAGTCTTCATGATGCTGGAGATGCATTTGATGCTGTTCTCTATCAGCAGGCTGTTGGATGCTTGATTTACTTATGCATTACTCGGGTAGATATTCAGTTTGCTGTCTCACAAATGAGTAGGTTTATGGATTTCCCAAGAGTCAAGCATTGGCAAGCTGTTAAGCGCATCTTTCGCTACTTGAGTGGTACTCGGCTACTTGGGTTGTTTTATCCTAAGGGGGGATCACTACCACCAGATTTGCATGCTTTTTCTGACTGCGATTGGGCTAGTTGCTATGACACTCGTGTGTCCACTAGTGGCCTTTGCTTCATGCTTGGTAGCTCATGTATATCTTGGGTGAGCAAGAAGCAGCCTACTGTGGCCACTTCTAGTTGTGAGGCTGAGTATAGGGCATTTTCACAGCTATTGTTGAGTGTGTGTGGCTCATACGCATTATGGCTGATTTGGGTGTTGGTCAGTCTTCTACCACCACCATCTTCACTGACAGTCAGACCGCATTGGCAGTTGCAAGGAACACTGTGTTCCATGCTCGCACTAAGCACATTGAGGTGCATTATCATTATGTCAGGGAGAGGTTCTCTGCTGGGGAGATCAGCTTGGTATATGTGCCCACGCAAGAGAACATTGCAGACCTTTTCATGAAGGCTCTGCCTAGGGAGAAGTTTGAAGCTTTCCGTAAAGCTTTGGGCTTTCTTCCTTTTGTGGAGTGATTTCCACATAGCCTGGCACTTCCTTATACATGAGTGCCAACTTCTTGTTCATCGCATCACTCCTAGGGGGGATTTTTTGATATATTTAGGTAGTGATGTGTGTGAACACTCTAGGACCACCTGGGGCACTTTTTTCCCTCTTTAGGAGGTTTTTTTCCCCCGGCTTGTATATATGCCTATTGCCCTAATGGGCTACTTATCTTTGTAAATTCTCTAGTAATACATTCAATAGTGTGTGTTGTGCTCCAAGCTTCTTCTTCTTCCTTGTGCTGTTCGCGTGCTTCCGCAGACGTCTAACTCCAACATAAAACCATGGGAAATTTGAAACACCTCTTCCTCTTGAAAGATTTATGAGAGTTACTTTGTGATTTTTTCTAAGAGATTTGGAATTTCAAGTTAAAACCTAGACAAATGATCTTTAGGAAATGAGATATCTCCTAAAGACAAGTTAAATGAAATAGTCGATTCCTCTATTTAATGAATCATCCCATTCTCCTATCATATTCAAGTTTAACTTCTCTTTTGGGAATACACGAAGTTCCAAGAAATGGATCTCCATTGATCTATGAACTTTTCCCAAAACAAGAATAAGCTCATAAATATGTTAGGACAAGTACATGATGATGTCCTTTGAAAGATATTCTATAGATAGAAGCTATCAAATGATGGCAGCTAGATTTCTATTCAAGTATATTTTTTTTAGAAGAAAGGATAGAATAAATAAATGTAATTGATGGTTAAGGAAGGGAAACTAAACATCTTCATGATATAGATGTTTAGTCAAGAAATTTGTATAGAAAATAACTTTCTAGCAAGGTAAAGCTTAGAAAATATGGGTATCCTAGGCCTAGAGGTGGTTCTAAACCACAATGATAAAGCATGCCCACGTTCAAATTATCCAAAGCAAGTTGGTTGTTCCAAGTATGTAGTGTATGATCAGGATGATGGTGATTAAGTCTTTGGAAGGTAAAACATAATGTTTTCCTATCCTTGATGTTGATTAGGTTTTTAAAAGGTAAAACATAATGTTTACCTATCCTTAAAGGGATTTCATAAAGGTGAAATCCAAAAGCATTAGTAGATGCTTAGATCTAGGCAATATAGAGATTCCTCTAAAGTCCCTGGGTAGTTATTCAAATCTTTAGTAAGAAAGGTATCTAAAGACAAGAAGTGAGAAGCTCTTGTCGCTACAAATTGGTTGAGTATAACCAATAGGACTTGAATTTGAGAAATTCAAGAACTTTCAATTATAATTGGTTTTCTTTTGGAAAACCCTAGAAAAAAAGGATGGATGTTCCATCAAAAGATTTTGAAGTCTCCAAGGCAAAGCATGATATTGTGAAATGATCATGTGAAGGAATCAAAACCTAGCAAGTTAGAGGTAATGCCTCAAAACTTCAAACTTATTTTAAAGAATTCAAGTGAAAAGGTAATATATAAAGATATGTTTGGAGTTTAGGATTAGTACCTCTCACATATCAATGTAAATATAAAATAGGGTGGTATGGGACACCATATTTTATACTCAGATTGATGTATGAAAGATGGTATGGGACGTCTGACTATAGGGTGATAAGTATCTTTTAGTCCTAGAATGCATTTTGAAGTAAGATTGGATACTCAAGGGAAATAAGACATTAAAGGTGAAGTTTAAAGTCAAGGAGGATAAAAGCATGATCTTACAGGACACTTCTACATCAAGTGTTTTACAAGATACTTCAAGATCAAGAAAGTAAGAAGATCATGAAGTAATTAAATTCTAGGACTTTCATTTATAATTCAAATATGGCAAAGGATGTTCATATTTGGATTATGAAAAACTTCAAGATAGAGTATTTTTCATTCAAAAATATTTGATGTATTTATAAAGAAATAGGACTTTGAAATGATCCTTTCAACTAAGGTTAGATAGGCTAAGTTAAGCACCACGTTCCTAGTGAACTCAATCAAGTCAATCTCTTGACTCAAGTAATGCACAAGAACTACATTCCAAGAAAGTAAGTCATAAAGAGATTTATTAAAGGAAAGATTAACTTAGGATCTAGCAAAGCATTAATGTTTTGAGTAAGAATATATTTTTCATCAATGGAACCTCGATGGGTTGACAGACTAATGTTTTGTTACTACGCTAGTATCTTGTGGTTGGATGAGGATGTTTAGCTTTACTCCAAGAATCTTTTTGAGAATCTAGTTTATTGCTCTTAAAGATAGACAAATTGCTTTACCTTGTTGAAATATATCTATGCAAAGTTAAAGTCATGAGTCACCTAGAGTTTAACTCACAACAAGCTCAAGTATCTTAGAAGTTTGAATTGGTTACATAGATTTTTAGTTCTTTCTTTATGCTAGGGTTGGAAGATTGGAGCTAGGTAACTAAAGTACACATCCGAGATAGATGTTCTCTACAAGAACCGGTTTAATCTTCAAAAGATGCTAAGTTGAAGCTCACTTATTTGATTGTGCTTCAAGTTACATAGCATGACTCTAATGAATTTCATAGAGTTCACTACAATCTTGATAAGAAAAGTTAGAGATTTCTCATCAAATTAAGGAATTCCCAAGAACTTAAAGCTAAGGATTTTGAGAAAAGTGTTCCAAGTTGGATAATTTTCATTTTAGATTTGACTTGTTCAAGTTAAAGTAAGGTTGACCAAAAGTAAATGGAAAAAATTTTCCTACATTCTACATAGGTTTTTTCAAGTGCAGAAGGAAAAATTAGTCCTCTAGTTGGGTGAAAAACTCAAGTAAATGTTGGGTGGGAGTGAACCATAGTAAAAACATCCAAGTTGGATGTTTGGAACAACTAGATTTCTAGTTTTCCAAATCAAATTCAGGTGAATCAAGATTTCTCAAAGTCTTGTGAGGGATAATAATCCCATCTTAGTTACTGCCTCCATCCACTAATGACGTCCAAAAATGGACTAGTAATTTTAACCCACCCATTTCACATGTTAGTGCCCAAATAACACATAGTCAAAACATTGAATCTACTAGGGATGTTTTTTAATCCACCCTTATTATTCATTCCCTACTTTGAACTCCGATGAGTTTATCAAAGTGAAAAGGTAGATGGTGTTTTGAATTATTCGGGCATGGTTTCTACCATAGAGATGAGATATGTTCTTCAAGGTTTGAACATGAGGCTTGAGGGATGCCTATAGTTACTATATATAACTTTATTCTCGACGAAAGAAATCTTTACCAAGGGTAAAGAATGTAATAAAGTAATTATATGATCTGATTGTCCGACTAGTTCACACATATCTAAAATTAGACACCATTTGGACATTCACGTGTATGGTTAAAGATCTCAAGACTAGAACTAATCATAGGTTCATGTGCTATCTCAAACAAGTAATCCACCTAGCCTAGTGTTTAAGTCTCAATATTAAGGAACATGCCTTGGGTTCAACCCCCATGGGGAGCATGGAGAGAACGTTCTTCCCAAAGAGCTCTAGAGCCTTCTAACTCTAGTTAATGTGAGTTAACTTGAGTGGAGAGAGAGTTAACTCGAGTGGCAAGCTCATCTACCACTAGTGGACTCTAGTTGAAGGTACTAAAGTAGTGGTGAAGATCACTCCAACCACTAATAAACTCTACTTGAAGGTACTAAAGGAGTGGTCAAGATCACGCCAACTACTAACAGACTCTAGTGGAAGGTATTAAAGGAGTATTGGATATTGCACATGCACTTGTGTACTCCAGTTACATTTCTACTTCTCATTGATTGGAGCGGCTATATATATATATATATATATATATATATATATATATATATATATATATATATATATATATATATATATATATATATATATATATATATATATATATATATATATACATACATACATATATATATATATATATATATATATATATATATATATATATATATATATATATATATATATATATATATATATATATATATATATATATATATATATATATATATATATATGTGTGTGTGTGTGTGTGTGTGTGTGTGTGTGTGTATAGGCATAAGATTGGGAGGAGATTCATCTCTCTAGTGTGTGGTGGTCCTAATAATTAGGTCTTTGAATATGGTACACTTGTAACATCATGAATAAAATTTTTAAAGGATTTCTAGAAAATTGTTTACAATGAAATAAATATAATGAGACTATTAAGCTTGCATTCCAGGTTTTGTACAATGATATATAGCTAGGAATAATTATCTACCTATGTGATAAGATAATAAAAAGTAGGTGCAACTTATCAAGCAAGGGCATAGCTTATGAAATGAGCACTACAATGACAAGATATACACTTGTGGAAGAATCCCATGATTCTAGGCATGTGTATATGTCTTTGGTGAATTATGGTCATCATTTGGATCTTAAATTGTCATCTACCAGTCCTCAACTACTCTCATTTCATGGTAGTTGAGTATTTTAATTAGTTAGAACCACTAATTTCACTTTTCTTGAATTAAAAAATAAAATAAAATGGTAATGTGGAACATAATGTAATCCTTGTATAACAAGCTTGAACTCACCAATTAACTAGAACTCCAACACTCTCCCTCAAGCTCAAATTAGTCAAAGTGTATTCATTGATCTCTTCATATTCAGGTCTCGTTTCAACTTATCCAACTTGCTGCATCCATGGATTCGTTCATAATGTGAGTGTTATGATCATTAGTGATGATGTGCATGATATCCCTCCTTTTCTAAGATCTTACCTTTGATGAAATGATAATAAAACCTCTATGTGATTGATCCTTGCATGAAACATTGCATTTCTTACAAGGTGAATACTAGAAATGTTGTCTCCATATAGAATGAACTCTTTAACCTTCAAATCCAAGTTCTTGAGCAAATTCTAGGTCCACATGGTCTCAAGTGTAACAAGGGATAAGGCTTTGTACTCACCTTCTTTAGAAGGTAAAGCAATGGTGGGTAGCGGACATCCAAGAGATCAAGTTTGCACATATTACAGGAATCTAAAAAGATGTAACCCTTTTTATATCCTTTGAGCCAACCCAATGAGATTCTATCAATCCTTTAGTCTTTATTCCATTTTCATAAGGATAGAATAGGAATTATTTGACTCTATCTTAATATGTATGAGAATGCTCCGAGCTACATTGAAGATAACATCAATAGGTGAATTAAAAAATTAAGATAATACACGTACAACATATAATAGGCTTGGTTTTGTGAATGAAGCATAGTTTAAGCTTCCAAGAAAGCTCCGATATGATGTAATACCTTCATGGGTTTGTGCTTAACCTATGCAAAGCTTTGTATTTGCGTCAAAAAGTTGTTTGTGGCTTACTTCAAATCATTCCATAGTTACCAAAAACACCCAAAATGTATTCACTTTGTGCCAAGTACATAAAATATTTCAGAATTGTAATAGTAGAAATGTTGAATCACTTTGCTAGCTTTGATTTAATAGAATTGATACCTGCATCATCATTTCCTATTGCAATTAAATCATCTGCACATATGCATATGTAAAACACCTTGTTTCATTCTCTCGTGAGGTATGATGAAGGATATGCATCACTTGGTTGATAAACACACTTATAAAGATACTCCAAAAGACATTTCGTCTAGCGAGATGGGCTTTCTTGCAACCATATGATGCTTCCCTTAACCTACACACATAATACAGATGCTTGAAGTCCTCAATTCTAAAGGTTTTGTTATGTAAATTATTTCTTGCAAATTACCATTCAAAACGTTCATTCTTTACATCCAATTGGTAAACAAACCATTTCATTGATGTAGGCTTAAATGATTGCCCTAAATTCCATCATCTTGGCAACAAGGCTGAATGTTTGTTCATAGTTCATCCCATAAGATTTGGAAAAGAGGTTTTATCCTCCAATGCTTTGGACTCCTGCTCCATAGCTTCTTTCGAGGCCTTTGTAGCACTTCCCTCTAAAAATGTGTCGGGCTCTTGACCATTCATAACCTTGCTTGAAAGTGGATGCCTTACTTTGGTTGACCTTGTTTCTTCTCCCTTGGGTGGAATGAACCTTCATTTCCTTTGGCATCATGGTCTTTGTCTTTGAGCTAGATCCTTCTTTAATGATTGGCACCCCATATCTTTTGAATTCATTCCCTTCATAATCCATCACTATTAACCTTGCTTGCCTTTCTATTGGCTGATTCATTGGTGTTTTGAAGCACTCAATCTTTGTTGGGAATCCATGCTTGTAATTCTTGGGTAGATTGGTCCACTAAAATCCAACATTTCTTAAACCTTATATGCATGTCTTGTTTGTGCCTCTTCTATGTATTCTCTTTACAACATAGATTTAGGACCATACCATGATTTTAGCTCATCAAAGATAACATTTTGGGATACCTTGTGTTCCTTGATTGTTGGATTGTAGAAATTGTATCGATTATGTTGCAAACATTATCCAATGAACTTATATCATTCTATCCTAGCATCAAGCTTAACTCTCAATTATTGTGGAACATGTATATAGCACACACATTCATAAGTTTTGAGATGTGAAAGGTGTGGAAACTTTATACTCCATGCTTCATTCGGTGTTATGTCATGCAATCCTAATGTTGGAAACCTTTTTGTCAAGTAAATTGTAGTAGAGTATACATTAAGGGAAAAAATTGAGCCCTGCATGGGCATTGTAAGGATTTGGATTAAAAAGCTTAATCTAGGAGATAAGGGAGCTTGCAAAACCACTAGTGGTCTTCCCAAATAAAATAATATTTCTCAAAAGATGGTTTTCGAATTCTAAAAAGGAAACATTTTAGGCCTTTGGATGCTTGAGATCAGTGGCTCATATTTAAATGGATATAACTCTAGTGAGAGAAGGTCTGACACAGTAATCATAGTAAAGGAAGCACATGCACGTTTTGAGATTCTCTTTGCACATTTTTTGGCCCTTAGATCGAGGGAAATCCAAGGGCATTCCTTATTTGGGGTTGATCAAAAACTCCGAGCTGCTGTGAGCCATTAGATTTGGCTTTGATCGGATGGAGGAGATCAAAAGGCACCTTTTGATTGGGGGGCTTCAATCTTAGCCATTAGATCTTCTCCAGATCCAATGGCCCATAATTTAGGCGCTCAATCTTGCATACTTTCAATCTTACACACCCGATTTAGACTTCAATCGAACGGTCTACATTTGATGGCGCACCTTTTAGGAGAAATACAATCTTGGCCATTGATAAGAAGGAGAATCCAAGGGCCTATGTAAAATGCCGACTTGACTTTTGTCTTTCCTCCTAAACCCTTGGATCATCTAGCCAATCTAAGGGCTCTTATTGATTCGCAAGAAGTCCAAAACAATTCAGGAGTTTAAAACAACTAGTTCAAGGTGGTTTTTTGTCCTTTGACCACAAAAAACCAAGGGAAGCCTATGCCTAGTCTATGAGATTAAAGGACTAGGCTATGGCCACCACCCTCTTCTCATTGGTCCAGCACTAATCAACCTTCAAGCTAAAAGGCCCAAGGAGGGTCCATTTTTTCCCTAATGAGCATCTACAATTTAGAATATAGGATCATGTCTTTCATTGAGCATACTAATTGCTATCTTTCTTTTATAGCTATTGTTTTTTAAAAATCCCCATTTGTGAAGAAAGATGGCTGATACACTCCAAATATATGCCTGGTGCTGCAAGAACTTGCTCTACAACTACCAAGATAACTTTAGAGATGATGTGTAGAAACCTTGTGCTTGCAAAGAATGTATATAAACCATCCTAGTGATTTGGAGTATCACCCTCAAATTTATTCATCAAGACAAACTAGTTGATACTAAATAGATAAAGTAAAGGTTGCTATTTTGGGGTGGATTGAACTCTAGAAATTAATTCATTGCTCACAACCCCCTAAAAATTGAACATAGATCTTTTGCACTCTTTTAATTAGATAGATAATTAATCTAAAGCAACAAGTTCAATGACTTTTGATGAACCATACTGAGAGAAATCAATTTAACAATATACAGGTATCATCCCGATATTTTAGGAGTTAGTTGCTAGTATTACTAGTGAGCTTCAAATGATTGTAGCTCACAAAGTAATAAACAAATCATGATGAAAATAGACTTATCAAATTACCTATAGAAATTTAAATCTGAGTAGAAGATCAAGTATACACAGAGAACTCACTCACTTAAGTTGACTGCAAATGTGAATATGAACATGTAGCAGCAGATGAGAACAACTTCAAAGTATAGCTAGAAAATCAATTTGTATTGAAAACATTGTACATGATATGAATAGACATGAAGCTTGGGAAGGAGTAGCACAATGTGTGCACTTGTGGCTTGGTGCTTGATCAAAAGCTCTCTAAAATGTAGCTCTAAGTGCTACTATAGCTACAACTATACATACGTGTTTATATAGTGACCTTTGAATTCAAATCTTAGCAAGATTGTGCCTAAAAGTTCCCTTAAACTTGAGGAATCACCTAACTAATCAATCACTCCTAAATCTGCTTGTAATTCGTGCCTAAATGGCCACGAGTATCTTCAATGACTTTTACTTTTAAGGTAATAAATCTTCAAGAATTACAAGAGCATGTTTCAATGACTCTCTCATTGAGAGTGTGCATAAGTAATGTTTACATTTATGAATGATCAAGCACTAGGATTGGATGAAATACACCAAGAACTCCTCCTCAAGCCTATTATGCTTGAGTCTTCAGTGCTCCTTGATTTCTAGCAATCCAATCATGCTTTTGAACCTGTTTAGCTTGATACCATCCAATGACTTAGTCAACATATTTGCACATTGAAGACTAGTGGAAACATAGGACAATTGAATATCCTTTCTCATTAGCGTCTCTCTTACATAATGATAATGGATTTCAATATGCTTGATTCTAGTATGGTTAACTCAATTAGCTGCTAAGTGAAGTGAATTTGTATGATCACCAAAAATGTGAGGAGTTAAGGTATGTAACCCCAAATTAGAGTATAAGAATTTTGACCGAATAGCTTTTTGTGTTGCATTTGTCAATCCTCTATATTCAGCTTCAATAGATGATAGAGCGCTATTTGGTTACTTCTTTGAAGACCAAGAGATTAGTTTTGATCCTGCAAATGACAATATCCTGAAGTACTCTTCGTGTCATCCTTTGAACTAGCCCAATCTACATCTGAGTAAAGCTTGATATCAATTTAAGAGGTGAAGGGTTAGAAAAGCCCTTCATTGATGGTGTGCTTCAAGTATTTGAGCACTCTCTTCAATGCTTCCATGTGTGGCCTTGTTTTCTTGTGCATAAATTGACTGAGTATGCTAACACTATAGCATATGTCAACCTTGTGAGAGTTTCATAGTTCAAGACTCCTACCAAGCTTTGAAAGCTTGTGATATCTTCAATAGGCTCTCCCTCATAAACACTTAGCTTATGATTCAACTCCATGGGTGTACCTGCACACTTAGTATTCTCCATTTTAAACTTAGAAAGCATGTCATGTACATACTTCCTTTGAGTGATGTAGATACCAGAATCTGTCTAGACAAGTTCAAGTCCAAGAAAATAAGTGAGAGGTCCAAGATCACTAGTCTTGAATTCATCCTTCATTTAAGCATTTACTTCCTTAATCCCATTGACATCATTCCCTATAATTATAATATAATCTACATATACATAGAGATATATAACCTTTAATCCATTCCTCTTGATGAGGAAGGATGTGTCTCCTTTGCTAGCTTTGAGTCCTTGGTCGTGCAAGTATCTAATTAATCTATAATGCTAAGCTCTTTGAGCTTGCTTCAAACCATATAGAGCCTTCTTCAATCTACACATAATTTGGATCATGTGCATCTTCATAACCAGGTGGTTGTGCCATATAAACTTCCTCTAAAATCCAACCATTGAGAAATGCATTCTTTACATCTAGTTGATACAACTTCCAATTCTAGATGCAGCAATGCTAACAAGTACTCCAATGGTAGGCATTTTAGCAATAGATGAGAAGGTCTCTTCATAGTCTATGCAATGGGTTTGGGCAAACACCTTGGCTACTAACCTTGCCTTGTATCTAATAATACTACAATCCGAATTTATTTTTACTTTATAGATCCTTCTTGATCCAATTACCTTTATTGATGGCTTGCTAGGAACAAGTTCCCATTTGTCATTGTCCATGATGGCTTCAATTTCTTCATCCATTGCTTCTCTCCATTCCTTCTTGCCTTCAACTTCTTCATATGATGTTGGTTCTTCATGTTGGAGTCCTTAGCCATATAAAATGAATGCTTTGTGACCAAAGAAGTATCAAATCCATATGTCTCTAGTTTCTTCTTCTCTCTCATTGAACTTTTGAGTGGTTGATGAGAGCTTTTTGATCCTTGAGCTAGGTCCTACACCTTAGCCTTCCCTTTGTTCTTCCATAGCTTCAATTTCTCTAAATCTGTCAAGTCATTTTCAGAGTCACTATCTTCATGATGCTTTGGTTCCTTTGTTGGAAGAGATGGAAAGTCTTCTTCCAATTCATAGGGTAGCTTCACTTTCCTGTCATCATCAAACCAAGATTCATTTTCATCAAAGACTACATCCCTACTAAGTGAAAAGCCTTTGTTAGAGGGATTATACAATCAGTATCCTTTTTTGTTTTGATCATATCCAATGAAGATACACTTCTCTGCTTTGGGATCCAATTTACCTCTTATTTGAGAGGGTATGTGAGCATAAGCTAGAAATCCAAAGATTTTGCAATGCTCTAGACTTGGCCTTCTTCCATTCCATATCGCATAGGGAGTCATACCATCTAAGGACTTTGATGGAAGTCTATTTAGAAGGTATGTGGATGTTGATACAGCCTCTACCCAAAGATAATTGGGTAAACCCTTTTCATTGAGCATGGATCTGGCTACCTCAACTATTGTTTTGTTCGTTCTTTCAGCTACTCCATTGAGCCGAGGTGTGTACCTAATTGTCACCTCTCTTCTGATGCCTCTTTCTTGTAGGAAAGCATCAAATTCAGTTAAAAAGCATTCTCCACCACCGTTTGATATGAGCTTCTTGAGACATCTACTTGTTTGATTTTCTACAAGAGCAACATACTTTTTGAAAAAATGGAAGACTTCATCTTTATGCTTCATAAAGTAGAGAACTGTCCATCTGCTAGAATCATCAATAAAAGATACATAATGTCTTGAACCTGAAATAGAAGGTTCTTTACTTGATCCCACACATATGTGTGGAGAAGATCCAATAATTCATGATGGATATAGCCTTTCTTGTCAAAGGAGTGGCTATGAGCTTTTCCAAATTGAGAAGCTCCACACTTGTATATCATATGTTGTTTTGTAATGTTGGGCAATCCAAGTACACTTTGATCCCTACAAATTTGTTTCAAAGTTCTCTTACCAATATGAGCAAGCCTTTTGTGCCATACCTTCAATTTAGAGAGTGTTTGAGATCCATAGCGACCTTTCTAAGAAGATTCATGTTGCCATCTAATGCCTTGATATTACGTATTTTCTATGTTGAATGTCTTGTATCATCACATGTCTCCACTTCATGTTTATTTTTGGGATCTTCTAAATTAGAGAGAAATGCTACATTTCTTGATACATGATTTGAGAACCCCGAGTCAATATAGAAAACATGATCATCATCCGTACCCTTCTTCAATGATAGGTTCATGAGGACTAATGAGTCTTCTTGACTTTGAACTTCAGTGTAGTTGTTGTAATCCTTTCTTCCTCTATATCCATTTTGATGATTATTATTGTTTAAGTAGTTGTTGTTGTATCCTCCATTGTACTTTCCTCTATTTGATCCATAGCCACCTCTATTGAATCCTCTTCCTCTCAAATTCCTTGGGTTCTTGTAACATTCCTCAGTGGTATGATTAGGGTAACCACAAATGCTACAACATTGAAATGCTTGGGGTCTCCCCCTGTCTTTCCTTCTTCCTCTACCTCTTCCTCTAGATTTTCCTCTATCTGTGAAGTTGGGTTGGAAAGAGCTACCTTCATCTTCATTCTTCTTCAGTTTTGCCTTATGCTTAGCTTTATCTTTATCATAGTATAAGGCAAAAGATTGATTACCTCTTGAGGATTCACCATTCTTGCTTATCTTTGCTTCACATGTGAAGAGTTGGCCCATAAGAGTGTTGAGCACAGGCACATGCATTTCCATTTCTAGGTCCGTGGAAGCTGTGAAGGATTCTCGCTTGTCATCAGCCTTCATTCCATTGATGATTTTCCTTATGATTTGCTCTTCTTCAATTATCTCTCAAATGCTTCCTAAGTAATCAGAGATATCCTTAATTTTGGTGACATATTCAGTCACACTTTGCTTGGGACTTTTCTTCAAGGTAGTAAAATCCATCCATAGCTAGTCCTTCCTTGCTCTGGTACTTGAAGAGAAGAAAGAAGTAAGTTCTTTCCAAGTTTCTCTTGAGGTCTTGCATCCTTTCACATGAGGTAAGAGAAAATCAGAGATTGACTTTATCATGTAGGACCTCACTAGTGCATCCTTTGAGCACCAAGTTGTAAGCCTTTCTAGCTCTTCATGTGATGGTTGTCCTTTGTTTCACATTGTTGGCATGACCATCTCTAGATGCATATCCAAATAGATTTCTCTCTTGAAGGCAGGACTCCATCCTAAGAGACTAGGCTGAGTAGTTATTTCTTTCCAATTTGTCAATGGTGGAAAGATATCCATCTCCCATATTGATTTATCTTTGCTCTAATACCACTATGAAGAGAGATGGCTGATGCACTCCAAAGATGTGTCTGATGCTGCAAAAACATGCTCTACTCCTACCAAGATAACTTCAGAGATGATAAGTAGACACCTTGTGTTTGCTAATGATGAATATAAAGCATCATAGTTCTTTGGAGTATCACTCTCAAATTGATTCATCAAGACAGACTAGTTGATTCTAAACACATGAAGTAAAACTTGCTATTTTCGGGTGGATTGCACTCTAGAAATTAGCCCAGAGCTCACAACGTGCTAAAAATTGAACAAATATCTTTTGTAGAATTTTAAGTAGATAGATAATGAATCCAAGGCAACAAGTTTGATGACTTTTGATGAAACATATTGAGAGAAATCAATTTAGCAATATACATGTATCATCCCAACATTTTAGGAGTTAAATGTTAGTATTCTTAGTAAGCTTCAAATGATTGTAGCTCATAGCGTAATAAACCAATGATGATGAAAATTACTTTGACGAAAATAGACTTATCAATTTACCTATACCAATTTAAATCTCAGCAAAAGATCAAGTATACATAGAGGACCCACTCACTGAAGTTGACTGAAAATCTGAATATGAACTTGTAGTAGTAGATGAGAACAACTTCAAGCTATAGCTAGAAAATCAATCTATATTGAACATATTGTACATGATATGAATTGAAATTAAGCTTGGGAAGGATGAACACAATGTGTGCTTCACTTGTCGCTTGGTGCTTGATCACAATCTCTCCAGTATGTAGCTCTAAGTGCTATTATAACTCCGATTATACATAGGTGTTTATATAGTGACCCTTGAATTCAAATATTGGAGGGATTGTACCTAAAAGTTCCACTAAAGTTGAGGAATCACCTAGCAAATAAATCATGCCTAAACCTGCTTGTAATTGATGCCTAACATGGCCACAAGTTTCTTCAATGAAATTTACGTTTCAAGGTAATAACTCTTCAAGAATTACAAGAGCATGTTTCTATGACTCTCTCATTTGAGAGTGTGCATAAGTAATGTTTACGTTTATGAATGATCCAGCACTAGGCTTGAATGAAATACACCAACACCATTTTGATCGGGCATAAATGAAAACTAAGTTCTGGTTTTATCTATTGGTCCTTCAACAAGTCAAAAGAAACATGGGAGAGGTATTATTTCTGACCTAAGGTTTCTGATGTAGCATCCTAATTCCTTCTATAGCTAAGATTTGAACCTTTTGAACATGCCATAAACACACAAATTTTGTTTGATGGAATTTAACCATATGCTTCTTTAGCAGTCATCTTGAATATCAACAAATATCTATTAGTTTGCATGATAGGTCTGCATGGCTGGCCGCGATACCTCTCTATGCATGAGATCAGCATACCATGTGATAGATAACGACTCTTCTTCAATAGCCACTTAGTGGGTTTTCCTAGTTCCCAAGATCCACATATTTAATGCAACATTTTCAATCACAAGTGGGGTAGTCATTTTACCAATTGCTGATTCTCTATATCCTTGAGCCTTTGAATATTTATGTGGCTAAATCTCATGTAATAGAGCCAAATATCCAATCTTCCTATCTCCATAGGTAATGAACATGGCTTTGTTGTTGTTTGCTTCATGTATATGAAGTGGAACAACTCCCTTTTCCTTCTTACCTCTGGTTATTAGCTTATAATCATTCCTTGTCTCTTCTATGGAGCATTCATTTTGATTCAATTGTATCTAATTTCCACTTTCTACCATCTACATAATAGACATTAAAATCTTGGTGATGGTGGGAGCATGTAATACTGCTTATAGGATCCTTGGTTTGTGGTTGCCTTCAAGTTTCATATCTCGTATTTGTTCAATGTCATGCTCTATGTTGTCACCTATATCAACAAAACCTCTTTGCTTTGGTGATTGAAGGTTTTTGAACAAGTCTTCCCTTCTTGACATGTGATTACTACAACCAATATCCGTGTACCATACTTCATCATCCCATAAATTCATTACTATGTCTCGTGGAAAGTAAATTTTCATATCCTCATGCATTTTAAGAATTTTCATACTTATTTTAGCCAGTGTAGTTCTTCTCCTTGCTTTGAGTAGAAACCTTGGGATTTATTCCCTATCTTTTCTCAATTGTATCATTCATTGTAGTGTAATTGTTTCAACTTCTATATCTGCCTCCTCCACCTCTATCTCTTCCTATTTATCATGAAAATTGACCCTCCTCTTCATTTGATTGTCTCCCTTGGTCGCCTTTTTGGTAGTTGCTTCTACCTCATTCTCTTGATCTACCTCTCTTGCCCTTGCATATTCCTCCTTTGACTACATAAAGGACCTTGTATTGGTTGGATTTTGTCACTCTAGCATAATGGGAATACCAATATGAGGAGATCAGCTTTGTAAATGTGAATGCATGGAGATATGAGGATCGTATGATAATTGTTAGTGAGAGGAATCCAAAGTGCATGAGTAAGAAACACACTAGCATGCACACACATGCACATACAAGGCAAGAGGAAAAAGTAGAAAAATGAGATCCTTTGTGTATTTTTCCAAGAAAGGATTACAAAGCTCATTAAAAATCTCTTGAAAGTTTTTCAAGCTCAAGAGTGTCGGAACATGCCCCAAATTGAACCTTCCACATCATCCACAATCAAAGGAGGCTGATTTCCATGACTTGGAGGCGTCCAATTATGCCCATAATGGAAAGAAGTTGATTAGAGAAGATTTAGCTCACCTCTTGATGTGATTGGACCTCACTTTTGACATGTATATGTTTTTTATTGGTTAAAGAGGTTAGTATGTGGTTTAAAACCTCTAATGAGTTGTATTATGACTTAGAGTCGTGGAAATACGTGCCCAAGCTGCCCCCTTGCTTAAGAACACCCCCTACTAGCTGTTCTCTGCATATTTTGCAGAGATTTCACTTTTTCATACTCTTTCTCCCTAGATAATCTTGGTAGACCCCCCTATCTTGTAATTGTTTTTTGTCCTTCATCCGGAATCCATTTGCAATGATTTTTGTCTTTTTGGAAAGCTTATAAGTTCTACTTTTTCTGGTATAAGTCTTGGGTTCAGTGCCTACACATGTGCAGAGAAATATCCAGAACAGTGTCTCTCTAGTTAGCTCATACTTTGTGAAGAGATCAAGTTATCTGTTTTGTTGCAGCTAGTTGAGGCATCATCTAGTATCCAAATGGAGTGATTTTACTCTCATTGGAAATATCTTAAAGTGTAGTTTAAGCCTGCAAAGTTTCATTTTCATTCTCTGCATATAATTAGAGAAACGCAGAAAATACAGAGCCTATGTCTAAAACATTTCAGGATCCTAGGAGGGTTCATTTGCTTTTGTTGTGCACATAGGAGTGTTTATCCTCCAACAGTGGTATCAGAGCTATAAGTGGAGTATCAAAGAGAGAAGAAGGAGCTACTGAAGTGAAGTGAAGACTTCATCAAAGTTTGAAGGAAGGAAGCAAAGAACGGGCACGTCAACAACAAGGGGAAGCAAATACATCATCAAATCAAAGACGAAGCTTCATCAAGAGGAGTAGCTCTATTTTTTGAGGTAAAATCCATCCTTTTCAACTTCATTGCATCAAGGGGGAGGTTGAAAAGAGATAGGAGGCACCATGGCTGATCTCAATGCTCAGATTGAGAAGCTCGAAAAAGGAAACTACCAACCATGGCGATTTAGAATAAACAATTTTTTGATGGGGAAAGGTTTGTGGGGACTTGTGAGTGGTGGAGAGCCAAAACCCTACATAGATGAGGTAAATCCAACCAATGAGCAGAGAAGAGCAGTAAGAGAGTGGGATGAAAGGGACAAAAGGGTCATTTTCATTTTATCTCAGCATATTAGCAACTCTATGGTAGGGCATATTCAAGATTTGGATACATTGAAGAAGGTGTGGGAGTGCTTGGAGAGATTGTACTCAACCTCAACAAAAGCTAGAAAAATTCAGCTCAAGAATGAGCTAAATAATCTTAGGAAAAGCCCCTCTCAAGGTGATAATGATTACATATTAAAGGTTAAAGAGCTTGCAGATGCACTAGGGTCAATCGGTTCTGCCCTAGATGATGACAATCTTGTCGCCCACACCCTAAATGGACTTAGGGATGATGAAAAATGGAGGGCTTTCACAACTTCACTGTATGTAAGGGACTCTCTTCTTGATTTTGATCAACTAATCACTCTCATGGTGACAGAGGAGATGAACCTTGGTGGTCATAATGCCAAGGATAGCCAAGGGCAATTGTTGTATGTAGGTAGAGGAAGAGGAAGACACAACCGAGGTGCTACAAGAGGAAGAGGAAGATATCAAAGCAACCAAGGAGGTGAAGGACAACAAGAAAATGTAGGTCAAAGAGGTGGAAGAGCCACAAATAGAGGAAGAGGTGCAAGATTTGGTGGAAGAGGACAACCCACTTCAAATGGATGCTTTGTATGCGGTAAGCTCGGTCATTTTGCAAATGAATGCTATCATAGAGCTCAAAGACAAGGGAATCAAAGCAACAACAACAATTATAAAGGGAAAGGTAATTATGCAAACGCATCATCCAGCCAAGTGAATGATTATTTACTTGCCATGAGGTATGGTGAAGATACAACTCAAGCTAGTGAAGATGTATGGTATGTAGACAGTGGATGTAGCAATCATATGTCATGTCGAAAGGATCTTTTTAGTAACTTGTAGGTCCCAAAGCATCAAGGGCATCTGGAAACACGTGATAACTCAGAGCATACCATTCAACATGTGGGATATATCAGTTTGGAAGGAAATCAAAGAGCAAAGTGCTTATCAGAGGTATTACATGTTCCTACTATTACCAAAAACTTGATTTCGGTAGGCCAAATGGTAGAAAAAGGCTATCAAATTAGGTTCAATGAAAGAGGATGTTTTGTTGAGGATCCAAGGGCAGGTTTCAAGCTCATAGCAAAAGGAAAGAAGCAAGGGAGAATGTTCACAATGGACATAAATCAGCCACACCATTCAATGTATGTCACATATGGAGACAAGAGGATAGCAGATTTGGATCTATGGCACAAACGAATAGGTTACATCAACCTACAAAAGCTCAAGGACATGCAAAGGAGGAGCTTGGTAAGAGGCCTACCAAATTTTACATCTTAAATGTTGCATGAAATTTGTGTAGCTTGCCAACAAGGAAAACAATCAAGGCTACCCTTCAAGAAGAGTACCTATGTAAGTGCAAATGTTTTAGACCTCATTCACACGGATGTTTGGGGTCCAACAAGAGAAGCATCCCTTGCTGGAAATAGGTATTTTGTAACCTTCATTGATGACTTTTCAAGGAAAGTGTGGTTGTATTGCATTAGAAACAAATCAGATGTGTGCCACTACTTCAAGAAATTCAAAGCACAGGTGGAGAAAGAATCTGGCAAGTTTATCAAAACTTTGAGATCCGATGGAGGGGGAGAGTATTTTTCCCATGAATTTTCTGAATTTTTGCAGGTCAATGGCATCAAAAGACAATTTACATGCAGGTATACCCCTCAACAAAATGGGGTAGCAGAGAGAAAGAACAGACACATAGCAGAGGTAGCAAGGTGTATGCTCAACGAAATGAATATGCCGCATTGTTATTGGGGAGAGGCTACATATACAGCCACATACATCATGAATAGATGTCCTACATTAGGTATACATCATCTAACCCCTGAGGAAGCATGGAGTGGAAGAAAACCTTGCATTTCACATCTTAGAATCTTTGGTTGTATATGCTATGTACATGTACCTCAAGAGTTGAGGTCAAAGTTAGATGCCAAATCTGAAAGGTGTATTTTTTTGGGATATTCTATGGAACAAAAGGGGTATAAATGCAATAATCCTATCACCAAGGAGCTGAAGGTAAGTAGGGATGTTGTCTTTGATGAATTGAGTCCTTGGTATGCATGCACAAGTCCATTGCAGGTTGAAGACATAGGTGAGACAGATTTGAAGAATGATGATAGAGTTCAAGAAAGCATGGATTTAAGTGGTCCAAGCAACTCATGCAACACAAGGGCACCCTCACCATAGTGTGGAAGGCTTAGGGAAAGAGAGACCAGCTCTGAAGAAAGCAAAGGCAAAGAGAAGATTTCAGTTGAAGAAGGAAGCTATCTCGACCAGAGCATGTTGGAAGATGAAGAGATAGAAGAAATTCAAACTCCAGGAGTGGCAAAACAAAGAAAGAAGATGGCAACCACACCCAAGGGAAGTGAAAGAAGGTCTTCAAGAGTAAGATATCCAGTACAAAGATTAACATATGATAATGTCATTGCAAAGCATTATGCATACATGACTCATGTAATCAAGGACAAAGAACCAACTAGTTATGAAGAAGCTAAGGATTGCAAGGAATGGCAAGAGGCAATGAAGGAAGAGCTCAAAGCACTTGATGAGAACCATACTTGGAGCTTGGTACCAGCTCAAGAAGGCATGAAGGTGATAGGTAATAAGTGGGTTTACAAAATTAAAAGAAATTCAGATGGTTCCATTGCTAGGTACAAAGCAAGGTTGGTGGCGAAAGGCTTCTCCCAAAGCTACGGGATAGATTATGATGAAACTTTCAGCCCCGTAGCCAAGATGCCAACAATTAGGACTTTGATTGCAGTGGCCACATCAAGGAAATGGAGCTTATATCAGTTGGATGTGAAGAATGCCTTCCTCAATGGAGAGCTTGAAGAAGTAGTCTACATGAGCCAACCTCAAGGATTTGCTAGTATGAGGTACCCAAATCATGTTTGCAAGCTAAGGAAAGCATTATATGGACTAAAGCAAGCCCCAAGGGCCTGGAATCAGAGGTTAGTGGATTATTAATCAAGTTGTGGATACAAAGAAAGTGTTGCAGATCCATCACTTTACATGAAGAAGCAAGGAGACAAGACGGTATACATATGCATCTATGTGGACGATTTGATCATCACAGGAAGTGATATTGCAGGTATTAAAGATATCAAATCAAAGCTAGGAAAGGAGTTCAAGATATCTGATCTTGGAACACTAAAGTACTTCTTGGGAATAGAGGTAATCTATGCACACAATGGCATCTTCTTGATTCAAAGAAAATACTTGTTGGATGTGCTATACAGGTTTGGTATGAGTGGTTGTAAGCCACTTTCTCATTGTAGTCTTTCACTCCATATGAGGCTTGGCATGATCGCAAGCCATCTATTGCTCATCTGCGTGTTTTTGGTTGTTTGGCATATGCATTAGTACCTCAACAACATCACAAAAAATTGGATGATAAAGCAATAAAATGTATTTTTGTTGGATACAGTTCTGAAAGCAAAGGCTACCATTTGTATCATCCACAAACTAAACACATTATGGTTAGCCATCATGTTGTTTTTGTGGAACATGCTATTCAGCCCTTACTTTCTGTTAGAGTTAGATGTCTAAGGAAGCAGGCGAATAGCACAAGGAAGAAGAAGAAGCTTGGAGCATAACACACAATAATGAATCTATTACCATTAGAATGTACAAAGATAAGTAGTCTAATTAGGGCGATAGGCGTATATATAAGCTGGGGGGAAAAGCCTCCTAAAGAGGGGAAAAAGTGCCCCGATGGTCCTAGAGTGTTCACACACATCACTGCCTAAATATATCAACAAATCCCTCCTAAGAGTGATACGATGAACAAGGAGCTGGCACTCATGTATGAGGAAGTGCCAAGTTATGTGGAAATCACGCCACAAAATGAAGTAAGCCCAAAGATTTACGGAAAGCTTCAAACTTCTCCCTAGGTAGAGCCTTCGTGAAAAGGTCTGCAATGTTCTCCTGCATGGGTACATATGCCAAGCTAATCTCCCTAGTAGAGAACCTCTCCCTGACGTAATGATAATGCACCTCAATGTGCTTATTGCACGCATGGAACACAATGTTCCTCACAACTGCCAATGCGCTCTCACTGTCAGTGAAGATGGTGATGGCAAAAAACTGACCAACACCCAAATCAGCCATAAGGTGTCTAAGCTGTGAAAGCTGCTCTATACTCAACCTTACAAGTGGAAGTGGCCACAATAGGTTGCTTATTGCTCAACCAAGATATGCATGAGCTACCAAGAATGAAGCAAAAAACACTAGTGGACACACAAGTGTCATAGCAACTAGCCCAATCACTGTCAGAAAAAGCATGCAAATATGGCAATAGTGATCTCCCCTTGGGATAAAACAATCCAAATAGGCGGGTGCCACTCAAGTAGTGAAAGATGTGCTTAACCACCTGCCAATACTTGACTCTTGGGCAATGCATAAACTTGGTCATCTGTGAGACAACAAACTGAAAATCTGGCCGAGTAATGCATAATTAAATCAGGCAAACAATAGCCCGCTGATAGAGAACAACATCAAATGCATCTCCAGCATCATGAAGACTTAATTGTACACATGTCTCCATAGGAGTGGCAATAGTCTTACACTCTTCAAGGCCAAAATGCTACAATAATGTGTCAATATATTTCATTTGACACAAAGCCATTCCAACATCAACATGCATAAACGAAATGCCCAAATAATGATGCAAATGCCCCAAATCAGACATCTCAAATGAGGCATGCAAATCAGCCTTAAAATCAGCAATATGTTTCTCATGAGGACCAGTGAGTAGCATGTCATCAACATACACCAAAATGATCTGAAGTACATCATTAGCACGCTTAACATATAAGGCACTCTCAGTTGGACTGTTCTCAAAACCATGTGCAATCAGATAGGCATGTATCTTTTCATACCAAGCACGTGGTGCTTGCTTTAAACCATAAAATGCCTTCTTTAACCTGCACACCTAGTTTTCATGCCCTTTTTACACAAAGCCACGGGGCTAAAAAACATACACTTCTTCATGCAAGTCACCGTTTAGAAATGTAGTTTTAATGTCCAACTGATGTACATTCCAACCATGATGAGCTACAAGTGCACAGATGCTACGAACAAGAGTCATACGCCATGTAGGTGCAAAGGTCTCATCAAAATCAATGCCTCTTTCCTGTGCATAACCCTTTGCAACAAGCCTAGCCTTATACCTGTCAATTGTTCCATCACGCTTACAGTGCCAATGGCCTTCTTGCGAGGAGGCAATTCACATAAATACCAAGTACCATTCTTTATTATAGCATCATATTTAGATTGCATAGCAGCCATCCAATTTTTTAAATTTTGTGCTACATCAAATGAAATAGGCTCATTCTCATCACAGAGACTAGATGCAGCCATAGCATAGCAATGTGATGCAAACGAGGCCCTATGAGAGCCATGCATCTAATTTGCTGTCACACAAAGTCTCCACTAGCCATTTTGGCATAGTTTTTGGCTGCTCAATATCAGCTCTCTCATCAAGAAGTGCATCATGTAAATCTACATCAGAAATGGAATGATGTGCATCATCACATGAAACCTGCAAAGACTGAGAAGTCGCCTCATTAGGACCAACATTAGAATATCCACCTCTAAAAAGAGGCAGCAAAGTATCATACATGTCATTGGAGCTAACAGGTCTCTCCTTAGTACATGCAAGCAATGGCTAAATAGCATCTTCCACAAAAACAACATTTAGGCTAACCACAATGCGTTTAATCTGTGGATGATATAGACGATAGAATTTACTTTCAGAATGGTACCCAACAAAAATACATTTTACTACTTTATCATCCATTTTTTTGTGATGTTGTTCAAGCACTAATGCCTATGCCAGACAACCAAAATAACGCAGATGAGCAACAGATGGCTTGCGTCCAAGCCAAGTCTCATATGGAGTGACAGACTACAGTGCTTTAGTGGGATACCTATTAAGTACATATGCTGCACACATGACAACCTCAAGCCAGAAACTATGTGGTAAAGCCTGACTCTTGACCATACACTTCACCATCTCCATGAGTGACATGTTCTTCCGTTCAGCTACTGCATTCTATTGAGGTGTATACAACAATGTACACTAATGTTTTATGCCACGTTCAGATAGAAATGCATTAAAATTCGAAGACATATATCCCCCCCCCTTTGATCAGAATGGAGGGTGCCCATTTTACATGTTGGAAGATTTTCAGCCAAAACCAAAAACTGTTTGAAGCACATGAACAATTCGGACTTTGCTTTCAATGGACATACCCATGCATGCCTAGAAAAATCATCAATGAAAGTCATGAAGTAACGATAGTTTCCAAAAGAGGGTGTCTACATAGGGCCACAGACCACTATGTACAAGTTGCAATTTGTGAGTAGCCCAAACTGAACCATCTTTTGGAAAGGAGGAACGCTGCATTCTGCCCAAAATACAACCTTCACATACATGTTTTCCGGGTGGCTCAAGTTTGGGCAAAGAGGACACCATTTGAGATTTTTGCAGGCATAGCAAACTAGCAAAATTCAGATGACAAAAGCATGCATGCCAAAGCTTGCATCTGACGTAGCCTAAGAATCATGTACTGCACATGTCGAATCATTCATAGATCTTTCATAGTCTATGAGATTATATAGCCCATGACATAAAATGCCAGAAGCAATAATCACGTCACAATTTCTTAGATCATGAACTGTACATCTGTCAGCAACAAATTTCACAACCAAGAGAATTTTGGATAAAGCTAAAACTGATAACAAATTCTTCTTGATATCTAGCACAAATAAAGCATCTCACAAACTGAAAGAACTACCATCAGCAGTAGTCAATATGATCTTACCAACTCCCATGACAGGATAAGAGGAGTGCTTGGCGCATGTGATAGTATTCCCTATAGGGGCAAGCTCGAGTGAAGAGAAGAAACTGTGCTACGAGGTAATATGTTTGGTCACCCCACTATCAACGTACCAAACATTTGAGTCTACTACAGACATGCATTGCTCATGACAAAACGGGTCAAAACTACAAACAGTAGTAAACACCCATTCTTCTTCCCACACAACATTAGCAGACTCTGTTTTGGGTGTAAAGGCCTCTGCAACAACCATTCCGGCCTCTTTCTTCTTTGCCTCTTTAGCAGCAATTTTTAGACAGTTCTTTATGATATGATCATTTCCTTTATAGTACTTGCAAAAATTTTTTTGCTTTTCTGATTTCTTCTCATCTTTGTCTTCCTTCTTTGAATGTGCTGCATTTGCAAATTTTTGCTTGCTAGTAGATGAGCTCCATTTACCTTTGCCCTTTTGACTAGCCAAGAAAGCTAGATCTACAACACACAAGATGGATCTGCTCTACCTAGACTGATCTTCCTACAATAGAACAGAGACTAACTCCTCAAATGACAAGGCATTTGGATTGCCTTTCATCATCAAACAAAGAGTAGAAGCAAAACTCTGATATGAATCAAGAAGACCATTGAGAAGAGTCTGCACAAGTGAGCTATCTCATATAACTTCATCAGAAGAAATCAAGAGCTCTTTCAAATCCTTGATCTTTGTTAGAAAAATGTCCATAGAATCACCTTCATTCATGTGCTCACTCTCCAAGTGTTTTTGGAGGTAAGCAACACGAGCCTCATTCCTAGACTGGAACAATGTGGTAAGTGTGTCCCAAGCATCTTTAGCTATTCTATAAGAGCGAATGTGAGGAATAATGGCACATTTGATAGAAAAAGCTATCAATGCATGTGCTTGAGCATCTCTACCATCCCAACAAATTTTCTTTGTAGTAGGTGCAACAGAAACCACAATACGAACAAGAATGTGCAAAATATCATCATTTTTGACACCATCTCCATTAGCTCGAGCACCTGTATTCGCAGGTGTAACATGACGTCTTTTAATACCCTACATAATATTCCATAGTCCTTTTGAAACCAATACATGTTGCAGCATATAAGCCCATAATGGGTAGTTGGTACCATCCAACTTATCCTCAACAGGCAACATACAAAATACATCACTACTTTCAGCCATGGTCCATGACTAAAATACCTTGATGCGAAAAATTGATTGTATCTCAAAGTTGAATAGAACTACCTAGACAAATTCTGCTAAACCTATATCAGACTTCGAGACGCTTATACTGGTGAATCGAAACTGGTATATACCTTTGGCACAAAAAGATGAAATAGCCTACACAAGTGCTATGATAGTGCATTCAGAGGCCGAAAGGAGCTCACATTGTGATTTCAACACACAAAGCGAAGCTGTTTTGATCTTTGAAACACCATGAGTATGCTCACCAAAATTTGTGCAATTCTGAGACTATAACCGGAGGACTGTCGACGATGCCCTAGATGAAGTAGCGACCTACTCTAATACCAATGGTTGGAGTTAGACATCTATGGAACCACGTGAACAGCACAAGGAAGAAGAAGAAGCTTGGAGCACAACACAAAATATTGAATGTATTACCATTAGAATGTACAAAGTAAGTAGCCCGTTAGGGCAATAGGCATATATACAAGCCGGGGAAAACACCTCCTAAAGAGGGAAAAAAGTGCCCCGACGGTCCTAGAGTGTTCACACACATCACTTTCTAAATATATCAACACTTCCATGTACAAAGGAGACATCTCTTAGCTCCAAAGACATGTACAATACTTTGCTGCCTCTTTTTACAGGTGGACAGTCTAGTGCTAGTCCTAATGAGGCAACTTCTCAACCATTATAAGTTTCATGTGATGATGTAGATCATTCCATTTTTTATGCAAATTTTCATGATGCACTTGTTGATGAGAGAGCTGATATTGAGGAGGCAAAAACTATGCCAAAATGGCTAGTGCAAACTTTGCATGATAGCAAATTAGATGCACCTCTGTCATACCATACTAGTTTAGGCTCTCATAGTGCCTCTTTTGCATCAGATTGCTATGCTATGAATATGATGCTATCATGAAGAACTGTACCTGGTCTCTATGTGACTTGCCTTCTAGCAAGAAGACCATTAGCACTAAGTGGGTATACAAGCTGAAGCATAAACCTGATAAAACAGTTAATGGTATAGGCTAGGCTTGTTGCAAAGGGTTATGCACAGGAAAGAGGCATCAATTTTGATGTTTTTTGCACCTACATGCCATATGACTACTAATCAGCGCATTTGTGCACTTGCAGCTCATCATGGTTGGAATGTACATTAGTTGGACATTAAAAAAAAAAATCTAAATGGTGGGTTGCATGAAGAAGTGTATGTTTTTCAACCCCGTGGCTTTGTGTAGAAAGGGCATGAAAACCAAGTGTGCAGGTTAAAGAAGGCATTATATGGTTTAAAGCAAGCACCACGTGCTTGGTATGAAAAGATACAGACCTATCTGATTGCCCATGGTTTTGAGAACAATCCAACTGAAATCACCTTAAATGTTAAGCGTGCTAAGGATGCGCTTCTGATCATTGTTGTCTATGTTGATGACATGCTGCTCACTAGTCCTCATGAGAAGCATATTGCTGATTTCAAGGCTGATTTACATGCCTCATTTGAGATTTTTGATTTGGGGCATTTGCATCATTATTTGGGCATTCGGTTTATCCACATTGATTGTGGAAAGGCTTTGTGTCAAATGAAATTGACACATTATTGGAGTGTTTTGGCCTTGAGGATGATAAACCTATTGCCACTCCTATGGAGACAGGTCTATGATTGAGTCTTCATGATGTTCGAGATGCATTTGATGATGTTCTCTATTAGCAAGCTATTGGATGCCTAAATTACTTATGCATTTCTCGGCCAGATATTCAGTTTGTTGTCTCAGAGATGAGCAGGTTTATGCATTGCCTAGGTGTTAAGCATTGGCAAGGGGTTAAGCGCATCTTTTTCTACCTGAGTGGTACCCGGCTACTTGGATTGTTTTATCCCAAGGGGGGATCACTACGACCAGATTTGCATGCTTTTTTTTACAGTGATTGGGTTGGTTGCTATGAAACTCATGTGTCCACTAGTGGTTTTTGGTTCATGCTTGGTAGCTCATGCATATCTTGGCTGAGCAAGAAGCAGCCTACTCTGGCCACTTCTAGTTGTGAGGATGAGTATAGGGCACTTTTCACAGCGAATGTTGAGTGTGTGTGGCTCAGATGCCTTATGATTGATTTGGGTGTTGGTAAGTCTTCTTCCACTACCATCTTCACTAACACTTAGAGCACATTAGAAGTTGCGAGGAACCCTATGTTCCATGCTTGCACTAAGCTCATTGAGGTGCATTATCATTATGTTATGGAGAGGTTCTCTACTAGGGAGATCAGCTTGGCATATGTGCCCATGCAGGAGAACATTGCAGCTTTGAAGTTTGAAGCTCTACATAGGGAGAAGTTTGAAGCTTTCTACAAAGCTTTGGGCTTAATTCCTTTTGTGGATTGATTTCACATATCTTGGCACTTCCTTATACATGAGTGCCAACTCCTTGTTCATTGCATCACTCCCAAGGAGGATTTGTTGTCATATTTAGGTAGTGATGTGTGTGAGTACACTAGGATCGCAGAGGCATTTTTTTCCCTCTATAGGAGGTTTATCCGCCCCCCCCCCCCCCCCCCCCCCCCCGGCTTGTATATATGCCTATGGCCCTAATGGGCTACTTATCTTTGTACATTCTAGTGGTAATACATTAAGTATTGTGTGTTGTGCTCCAACCTTCTTCTTCTTCCTTGTGCTATTTGTGTGCTTCCACAGAAGTCTAACTTCAACACAAACTATGAAAAACAGTTATTTAAAATGAAATGAAGTGATGAAAATAACTCTTTCTTACATGATTGATTTGAGAAAATATGTATAAGCCTATAATAACTGCCTCATTTTTGTTGACCACCTTGTATGATGAATCCTATGGCTAGGCCTTGTCACTCTTGTTGTCCTTCTTGTCCAAGGCCTCCATCTCGATTGAGTCCTTCTTGACTGCTAATATGTTTGACTCCTCTTCTTTCGGTCATCCCCAATAGACCCTTGTTGGAGTGGGTGTTTTGTGTAATACCATAGAAAATCTTCAGCTAATTCATGTTCTTTGGCTCAAAGTCCACGTTTGAGGTCTATGTTTAGGTGTTCCGAGTCAATAGTACTTGGAACTTCAAGATGTGGCATTCGATATTGATATGAATGTATGGCTTGCTCCAAAGCAAATAGTTGCAATAAAGTGGATTGGTTTAGAGATGAATACCTCCAAGTGGTATTCCCAAAATTAGGCTCACAACATCTCTTCAAAGGTCTATTTATAGCAAGCCCATAGGTTTGATTCGCGTATGCCATGCATAAAGAATCTTCAATGATGGCATGGTACTTATATTGTATACTAAATTGTAGTTGATGTCTTTGAAACCAGTTGTAGATATGTATGGTGCTTTCACATTGCCGAAGGTCTTCAACACTACCCTCAATAGTTAAAATCTTTTCAATATCATAGTTCCAACCCTGTTGGAAAACAATATCCTATTGGTCCAATATTCTCCACTAAGTACAGAATGTATAGCTGTGATACTACTCCCTCCTATAGCAAATATCGACGGGCGCTGTGGATAAGGGAAACTCCTTCTATAGAACGTACCGGGTTCAAATCCCACGACGGCCATCAGTAGCACGATCTTAGCAAAGCTCTTTTGGTGCTTTTAATCTATTAAAAGCTCACGCGAATGCGAAGAATAAAGTCGACGGACGGCGTTTCGAATTGGTGCTTTATTCGTAGCTTTTTATTCATAAGCGATCGCTATTCAATCGTGTGCTTTATGCGAACATAGCTTTATTGATAAGCTTTTCATGGACAAAGAATACTATATAAACAAGTGCTTGGCTCACTTGTATTCATCCTTCACCTAGGATCAACACAAGCTTTCTAGAGCTTGGACCTCAATCGAGGTGGTGTTTCTTCTAGCACATGGGGTAGCCATGGTGCTAACTTGAAGCATGTTGAGGAGCAACTATGGAGTTCTTCTTAATGATTCTTCTTGGAGAAGATGAAGGGTGTGCTCACACTCTAACTCATGGAGAGGAGGTTATCTCTTGTTCATGGCAAGAAGACTTGATTATTAGCAGCTTGATGGTGAGGATCGCCCATCTACATGATGTATTTGAAGATCATCTTCTACAAGAAGATGTTAGGTTGAAGATTATCTTCTATAAGAAGATGTCTGGCTACTTCAAAAACATTGGATGGGACCATCTACATGATTTTGAAGATTATCTTCTACAGGAAGATATTAGGTTGAAGATTGTCTTCTACAAGAAGATGTCGGGCTACTTCAAAGACATTAGATGGTGATTAACATAAGATTCACATCTTATGTTAAGTATTCAGGTACATATTCTCTTTATGCACACAGGTACTACTTGAAGTTTATGGAGGCCTTGGCGTTCATATCAGGAGGAGTCCTATTCGGCATAGCTACAAGAGAATCAGTACTTATATGCTTTATGCATACTTTTATGAGGTGTTTGAGAAGGTGTGTTCACATGAGTTTGAGGATTTTCGGCAACAATCTTGTTAGCATTCTATGCTACTTTATAAGTATGTGATCTTTTCACACACGTATCTGACTTAGGGTCTTCCATAGCCTAAGTTTAGATGTAGGTTTGTTGACCATCAGTTTCACACTGATCCTTCCTCATTCAGTCACTCATATTCACTCTTCTATAACCTATTAGGTCACACATCTCATGTATATTCAGATTACTACCCACACATCTGAATATGTTTGTTACATTGTACATTCACTCATGCATCTATTTCTCATCACATAGAGTGGTTGAGAGTTTTGCTCCCACATTGTGCACTGAACATTGGTATATATGATACTATGAGTAAGCGATGGCTTACGTAACACCTTACACATGTCATCTATTCTTTCTCTATCTTTGTCTCATCATTTGTATGATTAAGTTGTGGTATGTTCATGTTTTGTCAATATGGAAGATTGCTAGAATTAATGTTGTACATGACTGGAACTATGGAACCATGGACCTGTGACATGAGCCTAAGGGCCTACCTCACTTCCAACATTTGGTATCAGAGCTTTAGGGATTTGGTATCAGAGCACTAAGGTTTTGGTTACAGAACTTTAAATCTTTGGCATCAATGCATTAAGGCTCATTCATATCCCAGGTTCCTAGAATTCCAGATTTACAACATATAATTTAAAGGCATCTTCTAATATTTGACATTTGACATACACACTTAATCTAGATGAGTAGAGATTTGAGAATTAGACACTTCAGTTACATTCATCAGTGTGGAGTATGAAGTTGATGATCTGTTAGCAGCCGAATATTTTTGGAAGAGTATGCAAATACTTTACAAAATTATTGTTTGAAGACCCAGACTTGATGAAGAGAAGACTACTTCAAATTCAAGGAAGAACAATGGTTTAGAGAAGATGAAGAAATCAGATCAACATCAAATCACAGGTATCAGTTTCTATTATCAGATTATCATTTGCAGGTCATATCTTAGAAGAGCAGTTATGAAGAGATTTGAAGAAATTCAAGGAGTACTTTTATACACTTTCATTATTTGAAAGTTAAAGGCTACATCAAAACAGGTATCTAGAGGTTTTTCTAGAGAGTTTTGAGAGATCTCTTTCATGGCAAGAAAGTTCATCTAAGAAGACAAATGTGAAGATGGCATGAGTTTTTTTTTTTCAGCCAATTTTTGTAAATTGGTTGGATATCAAGGTACAAATGTATCTAGAGAAGGTAACTCTAGAAGGGTAATTCATCATTAAGATAAACGATTGGTGAATTTAGTCGTTTCAGACATTTGAAACAACATTTTGATTCAGAGATATGAGGAGATGATAAAACATGATTCTATATTCACTTCCATTTATATACCATGTTTGTTTTATCTCTTACTCTTACATTAGAGGAAGAGAAAAGTTCGTTTGAAGAAGTCAAGAGTGTTTGCTACTTCAAGATGAAGAGAACAAAAGGTATGGAAGAGAAGTTTGAAAATGTTGACATCATCAGGTGGAAGAAAGATGCAGAAAAAGAAAGTCCATCATTTCCAAAAGAAAAGTAAGGCTTCCTTTTCTCATATATTTTCCATATACTTTTCCTATATTATCCTCTACACCCAAAGACAAGTCTACGAGAACATCTTGTTTAAAGAAGAAGCAGTTTCTTGTTTTGCATTACACTTGGTCATGATTTAGTAGATTTGACAAAGAATTGCATTGAGAGAAAGAAAAGCAGCAGATATAACTTTTGACTCATATATGTATGAGTTATGTTTTAGTTGAAGCTTTTGAGCAGGCAGCTTATATGTTCCCTCAAAGAATTCTTGGAGTGTCAATAGAGAGCTACTTGGTATATGACAAGTTGCAGAGAAGTATATTTCTTCTTTATCTAACTCTTAAGGTAAAAGAGTTTTGTAGCAGATGTTGAAGACTTGCGTAGAGGTTTGGAAAGGTTACCTCATACTCAGTATTTTCAGAAAACTTTAGAAAATTCAGAATCTTGTTGATTTACCAGCTATTTGAAGAATCTACTTTTTATGATTGTTTAGTTTTTTGGATACATGCTTGTATTCAAAAAGGTGTTCCATTATATCCTATCACTTGATTGAAAAGTGGAGTTAGCCAAAAGAAAGTCAAGCAGGTACTATCACATTTCACCCGGGTAAAATATGAAAGTTATGAAGTATCAACTTGCAGCTTTTGGAGTTCTCAAGGTGAGAAGTTTGTCCACTTATGTTTCAAGTAGGAATTGCAGATTCCTTGAAGGATTTGTTTGAAGAAAAGTTTTACAACTTTTTGAGAAGCATGGACACTTGGAGACATTCAGGTAACAAATCAAACATTTAGACATGAAGGTTTGATGAGAGCAGATTCTACACAGGAGAGATCATTGATCTTGTATGATCTTGTATGATCTTGTATGATCTTGAGTATTTATGATTCAGTTGTCTATCCTTTGTTTGTGAAGATTCTTTACATTGGAAGAAGTAAGTCAAAGATTCAGGTTCTATTAGATTTGTCTTGCAGAGAGATAGAAGAAGATACTTGTTATGTTACAGAAGGTTATGAATCCTAAAAAGCTTTCAGCAAGGTTTTATTATGTTAGGTTCAACTAACCTTATTCTAGATTTTGGAAAGCTGAAGAATGACATGGAAAGCTATTGGCATGTGCACAATGCTAGTAAAAAGGGTTCAGAGATTTTGTTTCAGATACAGGTATTGATCACTGAACATCAGATTTATGAAGGAAGACATTCCAGATTTCATAAAGTCTGATATATTTGAAGAATTTTGGATACTAGTGTTAAGTCATCCAAGGGGGTGATGAAACATGAAGACTTATTTTCAGCCATATGTAAAAGAATGCAGAGTCATACCTACAGGTATTCCTATTTCAGGTATTCCTATATTTCCTTTGTGAGGTTCTCTTTATGTCCCAGCTTTGAAAGAAGAAGGAAGAAGAAGAATGTTTGGAGAAAGTTCCTGTTAGGATGTTCCTGTTCAGGAGAAGGTTCCAGAGTTCTATTTGAAGAGAAGCTTGATATTTCAGAAAGGTATATTTCAGAAGTGCGCACATATATGTTTATACCAGGTTCTGAAGGAAAGAGGTATGAAGGATTTAAAGGATGAAGACATGATGACATCATAGATTTTTTGACTCATATTGAGTTGAGTATAGTCAGAGATGAACCAGCAGTGTTCATAATACACTAAGTTGTGAGTTGACAGTCACAGGTTCCAGGATTCAGTTCCTGATTTTGTTTAGTGTATTTACATGACGCAGCAGAAGTACGTTGAGAAACCTTTTTTGAAGGTAAATGCAAATATGTAGATCCTAGTGTATGTTTTCAGGTTTTTTGAAAACAGAAGATAGCAAGTTCGGAGACAGGTCATGCTATATTTGTCAAGCAGTGATTGCTTGATGAGAACACTATTGGATATCTAGTTTGCATATTTTCTCAAGTATTATGGTTCATATTCAACAAATTCAGGTTTTTTGAAGGAAAGTCAATTTCAGTTTTGAAGAAGACTTTTTCTGAAGTATCGGAAGTACAAGCTTGAAGCTTGTGGTAATTTGCAGATTATAAAGTTTGCAGATTCAGTTCAGATTGTACCAATATGACATTGCAGGGGGGATTGTTGGAAAACAATATCCTATTGGTCCAATATTCTCCACTAAGTACAGAATGTATAGCTGTGATACTACTCCCTCCTATAGCAAATATCGACGGGCGCTGTGGATAAGGGAAAATCCTTCTATAGAACCCACCCGGGTTCAAATCCCGCGACGGCCATCAGTAGCACGATCTTAGCAAAGCTCTTTTGGTGCTTTTAATCTATTAAAAGCTCACGCGAACGCGAAGAATAAAGGCGACGGACGGCGTTTCGAATTGGTGCTTTATTCGTAGCTTTTTATTCATAAGCGATCGCTATTCAATCGTGTGTTGTATGCGAACGTAGCTTTATTGATAAGCTTTTCATGGACAAAGAATACTATATAAACAAGTGCTTGGCTCACTTGTATTCATCCTTCACCTAGGATCAACACAAGCTTTCTAGAGCTTGGACCTCAATCGAGGTGGTGTTTCTTCTAGCACATGGGGCAGCCATGGTGCTAACTTGAAGCATGTTGAGGAGCAGCTATGGAGTTCTTCTTAATGATTTTTCTTGGAGAAGATGAAGGGTGTGCTCACACTCTAACTCATGGAGAGGAGGTTATCTCTTGTTCATGGCAAGAAGACTTGATTATTAGCAGCTTGATGGTGAGGATCGCCCATCTACATGATGTATTTGAAGATCATCTTCTACAAGAAGATGTTAGGTTGAAGATTATCTTCTATAAGAAGATGTCTGGCTACTTCAAAAACATTGGATGGGACCATCTACATGATTTTGAAGATTATCTTCTACAGGAAGATATTAGGTTGAAGATTGTCTGCTACAAGAAGATGTCGGGCTACTTCAAAGACATTAGATGGTGATTAACATAAGATTCACATCTTATGTTAAGTATTCAGGTACATATTCTCTTTATGCACACAAGTACTACTTGAAGTTTATGGAGGCCTTTGCGTTCATATCAGGAGGAGTCCTATTCGGCATAGCTACAAGAGAATCAGTACTTATATGCTTTATGCATATTTTTATGAGGTGTTTGAGAAGGTGTGTTCACATGAGTTTGAGGATTTTCGGCAACAATCTTGTTAGCATTCTATGCTACTTTATAAGTATGTGATCTTTTCACACACGTATCTGACTTAGGTTCTTCCATAGCCTAAGTTTAGATGTAGGTTTGTTGACCATCGGTTTCACACTGATCCTTCCTCATTCAGTCACTCATATTCACTCTTCTATAACCTATTAGGTCACACATCTCATGTATATTCAGATTACTGCCCACACATCTGAATATGTTTGTTACATTGTACATTCACTCATGCATCTATTTCTCATCACATAGAGTGGTTGAGAGTTTTGCTCCCACATTGTGCACTGAACATTGGTATATATGATACTATGAGTAAGTGATGGCTTACGTAACACCTTACACATGTCGTCTATTCTTTCTCTATCTTTGTCTCATCATTTGTATGATTAAGTTGTGGTATGTTCATGTTTTGTCAATATGGAAGATTGATAGAATTAATGTTGTACATGACTGGAACTATGGAACCATGGACCTGTGACATGAGCCTAAGGGCCTACCTCACTTCCAACATGTCCATCCCATGGCATTATCAGTTCTAGATCAAATGAATGTGCAGATGAATTGGGAAGAAGAACATATCAATTTCTTCAATTTGAAAATTACCAACAATGCCATAACTACTATTGATACAACTTATGTTACACACCAATTTGGGCTAAGCAAGGATGGTATTATAGCAATGATAATTTTAGTATCCAAAGAGGAGATAGACAGATTGTTCAGGAGATCATGTTCAAGAGAATAAAAATATGCAAGGTTTCATACACAATTGCCTTAGGACATGGGATTGTGCTTGGCTACCTTGCACTCAACATGCAAAGCAAATAGTATGGGGTTTTGCAAAAAAATTTATTCCTTATCAGTAGACGTTAATGAAGAAGGAGTGAAGGTAAAGTAGGTGGACATCTTCTTCTTTGAGATGAAGAAGGAGGGTTGACTACTCTATCAAACGTCGAAGAAGGTCTGGTAGCTTGACACCAAGCTTTGAATTTTCTTTTGGCTTTCTAATTCTAGAAATATCACTTTCAACAATATGATAGCTGCAGAAGGAGGAGAAAGTTGTATTCCTACAAAATCTTAAGTGCTACGAGAAGAACAAAGCCTCTACTCAAGAGATGGAGGGTGGTCTAGTGCATAAGTGAGTTAAGGTGAATATTGTCCAAGAAGCACTCTAACATGTGCAGAAAGAAAGAAACAGATAAATGAAGGAGTAGGTGACTTCTTCAACCTCCCAGAAGGAAGGAGCTTGGAGATTGTAAGAAGACGTTGCTGTGGGACAAGAAGCTCAAACATTTTAGGAAGATCTGATAGTTGTAGAAGAAGCAACACAATGGTGAGTCATGGCAGAGGAAGGGATTTCATGATGATAGGCTCAAGAAGAAGCTGAACAAGAGGAGTGGTGGAGGTAGTAAGCTATCCAAGAGTCTCATTTTTTTGAAGCTCAGTCCTCTATTTCCCAACGGACTAAGGACCATACCCATACAAAGCAAGTGATCCATACCAAAGAAAGGTACTTTTTAGTTCCCCACCTTCAATGATCATGTCAAGGATTCTTCAGGTCAAAATTCGAGTTGAGTTGAGCTCCCTCTCTTAAACTATTCTTCTTGTATATATCGTTGGTTGTTAAATGACTACCCTATAACCTCACAAACCATAGTGGATGCAGCCTTATTACTAGCTCTCTACTCAATGCAAATGGAGAAAATAAAAGGAATAAATAGTCTACATGAAATTGGAGAAGTGGAAAGAATAAAATTAAAAGTCACTAATCTTTAAAAGAAATGTGGAGTTACAAGATAGCTTGGCCTAAAGAGCTAATATATATGAGGAACAAGTTCAAATCATGTAGAGTACAAATGAAAATATGGAAGCCCAGATTGAAGGAGCTTAAAAAAAGTATCAATGCTGAGAGAACAACTAGAGGTAGTTCGAGAGGATGTACAAAAAGTAAGAACAGATAAAGATTCACTACAAAATTAAGCAATGCAATTAACGATAGAAAAAGACATTTTAACTTCATAGATTGTGTCTTTAACAGATAACTTGTAGATGGCTTTGGTTAAACTCGATAGTAAAAAATAACTTGAACTTGAACTTCAGGATGCCAAGTAGTTCATTTGGAATAAAGCAAAGATTTTAGCTAATAAAGAAGACTAGATTATAGAGCTAAAGAAGGTGCAAATAGAGTTACAAAAGATAGCATAATCAAGAGATTTAATAAAAGTACAAAAGGAAGAAGTTTCCTGGCTAATGACATGGTTGGCTAAAGAAATAATGGCTAGCAAATCATTTTTAGAATCCATTTCCTCATAATTTGCAAAAGCTATAGTTGTAGAAGATAAGGTTGCAGAAGCTAAGGTTGCAAAAGCTATATTAAAAGCCAATTGGGGTACCTTAGAATGTTTGGCTGAAGATTTCTAGAATGAAGTTGAATATTCCATTAAATAGTTGAAATATCTTTTTGAGGAAGTTTTGTATAATATTGAACAAATTATGCATCCTCCTTCTGATCAAGATGGTGATATGTCATAATTTTTTTATTATAGAAGTGGTTCTAGTCTATCATGTGTGCCATGGTTAGAGTGCTGCAGATATGGATATCCAAAATTTAAATTTTACATATTTTCATAAGCTCTTAGACTTCCCTAGAAAACCAACCGCAAACTGTTATTTGTTTAATATACACAGTATGGAAGCTAGCAACAATTAGAGGAGAAGGAGAAAGCATGTTGTGGAAAACTATGCCTATTGTACTGTTTGAGCACCATGCATAGTAATCAATTTGGATTCTTCTATTGTAATTATTTTGTCTCTCAGTCTTAGTATTATTCATAGACTAGGGAATAGAAATGCATTTAATGTTTTCAATAACCCCATATTACCGACCCCTATTGTCTGTGTTGATGTGTAGCAAACATGCTTTTCTGGTAGTGATTTTAACCACAAATAGGCTATCAATAGCTCCTCCTTTACTACCTAGATCTACTTCATGATTGAAACAAATTTTTCTCCTAGATTCTCTTAGTCATCTTCATGCACCCATATCCTTCTAGTGCTTGGCGCACCTCTTAGTTTGGGCTACTACAACCATGTTCACTTTTGGAATAGAAGGGAGTTTCATCTGCTCTCAAGCTTGTCCTTCAATTGTTGAATGCTTCTGCATCATAGAGCTTTGGACACATACAACATCTTTTTCTATAAGATTATTCTTAGAATAACTAAGAGAATGTGTGGGATCTAGATGAGTGACCATGCAACTCATTAATTCTAGAGTGATACATTGTTCACATACCCAGACCTTAAGAACTCCACTTCTTAGGTTCAAGTTGACTACATGATCATAGATCTAGTCTCGACCCAGAATTAAAGACTTAGTGAGGTCTTCATCTTGGCATACTAGCAACTTTATAGTCATAGGGGCATCTTGAATTGAAATCAAAAGAAGATGGAATATCCTAAAGTTAGGAAAGCAATTGCATGACTCATTTTCTTATATGAATCAAATATGTCAATTCCCTAAAGCGCTGGATCACTTATAGGCGAGCAAAAATTCAAATTCAAACTCTAGACATGTGTATAAATACACATACTTTTAGTCCTCAGATATGTGAGCAATTCTGACAGGCATTGAGCTACAAAATTGAGCATACATTGTGCTCACACTACCTATGTGTAGTCCACTACACTTCTCTTGTATCATATGTTCAATAGCATTTACATTTTGATACATTTTTCCAAGTACATTTCTCTCTACTATCTACTGTTGCATCTTCATCATTACAGTGATCTTGTGGAATCGATTTCTCTATGTGTACTTACTCAATTGCTATAATTTAACTTTGCATAGTTAGAGTAGATTTAGTGATTAGATATCAAGTTTCATTAAGCTTGGCTCAGCAGATCTCGAGATATGAAGGAAGGAAGGAGACTATGTTTGCACACCTTCTAGATCTTGAAAAATTGGGATGACCCCCGGACTTGCTAGATTTATTTTTGTTTGTATGGTATAGCTAAATACATGAAATGACTTGATGTAGTTAGCTATACACTCCAACTAGTATACAAAATCTCTCTAGTCAATTCATACCCGGTTGTGAATCTTGAACATAATACTAAAACCTTATATTCCCAAAATAGAAGGTTCTTCACATTTCTTACATATGCAATTTATTTGTTTTGATGCAAACCTTTGAGAATGATATTGCAAAAGACTTTGTGGTTCTAAGTGCATCATTGTGAAGCTAAAAGAGTTTATTAAGCATTCTTGAAGTTAGATAGGTAGGTGTAGAATAGGATTTGTCCATCGCCAGCTCATCTTTAGTCACATCCACACCATCTCGTCACAGTGGTATTAGAGCAACTAGTAAACATGGGAGATGGATTGCCTTCATCCATAGAAAAATTGGAAAGAGGTAGCTACTCAGTTTCGCCACTTAGAATGGAAGCTTATCTTCAAGGGAGAAGTCTCTATGGTTACATATCTAAAGATGAGATGATGCCAATCCTCAGATGTAAGGGCCGACCAACTCAAGAAGAACAAGCGAGGTTAAACACATGGTGCTCAAAGGATGTTCTAGCAAGGTCATATATTCTAAAATCAATCTCTGATTGCTTACTTCCTCACATTAGGAGTTGCAAAACTTCACAAAAGACTTGGAATTCTCTTGAAGCATTCTTCTCATCAAGTGCTAGGGCAAGGAAGAAGCAATTATGGATGGAATTCACCACACTCAAGAAGATGCCCAAGCATGGAAGCAGTGGAGAAATCATTGATGAAGAGCAGATAGTAAGGCAATTAATCAATGGAATGAACGCAGATGACAAATGGGAAGCTTTCATCGTAGCCATGGATGTGTACATGGACATTCAAGTTCCTAATTTCAATGCCCTCATGGGACAATTAATCACACATGAGGCCAAGCTCATGAAGAATGGAAACAACTCAAAAGGTAACCAATCCTCCTCTCTCTATACAAATAAGAGCAAGAACAAAGCAAAGGCAAAGGTAAAAAGTCTGATGATGAAGGTCGCACCTCTCAAGCAAAATTTGTAGATAGAGGTAGAGGCTCAAGAGGAAGAGATAGAGGAGGAAGACAAGGTAGGGGGATATCTCAAAGCTCATCTCCATGTGCCATATGTGGCTTAACTAATCACATAACGAGAATTGTTTCAGGAATCCTAGAAACCAAAGAGGAAGAGGTTACAATAGAGGAGGATATGGAAGCTCAAGAGGTAGATTTGAGAACAATAATGGTTAAATAATAACTCATACAATTACAACAACTACCAAGGAGGATATAGAGGAAGTAGAGACTACAACAACTATGCAGATGATACAACTCAAGAAGATTCACTTCTTCTAATGAACATGACCATGAAGCAAGGTAAAGCAGATGAACATGTAATCTATATAGACTTAAGCTGCTCAAATCATGTAGCAGGGAATGTAGCTCTACTCTTAGACTTAGAGGATCCAAGGAATAAACATGAAGTCCAAATAGGAGATGATGTAACGCATCCATATGAGAAGATATGTAATGTGAAGACTTCAGATGGTAATATGGACAAGTGAGCAAGGTATTATATGTGCCAACTATCACCAAAACCTCATAAGTGTAGGTCAAATTACTGAGAAAGGATTGCAGGTCACCTTCACAAAGAATGGAGCATTCATTGAGGATCCACATAAGGGATTCAAGAGGATAACAAGAAGAGAAAAATCAGGTAGATTATTCACATTTCAACTTTGGGATACTAGAAACATTGCATTGTTCATTTATGGTAGCCAAACTCTATTAGAGTTGGAAATTTGGCACAAGAGGTAGCTCACATAGGCAAACATATCTAAACAACACATGATCTATAAATGGAGTGCTTGTCAATTTGACAAGTCTCACAGACAACCCTTCACAATACATTCATGGAGATCTATTGGAGCTAATCCTTACAGATGTATGGGGACCAAGCAAGGAGCCTTCAATGTCTAGATCCAAGTATTATGTTTCACTCATTGATGATTGTAGCAAATGGAAAATGCTATACTTTATGAAGCATAAAGATGAAGTGTTATCATGTTTCAAGAAGTAGCTGGCTCTTGTAGAAAATCAAACAAGTGGAACTTTGAAGAGCCTAAGATGAGATGGAGGGGAGCATGGTTCTCTAATGACTTTGATTCTTATCTCTAAGAGAGAGGAATCAAAAGACAAATCACAATCAAGTATGCACCAGATCAAAATGGAGTAGTAGAGAGAAGAAATAGGACAATTGTGGAGGCTGCAAGGTTAATGCTAAATGAAATGAAATTACGAAATTACTTATGGGTAGAGGTTGTATCTACAGCCACATACTTGATCAATAGACTCCCATCAAATGCATTAGATGGGATGACACCATACGAAGCATGTAATGGAAGAAGACCTAGTCTTGATCATTGCAGGATCTTTGGATGCATAGCATATGCACACATACCTTCACAAATCAGAAGAAAACTAGTTCCGAAGGTAGAGAAATGCATCTTTGTTGGCTATGACCTTAACCAAAAATGTTGTAGGCTATACAATCCAAGAAACAAAGGGTTCATTGTAAGAAGACATGTTGTGCATGATGAAAACAAATCTTGGTTTGAGGAAGACTTTCCAATATTATCCAAGACGAATGAGCTTACACTTAAAGCATCAAGTGATTTTGATGATGACTAGATGACTCCAAGAAGGGAAATCAACTCTTGGAGCTCCAAAGGCAAAGAAAAGTGTAGGAGTTCAGAGATGTGGTAGAATCATCTCAACAAACTATAAGAAGGTCTACAAAAGAGAGAAAAGGAAGCTAGTGCCATGGAAGAAGAGATAGAAGCTTTACAAGAGAATCCGACTTGGGAGTTGGTACCCAAGAAACCATCTATGAAGGTCATTGACTCAAGGTGGATATACAAGGTAGAGAAGAATTTTTCTGGATCAATTAAAAGTCCAAAGTAGGGCTTATAGCCAAAGGGCTTGCACAAACTCAGGGTATTAATTATGAAGAAACATTTGCACATGTTGCAATAATGCCTACCATTAGAGTACTCATGAGTGTTGCATCTTCCAAGAATTGGAAGATATATCAAATGGATGTTAAAAATGTTTTTCTAAATGGATGGACTTGAGAGGAGGTATATATGGCTCAACCTCGTGGCTTTGAAGATCAAGCATACCATGAACATATGTGCACGTTGAGGAAAGCTTTGAATGGCTTGAAGCAAGCTCTTAGAGCTTGGAATCATAGACTTCTCACTTACCTATAGGATAAATATTTTAATGTAAGCAAGGGAGATCCTTCCATCTTCATTAAGAGGAATCAAGCAGAGGTCATATACCTATGTGTATATGTTGATGATATCATCATTATAGGAAGTGATGCAGAAGGAATAAAAAAATTAAAGCTCAAATGAAGGAGGAGTTCAAGATTAGTGATCTTGGTTTTCTCACATACGTCCTAGTTTTGGAAGTGATATATATAGGGAAAGGTATGTTCCTCACTCAAAGAAAGTACATTGGAGATATGCTCTCTAGATTCAAGATGGAAAATACAAGTTGTAAGTACACTCCTGGCAATTTGAAGTTAACTGCTCGTGAAGGTGAGCTAATTAAAGATGTAAGTAGCTATCAAATTTTAGTTGAAAGCTTAAATTATGCTACTCTAACTAGAGTGGATATTTGTTATGGAGTAAGTGTGTTGATTCAATTCATGCAAAGTCCAAGGAAGCCTCACATGAGCCAAGAGGATCCTAAAGTATTTGAAGGGCACAATCAATCAAGGTTCTAAAGATGATAGGAGAAGCACCTTTGAATACCTTACTTTTGCAGGTACAAAGTTAATTTCATGGTCTTCTAAGAAACAACCCAGAATTGCTCTTTCATCAACAAAAGCTCAATATAGAGGGCTTGCAAATGCTACACAAGAAGCTATGTGGATGAGAACCCTATTTCTGATTTAGGTTTGAACATTTTAAACTCCACATATATTTGGAGATAACATTAGCTCGTTATATCTTGTTGCTAACCCAATCTATCATGCCAAGACTAAACATATAAAAGTTCATTATCATTATGTCAAGGAGAAGAATATGAGCAAAGAGACTCAACTCACATGTATCACTCATCAACAAGGTGCACATATGATGACAAAGGCATTGGATGGAAGCAAACTGAACACATTCAAAATAATGATTGGATTGCAAGAGATCATGAAGGATTGAAGACTCAGTCTTCTTACACTTGAGGGGGAGCTGTTGGTACAATTAGCAAACCAAAGTGCATTGCTAAAGTTTTTGGACTACACATTCATTTAGCTCTACACATGAAGGACCACATATGAACTCATGCTTGTCAATTTGAGTGTATTTACTTTAGATAATTGTAAAATACAAAAGAATATGGAATCTTGTGAAGTTAGGAAATTAATCTTAAGACTCATTTTGGTAGAAGAATCAAATCAATCACTTCTGTAAAGTGTAGGATCACTTTTAGGTGAGGAAAAAAATCAAATTCAAACTCTAGACATGTGTATAAATACACATAATTTTTAGTCGTGGGATATGTAATCCATTCTGAGACGCATTGAGATACAAACTTGAGCATACATTGAACTCACACTACCTATGTGTAGTCCACTACACTTCGCTTGTTTAATATGTTCAATAGCATTTACATTTTGATACATTCTTCCGAGTACATTTTTGTCTACTGTCTACTACTACATCTTCATCATTACAATGACATTATGGAATTGATTTCTCTGCATGTACTCACTCAATTACTATACTTTAACTTGCCATTCTTCAAGTAGTGTGTCAAGTGTTCATATATTAAGCTTCATCATGATTGGTTCAACAGATCTCGAGATATGAAGTAAACAAGGTGACTATGTCTACACAGCTTCTAGATCTAGAAAAGTTTGGTTGACCCCTTGAATTGCTACATTCATTTCTATTTTTATGGTGCATCTACATTCATGCAATAAATTGGTTTAGTTAGTTATACACTCCAATTAGATGTGTGTAAAATCTCTCTAGTTACTTGCTAGAAGATTGTGAGCTATGAACATAATACTGAGACCTTTTAGTCCCAAAATCGAAGGTTCTTCACATTTCTTGCATATGCAAGTTATGTGTTTTGATGCAAACCTTTGAGAATGATGCTTCAAAGTACTTGCTGGTTCTAAGTGCATCACTATGAAGCTACGGGATTCTATTAAGTATTCTTGAAGCTAGATTGGCAGGTGTAGAGCAAGATTTGTGCAGCACTAGCTCATCTCTCTCGACATCCACACAATCTCCTCACACAAAATGTACTCCAAAGTTACACCAATACCATTAATATTCACTATATATACACATATCTAATAACTTACACTTACCATATAGTGTGTTATATAGGACTTCTTGTTTCCATGGTTTGCATTATTTGATCCAAAGACTTCCAAAATTTTTCATGCATTAGTGCTATGCTTAGATAATGTCCAATGAATGTTATTACATTTTAAATTTATTTCTTTAAATTGTGTGCCTTAATGATATTTGAGATGAAATAGTTAGAAATTAGATTCCTTTCCTTTACTCCTCCCATGGATACATTTTCCAAAATATTTTGTGATGAGGTACAATATTTGGAATCCTTGACAAGTATCACTACATCATGATGTAGTTCTATGCTTGACATTAACTCCTTCAACTTCTAAATTCTTTGTTTAAACCATTGTGGAGGTTTCATGTTGCAAGCATAACTTGTATGTAGCTTCAAAAGTTCTCCCAATATATGGAGTTTGGCATGTGGCACACATACATGTACTCTTGTGAAAGGAATATTAAATACTCTATTCATACCTTCAAATAGCTTGAAGTCTTTCTACTAGTCTCTTCCCATTATAAGAAAATTTTTGCACATTTTCTCACCCATTGCTGTTGTTTTGAGCTTTTTCGTTTAACACTCATCTCATTTTTAGCTTCTTGAATCTTCAAACAATCTTCTAACCTACCATGCATACAATAGATACATGGATGTCTAGTATTCGTACCTTGCTTGCAACCAACATGCATTTAGGTGTTTTGAGGAGTTTGTCCATAAGTCATTCCATTGTAAACTTTGCAGTCCCTTCAAGTAAATTTCCTTCTTCTTAATGCTCTATGGTACTTGGAATTATTCTTTAATATAAGTACCATGATTAACCATAGTGCAATAAAAAGAAAGAAAGACACCATATGGGCTTTTCTGATTGTATTCCAAAGTAGTTTTGTATTGTTTCCATTGTGCTCTTCCAAATGCACACCCTTCAACTTTTTCTCATCTTTTCTAAGGTAATTCTTTATAAACATTGTGCCTTAACAATTTGACATTCAACCAACTAAAAAAGAAACACTAACTTACCATTGCAATCCTCCCTTAGTATTGAAATATTGCTTTTTTGTACTCTCTCAATATCAAGGTAAACATTGTTTGTTCATAATATTTAAATGGATTTGAATAAACCTTGAATTTATTTAGATTCACTAAGAAATCTTGCAACACATGAATTCTACTCCATCAAGGCCATATGCCAATTCAATGTTGTTGCAAATGTGCCATGTTAGCAATATTAATAAGCACCTGATACCCTTTTCTCACTTATACCTTTTTTCATAAAAGATGTCAAATATATCTTATTGTATTATCAAGCCCGAAAAAACTTCTTAGAAATTATGCTTATGTGTCTTCCAAAGATGAGCATTAATGATTTGAAAATCTTCTACAAAATGTATTGATTTTTGGGCACCTTCTCTCTTTATAGAATCATGTATCCACATTATTGAGCGTGTTCAATACCTACTGTATGTGTGTTTTTAGTACTACTCTAGTGCAATTAATGTTGGTGCATGACAACCATCAATTGATGTTTTGGACAAAGGTTTGAAGTCAAAAGATGAAGCAAAGATCAATACATGAAGATTGAAGTTAGTGCATAATCAGAGAATGAAGGCTTGTATATACATGTACATTAAACATGCTTATACTTTTGTAATGGTCACGAGTTTGTACAAAATACAAAATACCTATATATACAAGTAGAAAAGTTAGGGCATGTATGAGAGATGATGAATGAGAAGTTTTAAGAGTCATTAGACACTTTAGAAGTGAAGTGAATAACTCTCATCATTCAGTTATAATGTTTTCTTGAATAGAAGAAAAGTTGTGCCCAATATTTTGCTTAGTGCTCCTTTTGTGTTTAATCTTTTGTTGAAGGCTTTTGTATAAGTCTACGTCTATAGTAGAGTGACAGATCCTAATTGTGATAAGGCTGAGAGAATTGAGAGTAGGAACATTTACATGTGTAAATGTGAAGAAGAGAAGATTGTAGTAGGTGCAAATTCCATGATAATGTTTTGGTCAGTTCTCCTTCCACAGTGTAAAGTTTTGAGCAACAAAGCAGTCATTCTTTAAGTTGGAAGGTAAGCTACCTATGGCTAAAATCATTTGAATAAACAGATTGTACTTTGAGAGAACTATGAATTAGAATTTATAAGTGTCAAAGTCGACCGTAGAGAAGTGCAGTTTTAAACATAGGCGAATTGTTTGAAGTAAATATCAAGCTTTACTCAACCTTTTAAGATGTTTTAACTTGGAGAAGGTTCAAAATCTTTATTCCACAAGTCATACAAAGTTTCAATAGAAACTTTACACATTTGATCAGTCAATGAATGACTTATGTGCAGCAAACATTTTTGTATAGTGACTTTCTTGAGAGTTAGTGCAAAGATTGATAATCTGGCACTAGTCCTTCAAACATGGTTGAGGTTTTGAGTTGGTCTTGATATATAGGTGCTCTAACATCAAGGATAACTTGTTCTTTTGGAGATTAACACTCTCCATCAGTGGTATCAAATAAGGAATCATGAAAACTAAAGAAAGGAGGACCCTGACTATTGCAGCTATACAGGAATCAACCTTTGAAGATTCAAAAGGTGAAAGTTTGAAGTGAAAGCTAGAGAAGGAGGCCTGAAGCTATCAAGAAGACCAAAAGGAACTCCATTTGCAGTAAAGGTACACTTATTTCTCACAAAACTTGAAGAATTCAATACAAAGGTGAAGAAAGGATGGGAGATTCTCTTCAGATAGAGAAATTGGATAGAGAAAACTATCGAGCTTGATCAGTGAGGATGGAAGGTCATCTCATGAGCAAAGTCTTGATAGGTTATATCAGAGGTAAAGAAGAAAAACCAAAATTCAGAGATCCTAGTGTTCCAACTAGAGATGAACTCTTAGATTTGAAGACATGGATGAAGAAGGATGCTCAACCAAGGACCATTATCTGCATGGGAGGCAATGATTATTTGCTACCTCACATTAGAGGACTTGAAAGTGCAAGTGATATTTGGAATGCTTTGGAGGAGCATTTCCAAAACACTACAAGGTCAAGGAAGGCATCTTTGTGGGTAGACTTTACCACATTCAAGAAGAAGGCTTCTCAATCCACTTTTGATTATGTAGCAAGGATGAAGGATATTGCAGATGCATTAGGAGCAGTTGATGAAGATATTGAATAGGAAAAATGGGTAAGGGAAATCCTCATAGTTTTGAGAGGAGATGGATATGGAAGCCATTCATTTTACCCACGGAATTGTCACTAGATCATTTTACTCCTAATTTGAATCAATTGCTAGGACATATGCTAACCTTTGAGCAGGATGTCAAAGGTGACGTTGATAAAAGTATAGGTCAAGCCATGTATTCAAAGGACAAGAAGAAGTTTAACAAAGGCAAGCAACAATTGAATAAAGAAGAAGGTGAAACTAGCCAAGCTAACTTCCTAAGAGGAAGATGTGGTGGAAAAGGAAGAGGTAGAGGCAAGAGTAATAAAGATGGAGCCAAAGCTTGCTGGATTTGTGGTAAGACTAATGATTTAGCTCAAGATTGTTGGCATAATAATAAGAATAATGGTGGGTATAATCAAAACTCTTAATCAAAACGAAGAGGAAATAGAAATTAGAGAGGTAATTTCAAAGGTAGAGGTAGTAGAGGTTTCTTTGGAAGAAATGCAGGTAGAGGCTTCCAAAGTTAGTCCTATAACAATACCTACTACAATTATGCTTCAGATGAGAAGGAGGATTCAACCTTGATTATGAATGCAACTTGTGAAAGACAAAGTGAAGATCAAAGATTCTTCTACATTGACTCAGGGTGTAGCAATCACCTGAGTGGTAAGATAGCTTTGATGACTAATTTGGAGAATAAAGTAAGTAATCATGTGGTTCAAACAGGTGATAATACAAAGCACAATGTGAAGTCAATTGGATCAGTGAAGGGTAAGGAACGGAGCACTCTTCTGAGTAAGGTTTTGTATGTTCCTACAATTCCAAAGAATCTGATAAGTGTAGGGCAAATTGTTGATAAGGTTATGAAGTAAGGTTCACTAATGATGGCATTTTTGTGGAAGACCCTAGCAATGGGTATAAACAAATTGTTTCAGGGAAGAAAGAAGGATGACTCTTCATACTGAAGATTCAAGGCAATGTTGGTCATGCCTTGTTCACTTATGGAGGACATAAGATCTCTAAGTTAGATCTTTGGCATAAAAGGCTTGGACATTTCAATGAAAGAGGTATTAAGGATATGGTTAACAATGGTTTAGTGCTTGGGTTGCCTAATGTTGTAGGTCAACATATGACATATAGATGTGAGGCATGTCAATTAGGTAAGGCTCACAAGCGATCATATGATAAGCATGGTTTCATGTATTCAGAGAAGCTTGAATTGGTACACACAAATGTGTGGGGACCATCAAAAGACTTTAGCATTAATGGTTCAAGATATTATGTTGTTTATGTTGATGATGCTACCAGGTGGATCACCATATATGTGATCAAAGATAACGCAGAGGTATTCAATACATTTAAACACTATCATGTGTATGGAGAGAGAATCAGAGTGCAAAAATTGAAGAGACTAAGGTCAGATGGAGGGGGAGAGTATTTCTCTAATGAATTCAATGATTACTTGTGGAATGCAATATAAAAAGGGAAGTTACTTGCAGGTACTCTCCTCAACAAAATGGTGTAGCAGAAAAGAGAAATAGAACTCTTCTTGAGTTTGCAAAGTCAATGATGAAGGAGAAAAATTGTCCCAATTATTCGTGGGCTGAGGATGTAAATACAACCACATACTTGGTTAATAGGTTACCATGTAAAGCTTTGTAGGGTACGACACCATATGAAGCTTGGGGGGTAAGAGAACTACCTTAGATCATTGCAAAGTGTTTGGATGTTTGGTTCATGCATATGTGCCATCACAATTGAGGCATAAATGGGAACCTAAAGCTGAAAAGTATGTGTTCATTGGTTATGATGATAAGCAGATGGATTATAGGTTGTGGAGTTCATCCACAAAGCAATTCCTTGTGTCAAAAGATGTTACATTTGATGAGGAAGGTACTTGGTATGCAGGTACAAGTAGCGTTCATGCAGGTGATGAAGATTCTTTGAATCAAAAGAAAGGTAAATCAAAGGTTCAAATATTTGATGAAGAAGAGAACAATGAAGCACAAGGCAAGCATAAAGTGGAAAGCATTGGATCAGTGAAGACAAAGAGTGGAAGCAAACTCTTAAGCAAGGTACTTTATGTTCCTACTATTCCTAAACACTTGATAAGTGTAGGACAAATTGTGGAGAAGGGATATGAAGTCAGATTCACAAATAATGGTGTTTATGTGCAACATCCAAATCAGGGATATAGAAGCATCATTGCAGGTAAAAAGGAAAGAAGGCTTTTTACTCTCAAGGTCCAAGGTAATGTGGGACATGCATTGTTCACTTATGGAAATCAAAAGATGTCTGAGTTAGGCCTATGGCATAAAAGGTTAGGTCGTTTTAATGAGAGAGCCATAAAGGAAATGTCAAAGAATGATGTAGTGCTTGGATTGCCAAATGTTGAAGGTCAACACATGGTGTACAAGTGTGAAGCTTGTCAATTAGGTAAAGCACACAAAAGGTCATACAATAAGTCAAGATACAAGTACTCAAACATGCTTGAGTTGGTTCATATAGATGTGCGGGGTCCTTCAAGGGACTATAGCATAAACGGATCCACATATTATGTCTTGTTTGTTGATGATGCAACAAGATGGATTACACTTTATGTAATCAAGGACAAATCAGAAGTGTTCAAGACATTCAAGCATTATCATGCTTATGCAGAAAGGATTACAGGACAAAAGCTCAAAAGATTGAGATCAGATGGAGGGGGAGAGTATTTTTCTAAAGAGTTTGATGATTATTTGTAGAATGTAGGTATAAAAAGAGAAGTAACTTGCAGGTGCTCCCCTCAACAAAATGGAGTTGCAAAAAGAAGAAATAGAACTCTTGTAGAGTTTGCAAGATCAATGATGAAAGAGAAGAATTGTGCAAACTACTTATGGGCAAAAGCTATCAACACTCCAACATAGCTTGTGAATAGGTTACCATGTAAAGCTTTGGATGGTAGAAAACCTTATGAAGCATGGTGGGATAAGAAACCTACTCTTGATCATTGTAAGGTATTTGGATGTTTAGCATATGCTTAAATTCCTTCACAATTAAGACATAAGCTAGAACCCAAAGCAGAGAAGTATGTGTTTATTGGGTATGATGATAGACAGATGGGTTACAGATTGTGGATTCCATCTACAAAGCAATTTCTTGTTACAAAAGATGTTACATTTGATGAGCAAAGCACATGGTATACAGGGTTAACAAATGATTATGCAGATGTTGAAGAAGTACAAAGAAAAGGGAAGACCAAAGTGAAAGTGTATGAAGAAGATATTGATGATGGTGATTGTAAAAGTAAATTGCAGGGCAATGATGAAGATAGGCCAAGATTTGATCCAAAATCAAATGTGGTTGAGGCTTCAAGAAGTGCGGAGGTCAAAAGATCTTTGAGAGAAAGAAAAGAACCTATCAGATATAGCTATGATACATCTTTCTTAACAACAAAAGATTATGATTCTATTGTGAAGAAAGAAGAAGATCCAACCATATATGAAGAAGCTAAAAGTAAATAGAATTCAAACAAGGAAACGCAAGAAGAGTATGATGCTCTACTTGAGAATGAAACATGGGAATTGGTGCCAAGACCAAAGAACCACAAGGTGATTGGATGTAAGCGGGTAAACAAAACAAAAAGTTTTGCAAATGGTGAGGTGTCTAGATACAAAGCTAGACTTGTGGTTAAAGGTTATGCCCAAACTTATGGGGTATATTATGATGGAACCTTTAGTCTAGTTGCTAAGATGTCTACAATTAGATCCCTAATTGCTATTGTTGCTTGTAAAGGATGGAAGTTATCACAATTAGATGTGAAGAATGCATTTTTGAATGTGTATAATGCAGATGAAGTGTACATGGAGCAACCAGAGGGTTCCATGGATTCAATTGGATCAGATTATGTGTGTAAGCTCAAGAGAGCTTTGTATGGTTTGAAGCAGGCCCCAAGGGCATGTAATTATAGGCTTGTTAAGTTCTTGAATGAATGTGGATATCAAGCTTCAAAGGCAGATAGTAGCTTGCTAGTGAAAGCAAGTGAGGATGGGTATATATACATGTGTATTTATGTTGATGATATTATTGTCACAGGTAGAGATGCTCAAAGAATCAAGAAGCTTAAGAAACAGATAGAGAACGAGTTTAAGATAAGTGATTTGGGAAACTTATCTTACTTCTTAGGAATGCAGATTGTGTATACTCAACATGGAGCATATGTTACAGAAGAGAGATACTTGAAGAATCTTCTGGTCAAGTTCAATATGGAAGATTGCAAGCCTTCAACCACACCAATGGAGGTAAGTCATAAATTGAGCCAATATGGAGGTGAAGAATTTAATGACATGAAGAAATATCAAAGTTGGTAGGTAGTCTGATCTATTCTACCTTGACAAGACTAGACATATCATATGCAGTGGGTGTGTTATCACAATTTATGCATTGTCCAAAGAAAGCTCATTGGATTGCAGCTCAAAGGGTACTCAAATATATCAAGGGAACTCTGAGTGAAGCTTTGTATTATGGTTTTACCTCTGATAAAAGAATCAAAGTGTTTAGTGATGCAGATTGGGCTGGTGATTCAGATGATAGAAGGTCTACTCATGGTTATCTCTGTTATATTGGAGATAAGTTAGTTTCTTGGTGCTCAAAGAAGCAACATACAGTATCTTTGTCATCCATAGAAGCTGAGTATAAAGGAATGGTAGAGGCTACAAAAGAAGTGATATGGTAAGACCTTGTTGAAGAGTTTTGGAACTGATAAGAGTACTCCAATTATTTTTGGAGACAATATGAGTTCATTATATTTGGCAGGTAATCCTATTTTTCATGCCAGGACTAAACACATAGAGATTCAGTATCATTTCTTGAGAGAAAAGGTACTTGATAAAGAGATTGAAGTATTGTATACTCCAACAAAAGAGTAAGTTGCAGATATGTTGACAAAAAGCTTAGATGGACCTAAGCTACAGAAGTTCAAAGAGATGTCAAGAATAAAGAAGATTGGAATAATCACAACTAGTGATTGAGGGGGAGCTTTTGGAACAAAAAAATCCCAAATAGATGATTATAAAGAGCTTGAAGCAAGTCAATGATCAGAATAAAGTCAAAGAAGTCATTGAAGATAGTAAAGAGATTTGAGAAATATAGCTTGTACACATATGTACATTATTAGTTGAGAATTCTTGTAAAATGGATATAGATGATCCTTAGGATGATAAGAAATATGTAATAGACATGGGATGACTCTAGAATCATATGTATATAAGTCAATGATGTAAAGAAATAAAAGAGAGAGTCATTAGAAGACAAGTGTCCATGAGTTAGATGTGTAGAGAGTCATCTTCAGAAGTTAGCGTCGAGTCTTTCTTTAATTTCTCTCATTCTGATCATGTGGATCAGGAAATTTTTTGTTCACATCTAATCTAGAAGCTAATGAAGCTATGTTCAAATTTTCATGGTTTAATTCCTTTCATGTTATGAGTATGATCAATAGGAACATGTATATGTAAAGTCTGTAGGTAGACCTCTCAGAGTTGCACATTTTTTGTGTCAATGTTTTGCTTGGATCTCAGTGCACACTATAAAGTTTTTTATGAGTGAGCATTCAAAATTTAAGTTAGATGGTAACAAAGTTGTGGTGAAAAGCATTTAGCAAAATGGGACTTTCGTTGTGAGAAAACAATCTTAGAAGTTGACTATGTCAAAGTTGCTTGTTCAGGGAGACAATTTCTGACATACTTTTGATCTTAATGATCAAATCAAAGTTTTAATTATGCTTTTGAAGGATTAATGGTTGATATGATTGTGCAAAGGTAGCATGGAGGTATTTATATCATTAGATTGAAGAAATCTAAAGATGTGTACAGGTAATGAAGTCAATATCTGAAGCAGACTTCTTGAAGAAGAAAAATTTTCACTCAGAGAAGTGATAGTGGAAGATTTGATAAATTAAGGTAACATTTGTATAAAGTTCGTTCTATCTGATATAGAGGTGCTCTTAAATCACTATAGATCAAGCCTTTGGAGATTTAATGGTCTCCATCAACTTTTCTCATTTGATTAGTCAATGCATGAGTTATGGGCTACAAACTTTTTTGTGTAGTGACTTTCTTCACAGTTAGTGCAAAGATTGATAATCTGGCACTAGTCCTTCAAAATTGGTTGAGGTTTTGAGTTGTTCTTGATATAGAGTGCTCTAACAACAAGGATAACTTGGTCTTTTGGAGATTATTACTCTCCATCAAATAAGATATGAAATAAAATACATATACATCATTCACTTTGCTATTTTTAATTTTCATGGCTCCTCCAATTTGGGAAAGATATTCTATGTTGAAGTTTCACTTTTGTACGTTGCAATCAATATGATTACATGTAAAATGATATATGTGATGATGGATAATGCATTCCCTAGTCCTTAATTGGAAATAGTTATCATATATACTTCAACATGCTTTGCACATTATTGAGTCCATAAAAGTCATGTAGGTCGAAGTCAACTATATTCAAAGTCAAAGAAATCAAAGTCAACATGTTCAAGGTCAAAGTCAACATGGGTGAAGTCAAAGCATCAAAGTTCGGGGGTCAAGGTGCACAGGTAGTGCACAATTATTTGTTCACAAAGGGTATAATTGCAGAAATTTGGTTGCAGATTGCACAGTGTATTTTTGTAATTTTTTTAAGGTTTAAAGTGTTTGGAAGGTTTAGGTGAACACTCTCTTAGGTGCACAATTAAGGAATTAAAAGGCTAAAAGTGAAGGTATGTGAAGGGGAAGCATACGCAAAAGTGAAAGTATGGTCCCCCAAATAAATTTTTTTTTTTAGTCTAAAGTCACTACAGGACAAAACACAGGTTCTTTGGCTGCCCACTTTTGGAGACAATCTTGGGACATCAAAGTGAGCACCAAGAAACTCTAGAAGTTAGGAGCATACGTGAACCTACACTCAAATCAAAGCAAGGCATTATTCTTGGTAAGACTTAGCAAGGTGAGGAGAGTCTACACTAACAGAGGAGTAAGAGACATATAGTGAGTGTGTGACACAAGGAAGTGAAGTGCAAGATGTGCAAGAAGAGTGACTTAGAAGTGTGCAGAGAAGTGCTAAGCCATACAACGAAAGGTCCCAAGGTCCCATTGAAGCTGTGCATGCGTCCACACAAGGTGTCCATCCCTCCCCCCTATTGGAGCTTGAGTGCAAGGTGTGCACAAGTGCAAGCTTGGAGAAGGTGGAGGTCTGGTGCAGAAAAGGTTGGCAGCAACAAAAACCTTGGGTATTTTGTAACTTTGTTGATTGTGCACTCTTTGGGATTTTGCACAGAAAGCAATTGGATTGTATTGTACATCACCATTGTACTTTTCTCCTTATAATCAATCTAAAGAAGCTTCTAGTGTCTTTATCTTTCTTCTTATCTTTCTCCCTTCTCCTATAAGCACTCAAATCCCTTTCTGCACAAGAATCCTCCAACAAAATTTTGCACGCACGATGGGACCACAAGGAGATTTGAGCATAGGAGAAGCAAATTGCAAAGTGTAGAAGAGTTCAAGGGTACCGACAATACTGTACTGACTTAAGAGGTAATCTTTCTTCCATTGGAATTCTCTTAAACTAAGAGGAGTATAAAAAGCTCATGATCGGAACCCGGTCTCAAAGCTTGAGGGTCCCTTGCAAAGCAACAAGAAGGAAGGTTATTCGAAGATCAACTAGCCCATCGTCATTGACGTCATTAGTAAAGAATATGGTAGCCCAGGTAGATTTAGAAACCTTACTTTCTAGATTGAATATCGAATTTCCATCCTTTAGAGGGCTAGCACAAGAAGACCTAGATGAGCACATTAGGAGATTCTTAGCCTTATGTAAAACAAGGGGTCTGATGGGAAGAGAAAGTGCATTTTTTATTCTTTTCCCTACAACATTAGAAGGGCTAGTAGATAAATGGTTTAGTCAGTTTACCGACAACCATTTCACCACATGGGATTTGATGAAGGAAGCATTTAGGACATAGTTCCAACAAGGGAACACAACTGAAAACATTATTGAAGAATTAGAAAATTTAAGACTATGTCCTCAGGAGAACCTCCTAGAATTTGTTACCAGAGCTAAGGCATTAATGAACAGATTAAAAGCCCTTAAGTGCAGCAGTGACGAAGCTACTTCAAATACCATATCAATGGCTAGTTTGTTATGGATATTGGTATGGAGATCATCTGTTATGTCAATTTTTATGATAGTAAGTGCAGGGCTTTACAATGATGTGGAAGGAGTACCTACAAGTCTTTGGAAATAGAGGGTTCCATTGGATGAAGAAGGTGATATAGTAAAAATGTAATATTTTAGATTAAGTCATAAAATGGCTGAAAACAAAGATACAAAAGATGCAGTACGGAGGAGGTAATATTTAATGAAGGATTTAGGGTGGCCCTATCAGATGGTCAGTACGCCCAAAATGAAGACAAAACAAATGAAGTGGAGTACTATTGGAGATTATGGAGGGGTTTCTCTTAGTCATCATATAATGGCTCAAGGCCTATCATCAAAACAACTCAAGATTTATGGATCACCTAGAACTTGCAAAATCTGTCGAGGTTGTACATAGCCTTCTCATTTTAAATTCTTTTGCTTAAGCTTTAGTAGTTTTTGTCCACTTTCATGCTTGTTCTTTGTGTTTTTATGCATATTAGAGGAAATTTCATAGCCCTTTGCATGAATAATTTTTTTGGATTTTTTAAAGCATTTTTAGAAACTTTTTTAGATTTTTTTCTAGACTTTTTGAATTTTTTAAGGACAATTTCTTGAAAAAATGGAGAAAAAAGGAGGCTCTCTATGGTTTTGAGGGAGAAAAGTGGCCTAGAATTGTAGGGAATCTTTTGAGAATTGTTTTTTTTTGGAACTTTTTTATTTTATTTGTAATTTTTATTCACTTTTTTGGTATTTTAAAAATTAAAAAAAAATGCCCCCTCGGGGTTGATTTTCCTCTTTATTAAATATAAAAAAAACCCCCCTCCCCCCCCCCTCGTGTGGAACCCCTCCCTCACCCACCCCCAAGTGGACCCCTCCTGCCCCCCCTCCCCCCCCCCCCCCCGTGTGGAACCCCTCCCTCACCCACCCCCAAGTGGACCCCTCCTGCCCCCCCTCCCCCAAATGTTTTTTTTAATTTTTATCTTTTATTTTTATTTTTTGTTTTATTTATTTTATTTTTATTTATTTATTTTTAGTTTCTTTAATTTTAATTTATTTTTATTTTTTCTTCCCCCTAGACCCCCACTTTTTTATTTTTATTTTTTATTTTATTAATTTTATTTTACTTATTTATTTAATTATTTTTATTTTATTTTAATTTTATATTTTTTTCTTTTTATTTCGGCTTTGCCCTAGGTGCGTTTCAAACTATATATATATATATATATATATATATATATATATATATATATATATATATATATATATATATATATATATATATATATATATATATATACTCATTATAAATACTAAACTATATATTTTTTTATTTTTCATGATCCAATGTTTTTGGTTCTGGATTGTACCTCGGATGGCCATTTTTTTCAAAGTTCAAGTCATTTTCATATCTTCTAGGAATAAATTGAAAGAATAATTGTCCAAAAACAATTGAAAGAACAATTTTTCAAAAACAATCGAAAGAACAATGGTCCAAGTGATGTGCATAGTACCCATTCGATTGCCAGTATCCCACAAAGCAAGGATTAGACTGCCCAAAGGCGACACTCTCGAAAAAAACTACCCAAAAACAAATAATTTAACAACTCGCTTTTACACTGGCCTCTTGCATGGTGATGGATTCAAGGTCTTAAATTGTTTCTTTCATATCTCAATGATTTCCGATATCATGTTACTATGTCATCATCTTCAATTGGACATATGATTGACACTAGAGGACCAACAATATACTTCAATGTAATGATGTAGCAATTTAGGTGTCTACTTGTATTACTCCTAAGCTATATCAGCTCATGTTTGAGTCTATTTTTCGCTTTCTTAAGCTACTCTGTCATTGTCAAGGGCGTACGAGGATTTGGTTAAGCTACTATTACTGCATCCCGCTCCAACGATGCACCTCCAACCCAATCTTTGTACAGAGTTGTTGTTTGCTCTCTTCCGTTGAGTTCTTCTATAGTAGAACAAAATCTGGGACACGGCCCTGGTTCATGCCAAAATCTATTGTGATGGGAGCAAGCGGAAGGTACCAAGTTGTGAAGTGAACCTTTGATATTTGGTCAAGCATCAAGGCTTGCCAAATGTACCAACAATAATCTCATGAGAACTCTACAAAAGTACAAAGGAGATCTTTGAATGAAATGTCAAGGCACACTTGAAAGGAAAAAAAAAATCATAAAAAAGGAAGACCATGAGTTTAAGACCACAAACTAAGCATACAAATGATGATTCTTTTGGTGGTGAAAAATTTGTAGAGACCAATTTGTAGAACAAGACAATTTTGTACATTAATCTTGAGATGATGAACGAGATGCAATAAAATGAAAGACATGTAGAAGCACAATTCTATCAATATCTTTCTACTGGGTATGTGCATGATGAGTGTTCCCTGAGTCTATGGAGTGCAATAGATCTTCAACTAGCTGCCAATTGAATCTATCATTGTGGATGTCGTAATGCTACCTTTCTCTTCCTCCCATCACAATAGAGATTCTATGACTACAAGCTCCAAAAAACGAGGGTTGTATTGCACATTTCGTTCTCCTGTAGACAAATTAAAAGAACAAAATAAATGGCCATTTTGTACATGGAAACTTTTTCTATCACCATCAATAGCTTACCTCAGAGCTCACCGGACAATGATAGTAGCTCAACTAAATCCCCATAGGTAGTAGTTTTGTACTGCAAACTTTTTTCTATCAGAGGTGTAGCTTTGGAGTGTCAACGGAATTGTAACTTAAGGAGATCCCAATAGGCCCTTGACAATTCAAGAGTAGCTTAATAAAGAGAAAAAGAAGCTCAAACTTGAGGCCATCAAAAGGATGAAAGAATTGAATATTTAAGGAAATGACGACCTCATGCAAGGGTTCAAAGGATCCAAGAATTGGATCGATGCAATTATGAATGATTTGTATGTGGCAAGACAGCCTACTATGGCAAAGATTGTTAGGACAAAGACAATGAACGCTACCTAAAAAGTGAAAACATATATAATCTTAATTATAATTATTAAACAATTATACTTTTTTAGAAGTTGTTTATGGATATAAAATTAAAGGGGAAATGGAAACCACTTCGTACAAGAAATCTTTGAGTAATAACCACACACTCTGGATTGTAAGATATCTTAGATATTCCCAAAGGCGCAAAGACGGTTTCAAGATGACATCTGGTGAACACACACACACATATATAAATTTTGTGTGTGTGCGTGTGTGTGTAAATTTTGTGCCTTAAATGACATAAACAAATTCCACAAGCTAATAGAAAAAAGAACTCCTAAACAAGGAAAATTTTCCACCTTGAATTTAAGACCAGAAACTAAGCTTGCAAACATGTCTAGATCTTTAGGATGTAAAACATCTTCGAATTGCAACATATACATCTAGATTTCTGAACAAGCATTAAAGAAACATGTTTCTTACATCCATTTGATATATTTTATTGTATTCATAGCTGCTCATGCAATTATGTTCTGATTGTTTTAATTTATGGATACTTATAAATATACTATAATACCATAGTAAGTCTAGTTGACAAGCCCATGATTGTTTTAATTTATGGATACTTATAAATATACTATAATACCATAGTAAGTCTAGTTGACTAGCCCATATAGCTGCATCTCCTTGTTTATTTAAGAGAAGCTACACCCCTAACTTCTTAATGTGATTTCTCATCATATACTCATCCTAAATTAGTAAAATAACTTCTTATAGCAAGCTTAGGACTCTAATTAGCTATTTCTAAAAGGTCTTGGATCAATTGCAATTGATTGATCACTGAGTGAAATACTGAGCAGGACCAAGTCCCAAAATAGCAATTTTTGAGAAGTCTTCAATCTTGGAAGTAGTCTATTTTTACATGACTATTTGAAGGTGATGCTCCAAGGTACATTATGGATCCAAATGCATATTTGGGAAGCTAAAGGGTCTACTAAGGTACTCTAAAGCTACATTGGCATGTGTAGAGCAGGATTTGTGCAACACCACCTCATTTCTAGACTATATCCAACCATCTCCTCATAGTGCTATGACAGCTATCATCAACTAAACATCTGAGATGGATTCCCATCATCAATTGACAAACTGGATCAAGGTAATTACTCTGCTTGGTCTATTAGAATGGAAGCAAATCTACAAGGTAGAAATCTCTATGGTTACATATTTGGAGATGAGCTAATGCTAATACTTAGAAGCAAAGGGCAACCTACTCAAGAAGAACAGGAAAGGTTACCAATGTGGTGCTCAAAGGATGCCTTGGCCAGCCCATATCTTCTCAACTCAGTTTTTGATTTCTTTCTCCCACACATTAGGAACTGTAAGACATCACAAGGAGCTTTGGATGCACTTGAAGCATTTTTTTTCTTCAAGAACTAGAGCAATAAAGAACCAATAGTGGATGGAGTTCACAACACTCAAAAAGATGCCCAAGTAGAATGTGACTAATTATGTCACTAAAATTAAGGACCTAACTAATCAACTTGGAAGCATTGGAGAAGTCATTAAAGAGGAGCAAATTTTGAGACAAGTGATCAATGGAATCAAGGCATATGATAAATGGGAAGCCTTCACTATAGCAATGGATCTATACATGGACATGCAGGTACTTGACTTCAATACTCTAATGGGACAACTATTCACTCATGAAGCAAAACTTGTGAAGAACAATGATAAATCAAAAGGGAATCAATCCTCTACCTTATACACTCATAAGAACAAGAGTAAGGATAGTAAAGGTAAAGGCAAGGAATCCGATGATGAAGCTAGTAACTCCCAAGCTAACTTTCAAAGAAGAGGTAGAGGTACAAGAAGAAGAGGTAGAGGAAGTAGACAAGGTAGGGGGACATTCCAAAGCACCTCTCCATGTGCCATATGTGGATTGACCAACCATACAAGTCAGAATTGTTTCAGGAACCCTAGAAATCAGATAGGAAGAGGCTTCAATAGAGGAAGCTATGGAAGAGGAAGATCAAACAATTTTAACAACTACAATAACCAAGGAGGTTATAGAGAAAGAAGAGACTACAACAATTACACCGAAGAGCAAGCACAAGAGGACTCACTTTTGTTGATGAACATGACCATGAGGCAAGGTAAAGCAGACCTGCATGTGTTCTATATAGATTCTAGTTGTTCAAATCATGTAGCAAGAAATGTGGCATTGTTATCTGACTTGGAGGATCCAAGGAACAAGCATGAGGTACAGACAGGAGATGACACAAGGCACTCATTTGAAAAGATTGGAAATGTGAAGACCCTAGATGGGATTATGGATCTACTTAGCAAGCTATTGTATGTACCTACCATAACCAAGAACTTGGTAAGTGTTGGAAAAATTGTAGAAAAAGGATTGGAGGTAATGTTCATAAAAAATGGACCATTTGTTGAAGATCCTCAACAAGGGTTCAAGAGGATAGCAAAAGGAGAAAAGACAGGCAGACTCTTTACATTTGAGTTAGAAGATACTAGAAATATAGCACTTTTCAATTATGGAGGACAAACTTTATCAGAATTAGAAATGTGGCACAAAAGATTAGCTCACATAGGTGAAAGAAATTTGAACCAAATATGCAGGGATCAAAGTGTGTGCTTGGATTTCCAAACATATCCAAGCAACACATGATATATAAATGCAGTGCATGTCAATTTGGAAAGTCTCATAGACAACCATTTATGAAGAAAGGCTACATTCATGGTGATCTATTGGAGCTAGTCCAGACAGATATTTCGGGACCTAGGAAACACCCTTCAATTTCAGGATTCAGGTACTATGTATCATTCATTGATGATTGTAGTAGATGGACTATACTTTATTTTATGAAGCACAAGGATGAAGTGTTCAATTGTTTCAAAAAATATCTTGCTCTTGGTGAAAACCAAACAAGGAAAACTTTTAAAAGGCTAAGGTCAGATGGAGGGGGAGAATACTTCTCCCATGAGTTTGATGCATATCTCCAAGATAGAGGCTAGCATGTATACATACTGTAGGTAATCCCCGAGCCTTATGTTCTAAAACTGGAAGAACATGGTCATGTTCCAATACTGTAAGAACATGTCTCATCTCTATGGTGGCATCCCTGCGCAAATGATTCAAAACACTGTCTCAATTTGCACTTTGATGAATTGGACAAAGTACAAACTAGTGAAAGAATAATAAGGGTGGATCTAAACACATTCCTAGCCAATACACAGTTTTTGGATGTGCAATCTAGGCATAAATATGTGAACTGGGTGGATTCAAATTACTAGTCCATTTTTGGGCATGACTGGTGCATGGGTTTAGTAATGAAAGTGGGATTCTTATCCCTCGCAAGACTTTGAGAACTCTTGATTCACTTGAATTTGTTCTGGAGAACTTTGAAGTTTGGTAGTCCCAAATATCGAACTTAGATGTTTGTAAAATGGTTAGCTTATATCCAACAATTACTTGATTTTATCACCCGACTAGAGGACTACTTTTGTCCCAATGGGCTTAAAAATCCTATATAAACTATAGGAGAAAGTTTACCGTTTTCTTTGAGTCAACCATACAATAACTTGACCAATTCATATTCAAAATGAAAATTGTCCAACTCAGGACACTTTTCTCAAAGACTTTAACTGAAAGTTCTTGAGAATTGTCAATCTTATGAGCAATTCCTAACTTCACTGTTCTAGAGTGTATTGTACTCTAGAAAATCATTTATGCTATAACTTGAAGCAAACTCAAAACAATAAGTCCACTTAGACTTATTATCTTTTGAAGATTGAAAAGGTTCTTGTACATAACATCTATCTAGGATGCTTATCAAAGTCTAACTTTTTTTAGAAATTTATCAAATATTTCTTATTGATAACACTTAAGCTTGAAGTGTTCTAAGAAGATCTTAGAAGTTACTGACTTCATATCTTCAGTTTCCTTGATCTTGAAGTTATCTTGAAGTATCTTGGGATACTAATTTTATCCTTCTTGAATTAATCACAATTTTTTAAGTTTTAATTTCCTTGAGGATCAAACCTAACTTCAAGATCTAATCTAGGGCTAAAAGATAATTATCATCCACGGTCCGATGTCCCATACCATATTTCCTACATCAATCTGAGTATAAAATATGGTGTCCCATACCACCCTATTTTATATTCACATTAATGTGTGGGTGATACTTATCCTAAAATCTAAACATCTCTTGATAGAGTACCTTTTTACTTCAACTCTTTTACGAGAATTTTGAAGTTTTAGGCATTACCTCTAACTAGATTTTCTAGGTTTTGATTCCTTCACATGATCGTCTCACAATCACGTGCTTTATCTTGGAACCTCTTGATGGAGCATCCATCCTTCTTTGCTAGGGTTTTCAAATGAAAACCAATCAGAATTCCAAGTACTTGAATTTTCAGGTTCAATTGGTTTATCCTTGACCAATTTGTACTGACAAGAGTTGTTCACTTCTTGTCTTTAGATTCCTTTCCTACTAATGCTTTAGGTACCTACCCCGGGGACTTTATATAGAAATCTCTCTACTGTGTAAGTCTTAAGCATCTGCTCATCCTCTTTGGATTTGCACCAAAATCCTTTTAAGGATAGGAAAACATTATGTTTTAGCTTCAACAGACTTAAGTATTATTTTCACGATTACAGACTACATTTTTGGAATTGCTTTACTCTCTCCAGACTTGGAACAGCTTACTCTTTTTAGAAAAGTCCATTGGATAGATGGAACCTGAGTGAATAATTCCCAAAAGGAATTTTATTACCAATATGTGGGCAATCTACAAAGTAGTTCCAATCGCATGTTCTTGGACAATCATGGCCAAGCTTGATCAAGTGTGGTTGATCTTGCAACTAGAATAAAGACTTAGTCTTTATCTTTAAGATCTCCTGAACTATCTAAAGCTTCTTTGCTTACCTATAGGATTTTTAGAGATCCTTCTCTTACTCTAGTCCAAGCATACACTAATGCCTCTCGGATTCCAAAGCTAAGAATCTTTGATATACCTCTAGGTTATATCACTATTTGGACTTGAGTACCAATACTTGTGGTTTGGTATTGCTAGGGAACTACTTATTGACTAAAGAGTTTAAATAATTTCCGTCTCACGACTTGGGAGAATACTATTCTTCAAAGACTTGAGATTCCTTCTAGGGAATCAAATAACTTGAGCAAATGATTCATCATGGAATCTTTTGCAATACTGGATTCTTTCAAACAATATCCAAAAACTTTTTGTGTTCATTTCTTGAGTATCAAACTAGAGACTAAATATCACCTTTTGGATATGGTTTCCCATGAAGGCCTATTCAGGAAATTTGGGAATTATTCAAGTCCCATTTATATTACTTGCTATGTTAAATACTTAAACTTGAGCCCAACCTTGATATCCCATTTTCAATACAATCATCCTTAATAATAAATTGTCAATTTAATATACTCCAATCAAGAGATAATAACATGTTTTGATGTATGAATGAGTCAAAAACTAAAACATTGGGAACAAAAAATTGTCTCAAAATCCTGTGTAATTCCCATTTTTCCTGAATAGGCCTTCATGCCACTATGAAAGTTTAAGTTGAACTTTCATTTATGTGATATTGACTCCTATTCTTGAGTTTGATACAAGATTCATTATTATTGGTCAATCTTTAGATGTTACTAGAGTCCTTTAAACATATTTCACTAATTAAAATTATTTTTTAGAGTCCAAGCATCTATCGATGATTGATCCAATAGTAATGCTACTATGAACACATAACTTTTGAACTTTATAGCTTATTTAGGAAAAGTTCATGGATTAGAGATCCATTTCTTGCAACTTTCTATTCCTAAATGAAAAGTTCACACTTGCTTGAAGTCCTAGGAATTTATCTTATTTCCTAAAGATTGATTAGCTAGTTGCATCATTTACCAGAGATGCAACTATAGAACCTAATATCCTTCTATTGATGTCAAAAATCAATTGATGTTGAGGTTCAACCTTTGATTTTCATCACTCCTTTGGATGAAATTAAATGAAAACTTATAATAGCTTCATAGTTTTTTCTTGGCACCTTTAATAAAACATCATCATTCCTAGGTCCTATCATATAGTATGAATTTATGTGTATTTTGGGAAGAGTTCATGAATCAATTAAGATCCTCTACTTGGAACATCTGCCTTCCAAAAAATAAATTCATCTTGAACATGGTAGGAGAATGATCTCATGTGGAATAGAAGGCTTGCTATTTCATTTTAGTGTTTCTCTTTTAGGAAATATCTCAATTCCTAAAAGTCACTTAATCTTGGGATGCTTGAGAAGTTACCTAAATTACGTAACTAATCAACTAAAGCTTATCCACATGACTTTCTAAATATCACCTATACTTAGAGAAATCATTATAAGCTTATCTTCATGACTCCCTAAGTACATCCGGGACTTAGAGTCATCATACATCACAAAAGGTTTGCAAGTAGTTAAATTTTCTTGGTCATCAAGAAAATTTAATACTTAAGTTTCTCCTAGTGCTTACTTATACCTAGTAAGACATCAAACATACTTAATTGCTATTAAGTATTTATTTTTGATAACGGAGTACCTTCTTGGGAAGGAATCGACTAATTACTTGAGCTGCAAACTAGAACTAGTATGTCTTTGCAACTAACTAGTCCTCTATCCTCCCTTATGTCAAGTCGTGAGCTTTATAAAGTAAGCTAAATACTAAGAGAGTACATTTTCATATCTACTTGCAAACAACATCCCACACTATCATGCAAATGCATGTGCCTACATGGAAATGCATATGCTCACATGCGTATGCATGCATGTTCTTTGCATGCCCAAAAAATAATGCAACAATCTTGCATGAGCTTGATGCATGATTTTTCCTTGTACTAAGAATGTATATCATGCAATCTTGATGCATTTATATCCTTTCCTTTGTCTAGATGCACAAAAACATATCCTTGAGGTGCAATAAAAAATTTACTCAATGGAAAGGAAATCTGGAATTAAACTACCAAAATACATTCTTTGATGCACAAGGATCTTTTTTTTTTTTACCAAGTCTTTCCTAATGCTTGAAATGAGAAGTTGATTGATTCATTATCCTTATCTAGACTTAATCGATTGAAATCTTGGCTATTTCAATGTGCAACTAGGATTAAGTATAGAATAATGAAAACAAGAAAAATCAAGCATTAAGGCCAAGTAGAAACTGGAAAATACTTAGCTTTGATCATATCTTCATCCATCCTCTGATCTTTTGGAAGAACCATCTTCCATCCTTGAAGACCATTGATTATTCTTATCCTCTCCTTTGAAGAAATGAAGCCTTTGAATATAGTCCTTTATCAACACCCAAAAGGCATATTATCGATACATATAAAAAATATGTGTTTCGCGAACTAGAATGGACTGGAGTGTGCTATGGACAACACACTTATTTGCAAAAACCGATCGAGCTACTCGGAATTGAAAGGTCAACCCTTGTCTGCAGCCATCCCTTATGCCTTTTCTTTGCGTGAGTAAAAACTTTAGCAGAGATATTTACACCCTATACTGTCCACATTGAAAGAACAATTGAGCTATTAGCTCTAGCAGATCAAGCAGATCTCTGTAGGCTAGAGGACGTGAGATCGATTCCCGCTCTGGAAAGCTAAGATATCAGATCTTTTGAGCTTACAATTTTGAAGAGCTCTACCGCTTAATAAACAATATGATTAGCATCAGGTAGATGATCAACGTCGTGATTGTCCTCTTGGTTAAGACAGTCTTTCTCACAAAAAAGGTGACAGGTTCAAAACTCCCATGCGACATGTCTCGAAGGAATCCATCATTTTGTGTAATCCTCTCCCCTGGAGCCTTCTTTTTTCACCGCCAGAACATCAGAAAAAGAATCATGACGACTGTTCCTCATCCAATAGCCAGATTCTAAGGTGGTTTACAGCAACTAGAGCTCCATGAGAGGTTGATGGTTTGAATCCCGGTGCCAACCTTCTTTTTATCTCCTTCATAATGTCTTCTGTGCCAAAATCAGACCAACAGTCTGCTGCCAATTGGAGGTCGCGAACGGATGTTTCACATTGTGGATAGGCAAGCCGTCTCCAAACGGGGGACGTGGTTTTGATTCCTCTGATTGTTCAGAAGCAAAGGTTGATGTTTTTAGTACTCTTAGCTCCTAAGCTAAAGCCATCGCCACCATGATAACTTCGGTATGCTATTGAAAACAGCCACGTGCAGAGATTTGAAAGAGAGCAAGACAACCACGAGCGAAAATGATGAGCAAGAAGCTAATGGAGAGAAAGATGATGAAGCCCACTCCAAGGTCACCATGGAAGCTCTGATACCAATGCAAGAGAATGAAGATTACGACCACCATCTGTTAGCGAGATGACTCTCCCACCACATGCTAGCTCTTATACCAATGCAAGAGAACAAGGATTACGACCACCACGTGCTAGAGAGATGACTCTCCTCCCAACCAAATGCCTCTATATATAGCTCTCTCCAGGGGACTGCCTTCTTGGGTAGGTGGATACTAGCCAGCCATGTGTCGGCCATGTAACTGCATGTGTGCCAAGTGTCCCAGTTAACTCAAGTTAACTCAAGTGGATGCTTCTAGAAGGCTCTAGAGCTCTTTGGGAAAAATTCTCTCCCCATGTCCCCCAATCTAATAAAGTAAGTCTATGATCCAAGGATCTGGCCGGTTCAAAAAGATCTAAAATCGGACACCGTTTGGTCTTACGTGTGTATGACCAAAGATCTCGAGTTTAGACTTACTAGGAGGTCTTGTGCTCTTGTGAACAAGTGATCCACTTAGCTTAGTGCTTAAGTCTCAAGGATGGGAAGGAGGAGGTCTTGGGTTGGATCCCCATGGGAGACATGGGGAGATTATTTTGCCCAAAGAGATCCAGAGCCTTGTAGAAGCATCCACTTGAGTTAACTCGAGTTCATTGGGACACTTGGTGCACATGTAGTTACATGGCTGACACATGGCTGGCTAGTATCCACCTGCCCAAGAAGGCAGTCCCCTAGAGAGAGCTATATATAAAGGCATTTGGTTGGGAGGAGAGTCATCTCTCTAGCATGTGGTGGTCGTAATCGTAGTTCTCTTACATTGGTATCAGAGCCAAAGTTCCATGAAGACCTCGGAAGGGTGTCATCATCTTCTTCTCAAGAATTCAAATCTGCTCACTTGTGGTTTTCTTGAAGATTTTGGTTTTTTGAAGATATGCGTTCTTCCTTCTTGTTATATCATACATCAAAAGGAAAATCGCGGGCTTCTTTTGGAAGATTAATACAAGAGAACAAGGATCACGACCATGAATGAAAAGAGTAAAGAAATTCCAAGAATGTAATATCTTCAGTCACATGCAGTTATTCTAAGACTCAACAAACTAAAGAAATTCCAAGAATGTAGTCTGCAACTGTGAAGACGGTACTTAAGTCTATGGAAGGTAAAACATAATGTTTGCCTATCCTTAAAGGGATTTTGGTACAAATCCAGAAAGCATGAGCGGATGCTTAAGACTTAGGCAGTAGAGAGATTCCTATATAAAGTCCCCGGGGTAGGTACCTAAAGCATTAGTAAAGAAAGGAATCTAAAGACAAGAAGTCAAAAGCTCTTGTCACTACAAAATTGTTCAAGGATAAACCAATTGAACTTGAATTTAAAAAAATTCAAGTACTTGGAATTCTAATTGGTTTTTATTTGAAAACCCCTAGCAAAGAAGAATTGATATTCTATCAGAGGTTTTTTAGTTTCCAAAGAAAAGCACGTGACTGTGAGATGATCATGTGAAGGAATCAAAACCTAGAATATCTAGTTAGAGGTAACGGCTAAAACTTCAAAATTTTCATAAAGAATTGAAGTAAGAAGGTACTCTATAAAGAGATGTTTTTAGGATAAGTATCAACCACACATTAATGTGAATATAAAATAAGGTGATATGGGACACCAGATTTTATACTCAGGTTAATGTAGGAAAGATGGAATGGGACATCGGACCGTGGATGATAATTATCTTTTAGTCCTACTTTGAGTCTTGAAGTTAAGTTTGATCCTGAAGAGATTTAAGCCTCTTAAGAAGGAGTCTAATTCAACAAGGATAAAAGTAATATCTTAAGATACTTCAAGATAACTTCAAGATCAAGGAAACTGAAGATATGAAGTAAGTAACTTCGAAGATCTTCTTAGAATACTTCAAGCTTAAGTGTTATCGATCAGAAATATTTGATAAATTTATGAAAAAAGTTGGACTTTAATTTCAATTTGATCTTTTCTACTAAGGATTTGATTGACTAAGTCAAGCATTAAGTTCCTAGTGTAACTTGGTAAATTCACTCTTTTGACTCAAAGAAATGCACAAGAATTGCATTCCCAGTAAGGAGTCAGAAAGACTGAATATGACATGAACTTAGTCTCAAGTGAAGCATTATTGGAATACGAAACTCATCAACAGAACCTCAATGGGTTGACACACTGATCTTGGTTACCACACTAGTATCTTATGATTGGATGATGTTTTTGGATTTGTTTTTAATCTTTTTGAGAATCCAGCTTACTTCTCTTAAAGATAAAGAAAATGCTTCAATATCCTGTTGAAACAAATCTTTTAAAAGTTAAAGTCCTGGGTCATCTAGACTTTGACTCATAGCAAGTTTACGTGTCTTCCAAGTATGAATTGGTTGTACAAAGTTTTTAGTTATTTCTTTCCGCTTTCCAAATCTTTTGGAATTGGGTCAGACATGGTATGTGATTCCTTTTGCAAAAGACTAGAGTTAGTCAGCTAGAATTAGATAACTAAATTGAACATCCTAGATAGATGTTATGTACAAGAACCTTTTCAATCTTCAAAAGATAATAAGTCTAGATGGACTTATTCTTGCTTCAAGTTATAGCATAAAAGATTTCCTAGAGTCTAGTATACTCTAGAATAGAGGTTTAGGAATTGCTCATCAGATTGACAATTCCCAAGAACTTTCAGTTAAAGTCTTTGAGAAAAGTTTCCTAAGTTGGAAAATTTTCATTTTGAATTTGAATTGTTCAAGTTAGTATGGTTAACTCAACAGAAATGGTAAACTTTCTCCTACAATTTACATAGGATTTTGTAACCCATTTGGAGAAAGTAGTCCTCTAGTTGGGTGAAAAAATCAAGTAACTGTTGGATCAAAGTAAACCATTGTACAAACATCTAAGTTAGATGTTTGAGACAACCAAACTTCAAGTTCTCCAAAACAAATTCAAGTGAATCAAGAGTTCTCAAAGTCTTGCAAGGGATAAGAATCCTACCTTCATTACTAAGTCCATGCACTAGTTATGCCTAGAAATGGACTAGTAATTTGAATCCACCCAGTTCACATGTTTGTGCCTAGATCGCACATCGAGAAACTGTGAATAAGCCAGGGATGTTTTTAGATCCACCCTTATTATTCATTCACTACTTTGTACTTTGACTAGTTTATCACAGTGCAAAGCGAGACAGTGTCTTGAATCATTGGGACAGGGATGCCACCATAGAGATGAGACATGTTCTTCCAGTTTTAGAACATGAACATGTTCTTCTAGTTTTAGAATATGAGGCTCGGGGGTTGCCTACAGTATGTATATAGCTCTATTTTTTAGGACAAAAATATTTTCCAAGCCAGAGCGAGATGGTTCATTTTGTGAAAGGATATTTGGACCGATAAAAAGTGGAGTCTGTGCTTGTGGAAACTATCAATCTATTAATGGGGGAAAGAATGTAATAAGTAATTCTATGATCCAAGGGTCTGGCTGGTTCAGACAGATCTAAAATCAGACACCGTTTGGTCATCCGTGTCTATGACCAAAGATCTGCAGTTTAGACTTACTAGGAGGTCTTGTGCTCTTGTGAACAAGTGATCCACTTAGCCTAGTGGTTAAGTCTTAAGGATGTGAAGGAGGAGTTCTTGGGTTCAATCCTCATGGGGGACATCGGGAGAGTATTTTGCCCAAAGAGATCTAGAGCCTTCTAGAAGCATCCACTTGAGTTAACTCGAGTTAACTAGGACACTTGGTGCACATGTAGTTACATGGCCGACACATGGCTGGCTAGTATCCACATGCCCAAGAAGGCAGTCCCCTAGAGAGAGCTATATATAGAGGCATTTGGTTGGGAGGAGAGTCATCTCTCTAGCATGTGGTGGTCGTAATCTTCATTCTCTTGCAAGAGGATGTTAGGTTCTATAGTTGCATCTCTGGTAAAAGATGCAACTAGCTAAGCAATCTTTAGGAAAAAAGATAAGTTCCTAAGGACTTGAAGCAAGTATGAACTTTTTATTTAGGACTAGAAAAGTTCCAAGAAATGGATCTCCAATCCATGAACTTTCCTAAACAAGCTATAAAGTTCAAAGTTATGTGTTCATAGTAGCATTACTATTGGATCAATCATCAATAGATATTACTAGAGTCCTTTAAACATATTTTAATGTAATAAAGTGATAGGTAGGAGACGATTGAACCACAACCTTGAAACATAGGAGATGGTTGAACTACACCCTAAGAGGGAGAATTAGGAAGTAATCCTAAACCATGGCCTTTTTGGCAAGTGGTTAGCCCATCACATTCCTAACCAAGAGGTTGTGAGTTCAATTCCTTACATTGGTATCAGAGCATAGGAAGTAGGCTTGGGCAAAGTTGAAGGAAGGTGTGTGTGTGTCGATTGCAAAGGTAAGGTTAACACAGATTTGATTGTATCTCTCAATCCGTAGGTCGGATTTCGACGTATAATATATCATTGGAAAGCTCTCAGAACGAGCATTTCAATGCTCACACTAGATTGGGGATCCAAGATACATAGCATGGGTGAGAACCAGGTTCAAGAGACCGAGGTTGAGAGCAAGGCAAGTCCATAGGCTAGTTGCCAAGAAGCGGAAAGGCAAGGTTCAAGATACCAAGGTTGATAGCAAGGCAAGTCTATAGGCAAAGTGGCCAAGAAGTAAAAAGGCAAGGCTCAAGAGACCAAGGTTGAGGACAAGATGGTTCAAGAGACTGTGCGAGGGTGAGGACATCAATCCAAGGGGAGAGCAAGGATTGATCATTGAGGACAATGATCTCTAGAAGGGGAAGAGAGTGTTAGACTCAAGATATAACCAGTAGGAGATGGTTGAACCACACCCTAAGAGGGAGGATTAGTAAGTAATCCTCAACCATGGATTTTGGGGGAAGTGGTTAGCCCATCATACTCCTAGCTGGTAGGTCTTGAGTTCAAATCCCACAATTGGTATCAAAATGTAATAAAGTGATAGGTTGGAGATGGTTGAACCACACACTTGAGAGATAGGAGATGGTTGAACTACATCCTAAGAGGGAGGATTAGGAAGTAATCCTCAACCATGGCTTTTGGGGCAAGTTGTTAGCCCATCACATTCCTAACCAAGAGGTTGTGTGTTCAATTCCTTACATTGGTATTAACCTAATGAGCTAGCTAGAGGAATGAAACCCTTGGGAAACCATGGGTAGCACTTGATTGAGTTTTCAAGATACTTAAAGATGGGTGAGAACAAGGTTCAAGACTGAGGTTGAGAACAAGGGCTCAAGACACCAAGGTTGCAAACAAAAAGGTTCAAGACACCAAGGTTGAGAGTAAGGGTTCAAGAGACCAAGGTCGCGAACAAGGTTCAAGAAATTGTGTGAGGTTGAGGACATCAATTCAAGGGTACCTAAGGAGTTCGAGGGGTTGATCACGGAGGCTAGAGGGATACAAGAGTAGATCATTGAGGACAATGATTGACCAAGGGGGGAAGAATGAAATAAAGTGATAGGTTGGAGATGGTTGAACCACACACTTGACAGATAGGAGATGGTTGAACTACACCCTAATAGGGAGGATTAGGAAGTAATCCTCAACCATGGCTCTTGGGGCAAGTGGTTAGCCCATCACATTCCTAACCAAGAGGTTTTGAGTTCAATTCCTTACATTGGATGCAAGAGAACAATGATTACGGCCACCACGTGCTAGAGAGATGACTCTCCTCCCAACCAAATGCCTCTATATATAGCTCTCTCTAGGGGACTACCTTCTTGGGCAGGTGGATACTAACCAGCCATGTGTCGGCCATGTAATTGGATGTGCACCAAGTGTCCCAGTTAACTAAAGTGGATGCTTCTAGAAGGTTCTAGATCTCTTTTGGAAAAATACTCTCCCCATGTCCCCCGTGGGGATTGAACCCAAGACCTCCTCCTTCACATCCTTGAGACTTAACCACTAAGCTAAGTGGCTCACTTGTTCACAAGAGCACAAGACCTCCTAGCAAGTCTAAACGTGAGATCTTTGGTCATACACACAGATGACCAAATGGTGTCTGAGTTCATATCTGTCTGAACGGGCCAGACCCTTGGATCATAAACTTACTTTATTACATTCTTCCCCCCTTGAAAAATATTTTCGTCCTCGAAAATAGAGCTATATACATACTGTAGGAAACCCCCAAGCCTCATGTTCTAAAACTAGAAGAACATGTTCATGTTTTAAAACTGGAAGAACATGTCTCGTCTCTATGGTGGCGTCCCTGCCCAAATAATTCAAAACACTATCTCATTTTGCACTTTGATGAACTGGACAAAGTACAAACTAGTAAAAGAATAATAAGGGTGGATCTAAAAACATCCCTAGCCAATTCATAGTTTTTCGATGTGGGATCTAGGCACAATCATGTGAACTAGGTGGATTCAAATTACTAATCCATTTCTGGGCATGTCTGGTGCATGGACTTAGTAATGAAGGTGGGATTCTTATCCCTTGCAAGTTATTCCAAGACTGAACAAGGATTACGACCATGAATGAATCATATCTTTTGTTATCATGGCCATGTAATTGCATGTGCGCCAAGTGTCCTAGTTAACTCGAGTTAACTCAAGTGGATGATTCTAGAAGTCTCTAGAGCTGTTTGGGCAAAATACTCTCCCCATGTCGCCCATGGGGATTGAACCCAAGACCTCCTCCTTCACATCCTTGAGATCTTTGGTCATACACATGGATGACCAAACGGTGTCCGATTTCAGATCTGTCTGAACCAGCCATGATCCTTGGATCATAGCTTACTTTATTACATATAGCCACTTATCTCATCAATAGGCTCCCATCTAAAGAAATGGATGGGATGACACCATATGAAGCTTGGAATGGAAGGAGATGTAAGCCTAGATCATTGTATAACATTTGGGTGGATAGATTATGCACATGTTCCATAAAAAATTAGAGGTAAAATGGATCCTAAGACAGAGATATGTGTATTCATAGGATTTCAAGTACTAAAGGCTTTATTGTTAGTAGAGATGTTGTCTTTGATGAAAAAAACTTGTGGTTTGAAGATGATTGCAGAAAAGTCAAGCTACCTGATAACCTAGAGGAAGACTTTCCAACACTTCAAAGGGTAAATGATCAACAAAATGAAGATTCAGGTGACTGTGATGATGATTAGAAGACACCAAGAAGGAACTTCAAGGTATGGAGCAACAAAGGTAAAGAGAACAAAGGTTTGAGGGATATTGCAAGATCCTCTCAATAAACAATAAGGACATCATCTAGGGAAAAGAAGAAGCCAGAAAGGTATGGATTTGACACCTCTCTGGTCACTAAACACTCAATCCATGTTGTTCAGGATATTAACTCAGAAGAGCCATCAACCTTTGAAGAAGCAAGTAAGAAACTAGAGTGGAAAGAAGAAATGGAGGAAGAGATACAAGCACTCCAAGAGAATCAGACTTGGGACCTAGTTCCCAAGAAACAATCCATGAAGATCATTGGATCTAGGTGGATTTATAGGGTAAAAAAGAATTCTTATGCTTCAATAAATAGGTACAAAGCAAGACTTGTGGCTAAAGGGTTTGCGTAGACCCAAGCAATTGATTATGAGGAGACCTTCTCTCCTCTCACAAAGATGCCAACCATCAGAGTTCTCATGAGTGTAGCTGCTTCAAGGAATTGGAACATTTATCAGTTGGATGTAAAAAATGCATTCTTAAATGGTTGGATTTGAGAGGAGGTGTACATGGCACAACCTCCTGGATTTGTTGATAAATCACATCCTGAATATGAGTGCAAGATTAAGAAATCTCCCTATGCTCTCAAGCAAGCTCCTAGATTTTGGAGCCATAGACTTGTTACATTCTTGCAGGACAAAGGATTCAAATTGAGCAAAGCTGATTCTTCACTCTCCATCAAGAGGAATAATTCTTAAGTTATATATCTATGTGTGTATGTAGATGATATCATTCTTATAGGTAATGATGTAGATGAAATTCAAGAATATCAAAGTCCAAATGAAGGAATAATTCAAGATAAGTGACCTTGGATTGCTCACTTATGTTCTTGGATTAAAAGTTGTCCATACAAATCAAGGGATGTTCCTTACTCAAATGAAGTACATTAAAGATATGATTGCAAGGTTCAAAATGCAAGACATTTTGGAGAGTGTTAATCTTCAAAAGAACAAGCTATCCTTGATGTTACAACACCTCTATATCAAGAATAACTCAAAAGTCTACCAATTTTGGAAGACCAATGTCAAAACATCAACATTTGCACTAACTCTGAAGAGTTAATGTACATATGTATACAAGTCTTCATTTCCTGAATATGCACTATCCTCAAGCTTCACTTGTTGGTCTCTTCTTCATCTTTTGACTTCAACCTTTTTTTCAAAACATCAATTGATGGTTGACTTGCACCAACAACTCCCCCTCAATTATCAATTAAGGTTTTCTCTATCTTCTTTATACCTGCAATGTCTTTGAATCTTCATAGCTTTGGTTCATTCAAGCTTTTGGTTAGCATATCTCCAATCTGATCTTTTGTTGAAGTATGTATTACTTCAATCTCCTTATCAATCACCATCTCTCTTAGAAAGTGATACTGAATCTCAATATGATTATTCCTGGCATGAAAAACAGGGTTAGCAGCTAGATACAATGAACTCATGTTATCTCCATGAATAATGGGTGTACTCTGAACAATGTCAAAACCCTTCATGAGAGTCTTTAACCATATGACTTCCTTTGCAGCTTCAACAATCCCTTTATACTCTTCCTCTGTAGATGGCAAAGCAACTGTATGTTGCTTCTTAGAACACAAAGAGATTAGCTTATCTCCCACATAACAAAAGTACCCATATGTTGATCTCCTATCATCAGGATTACCTGCCCAATCTGTATCACTGTATATCTTGATGTTTGTATCTGATGTAAAATCATAATACAACTCCTTGAGTGTACCCTTAATGTATCTCAACACTCTTTGTCCTGCAACCCAATGTTCTTTCCTAGGACAATGCATAAATTGAGATAACACTCCAACTATATATGAAAAATTAGGCTTAGTTAAAGTAGCATAGATTAGACTACCAACCAAACTTTGATATGACTTCATATCCTTGAATTCTTCTCCTCCATGTTTGCTCAATTTCTGATTCACCTCCACTGGAATAGGTGCTACCTTGCAATCTTCCATGTTAAACTTGATTAACAAGTTCTTCAAATACCTTTTTTGAGTCACATATACTCCATGTTGAGTATATGAGACCTCCATGCCCAAGAAATATGACAAGTCTTCTAAGTCACTAATCTTGAACTCTTTCTCCATTTGCTTCTTGAGACTTTGTATGGCCTTCTCATCTCTACCTGTAAGAATTATGTCATCAACATATATGCACATGTAAATGAACCCATCGTCACTTGCTTTGACAAGCAAGCTACTATCTGTTTTAGATACTTGGAAACCAAGTTCCTTCAAGCACTTCACAAGTCTATAATTCCATTCCCTTGGGGCCTACTTCAAACCATACAAAGCTCTCTTGAGCTTACATACATAATCTGTATAGCTTTTGTCTTTGAACCCTTCTGGTTGCTCCATGAAAACATCATCTGAAATGTAACCATTTAGAAAAGCATTCTTCATATCTAATTGACATAATTTCCAACCTTTACATGCAGCAATGGCTATAAGTGTCCTTATGGTTTTCATCTTTGCCACAGGACTATAGGTTTCATCATAATCTATACCATATGTCTGAGCATATCCTTTCCCAACAAGTCTAAATTTATATCTACACACACTTCCATGTACATACATTTTGGTTTTGTAGACCCATTTGCATCCAATGAACTTTTGACTATTTGGTTTAGGAACCAAATCCCATGTCTCATTCTTCAATGCATCATATTCTTCGTGCATAGCTTTCTCCCAATTTTCCTTACCTCTTGCCTCTTCATATGTAGAAGGGTCTTCCTTTGTTTTCACCATATAAGCATAATCTTTAGTAGTGAAAAAAGAAGTGTCATAGCTATACCTTGTAGGTTTCCATTTATGTCTTGATGACCTTCTGAGTTCTCCACTTCTTGAAATTTTTGGTTCATCACATTCGGGATAAAACCTTGGCCTTTCGTCAACTTCAATTTTTGCTTCATTGTTCTCTTCTTCATCACATATTTGAATCTTTGATTTACCTTTTTTCTGATCCAAGATTTCTTCATCACCTGCATGAATATTAAGTGTACCTGTATACCAAGTACCTGGCTCATCAAATGTAACATCCTTAGCTACAATAAATTGCTTTGTGGATGGACTATACAACCTATAAGCCATCTGCTTATCATAATATCCAATGAACACATACTTTTTAGCTTTAGGTTCCAATTTATGTCCCAACTGAGATGGCACATATGCATAAGCCAAACATCCAAAAACTTTGCAATGATCCAACGTAGGTCTCTTACACCACCAAGCTTCATATGGTGTCATACCCTGCAAAGCTTTACATGGTAGCCTATTAACCAAATATGTAGTTGTATTTACAACCTCAACTCACAAATAATTGGGACAATTTTTCTCCTTCATCATTGATCTTGCAAACTCAACAAGATTTCTGCTTCTCCTCTCTACTACACCATTTTGTTGAGGAGAGTACCTGCAAGTAACTTTCCTTTTTATACCTGCATTCCATGAATAATCATTGAACTCATTCGAGAAATACTTGCCCCCTCCATCTGACCTTAGTTTCTTCAACTTTTGACTTGTGATTCTTTCTGCATACACATGATAGTGTTTAAATGTATTGAATACCTCTTATTTATCTTTGATCACATATATAGTGATCCACCTGGTAGCATCATCAACATAAATCACTTAATATCTTGAACCATTAATACTGAAATCCTTTGATGGTCCCCACACATCTCTGTGTACCAACTCAAGCTTCTTTGAATACATAAATCCATGCTTATTGTATGATTGCTTATGAGCCTTACCTAATTGACGTGCCTCACATCTGTATGTCATGTGTTGACCTGCAACATTAGGCAATCCAAGCATTGAACCATTGTTAACCATATCCTTAATACCTCTTTCATTGAAATGTCCAAGCCTTTTATGCCAAAGATCTAACTCAAAGATCTTATGTCCTCCATAAGTGAACAAGGCATGAACAACATTGCTTTGAATCTTCAATGTGAATAACCTTTCTTCTTTCTTCCCTGAAATAATTTGTTCATACCCATTGCCAGGGTCTTCCACAAAAACTCCATCATTAGTGAACCTTACTTCATAACCTTTTTCAACAATATTCCCTACACTTATCAAATTCTTTGGAATTGTAGGAACATACAAACCCTTACTCAAAAAAGTACTTCCATCCTTGGCTTTCAATGATCCAATTGACTTCACATTATGCTTTGTAGTATCACCTGTTTGAACCACATGATTAGTTATCTTATTCTCCAAATCAATCATCAAAGCTATGTTACCACTTAGGTGATTGGTACACCCTGAGTCAATGTAGAAGATTCTTTGGTCTTCACTTTGCCTTTCAAAAGTTGCATTCATAATAAAAGTTGAATCCTCCTTCTGATTTGAAACATAATTATAGTAGGTACTATTGTAAGATTCACTTTGGGAACCTCTCTCTGCATTTCTTCCAAAGTAACCTCTACCTCTGAAATTACCTCTTTGATTTCTACCATCTCTTCCTCTTGAATTAAAGTTCTGACTATATCCTCCATTATTCTGATTATTATGCTAACAATCATGAGCTAAATGATTTGTCTTACCATAGATCTAGCAAGCTTTGGCTCCATCTTTATTGCTTCTGCCTCTTCCTCTACCTTTGCCACCTCCTCTTCCTCTTAGGAAGTTGGCTTGGCTAGTTGTACCTTCTTCTTCATTTAATTGTTGCTTGCCTTTGCTATTCTTCTTCTTGTCCTTTGAATACATTGCTTGACCTATACTCTTATCAACATCACCTTTGACATCATGCTCAAAAGTTAGCATATGTCCTAGCAACTGATTTAAATTAGGAGTGAAATGATATAGTGACAATTCAGTAGAAAAAATAAATGGCTTCCATTTCTCATCTCCTCTCAAACCTGTGAGGATTTGCCTCACTAATTTATCCTCTTCAATATGTTCATCAACTACTCATAATGCATCTGCAATGTCCTTCATCCTTGTTACATAATCAAAAATGGATTGAGAAGCTTTCTTTTTGAATGTAGTGAACTCTGCCCATAAGGATCCCTTCCTTGACTTTGTAGTATTTTGGAAATTTTCTTCCAAAGCATTCCATATGTCAGTTGCACTTTCAAGTCCTCTAATATGAGCTAGCAAGTAGCCATTGACTCCCATGTAGATAATACTCCTTGCTTGAGCATCCTTCTTCATCCATTTCTTCAAATCTGAGAGTTCATACCTAATTGGAACACTAGGATATCTAAATTCTAGTTTTTCTTCACTTATGATATAAACTATGAGGTCTTTGCTCATGAGATGAGCTTCCATTCTCACTAACCAAGCTCGATAGTTTTCTTTATCCAATTTCTCTATCTAAAGTGAATTTTACCTGTGTATTAAATTCTTCAAGCTTTATGAGAAATAAGTGTACCTTTACTTCAAATGTAGTTCCTTTTGGTCTACTTGATAACTTTAGGCCTCCTTCTCTAGCTTTCACTTCAAACTTTCACCTTTTGAATCTTCAAATGTTGATTTTTGTATGTTTGCAGCAATCGGGGTCCTCCTTTCTTCTATTTTGATGATTCTTGCTCTCATACCACTTTTCAAGAGTGTTAATCTCTAAAAGAACAAGCTATCCTTGATGTTAGAGCACCTCTATCTGAAGAATAACTCAAAACTCTACCAATTTTGGAAGACCAATGTCAAAACATCAAGATTTGCACTAATTGTGAAGAGAGTCACTACACAGAAAAAGTGTGTTGCACTTAACACATTAATTGAGTGACCAAATGTGTAGAGTTTCTAATGAAACTTTGTACAAGGTGTTGTCTAAAGTTTGCGCTCCTTCTTCAAGTTAAAACATCTCAAAAGATTTAATAGATCTTGAGATATGATCCAAACAATCTACCTATGTCTGAAACTATATTACTATATAGTCGACTCTAACACCTACAACTTCTAATGCATGGTTCTCCCAAACTAGATTCCATTTAATCAAATGCTTTCAGCCATATATGGCTTTACCTTTAAATCTAGATTTTGACTCCTCATTTGTGTAAAACTTTACACTATGCACTGAGAACTGATCAATTCTTTGACCATCGAGATTGCACCTGTTTCAGAAGATACTTATCACTTCTTCACATACAAATGTTCCTACACATAATTCTCTCAACGTGTTTACAGTTAGGCTCTCAAATCTTAACCATGGATGCATTAGTTATGGAATTAGACATCTACAAATGGATTCCTGAAATGATCAAACACAGAAGGAGAACTCCACAAAATATCAAGTGCAACTTTTCCTTTACTCAAAAAACTTTACATCTAAATGATGAGAGAGATGTTCTTCACTTCTAAAGTGTCTAATGACTCTTACAAATTCTAATTCATCACATCTCATGCTCTCTCATGCATGCACCGACTTTCTACTTGTATATATAGGCATATATGTAAAAGCTCATGATCATAACAAAACTATAAGTGAGCTAATTACAAGGTTAATGTACATATGTATACAAGTCTTCATTTCTTGAATATGCACTATCCTCAAGCTTCACTTGTTGGTCTTTTCTTCATATTTTGACTTCAGCCTTTTGTTCAAAACATCTATTGATAGTTGACTTGCACCAACAAGACACAAATGTTGTAGGTACTCCCATAGAGGTCAATCAAAAGTTAAGTGCTCATGAAGGAGAAGGAATTGAAGACATTACAAGCTAGCAAAGTCTAGTTGGAAGCTTCAACTATGCCACCCTAACTAGGGTTGATATCTGCTATGGAGTAAGTGTGCTCAGCCAATTCATGCACACTCCTAGGAAACCTCACATCAATGTAGAAAAAGGATATTGAAGTATCTAAAGGGAACAATCAATGAGGGCCTATATTACCCTTACACATCTGATTTAAGTGTGAAGCTTTTCACTGATGCAGATTAGGTAGGATCAAAAGATGATAGAAGAAGTACCTTTGGATATCTATCTTTTGTAGGTACAAAGCTCATTTCTTGTTCTTCCAAGAAACAACATATTGTAGCACTCTCCTCAACTGAAGCTAAATATAGAGGATTGGCAAACGCTACTCAGGAAGCAACGTGGATGAAGACCCTATATACAGATTTAGGGTTAGACTTTTGCACTCCATATATATTTGGAGACAATATGAGTTCATTACACCTAGATGCTAACCCTATCTTTCTTGCTAGGACTAAGCATATAAACGTCCATTATCACTTTGTTAGAGAAAAGATTGCAAGCAAAGAGATACAAGTGTCTTATGTATCTACAAAGATGCAATGTGCAGACATGATGACCAAATCACTTGATGGAAGCAAACTCAACAGGCTCAAATCAATGACTGATTTGCAAGAAATACCTATGGAATGGAGACTCAAACATCTTAGGCTTGAGGGGGAGCTGTGGGTACATTTGGTAAGCCTTGAAAAAATATCAAAGGTTTACTTCACAACTTGGGAGTGACTATCCATAAGTCACATATGAACCCCTCTTGTAAAAACTCATAAGTTTAACTCAAGATAAAGTTTAAAATAAAGGTTTGAGAGAATATCTTGACTTTAAGAGTTATACTTCATACCAACTAAGTGGTTAGAATCAAATCAATTAGAATCTTAAAAGGTAGGATAAAGTTTAGGTGGCAGATTCAAAATTCAAATTGAATGCACATCTATAAAAGACCCTGACTTTTAGTCACGGGTAGAAGAGCAAGAAGAAGGACACATTGAGCTTGAAAATTGTGGGCACACTTACGCCACACATGTATGAGTAATCCTACATCATCTCCCTTGTATCATACATTCATAATATTACACATTTGATTCAGTTTATGCAAGTTATTTGGTATCTATTGTTGTCTGCTGCTAACTGCTCATTTTAGTGAATTTGTTTTGAGGTCTTCTATGCGAGTAATTATGTAATCGATGTGATTCAACTTGATATATGTAGCTTAGGTCTTTTAGTTCTCAGATATCAATTTTCATATCATTTAATTTGGTACTTTGGGAGATAAGTTCTCTGCAAGTCACCTATGTCTGCTCATTGTCATCTTCCAAAAAAGTCGGATTACACCCCTAACTTCTGAATGTGATTTATCATTATATACTCACCCTAAATTAGTGAAATAACTTCCTATAGCAAGCTTAGGAATCTAATTAGCTATTTCTAAAAGCTCTTGGATCAATTGCAATCAATGAGTGAGCACTGAGTGAAATATTGAGCAAGTCCAAGTCCCAAAATAGTAGTTTTTTGGAAGTCTTCAATCTTGGAAGTAGTCTATTTTGACATAAATATTTGAAGGTGATGTTGCAAGGTACATTATGGATCAAAATTAATATTTGGGAAGCTAAAGGTGTCTACTAAGGTACTCTAAAGCTACATTGGTAGGTGTAGAGCATGATTTGTGTAGCACCACCTCATTTCTGAAGTGTATCCAACCATCTCCTCACAATTATGGTGTTGGCCTCCTTGACAATGAGATGGTAGCTCAAATAATTCTCCATCATGGACACTTCCCCTTTTCCAATGCCTTCAATGGGGTAGTAAAGTCATGCATATTCAAGATTCTATCCATATTAATCTTCCCCACAAGTTTCTTAACACTATACATAAAAAATAGTATACATTTGATTCTAGTTTTTGTTGGTAGTCGAAGGTTTGAATACCAAACATTTGAAGTGGGAGTGGGCCACAATAACAATATATCACAGGTTTGCAAGGTCTTCCAACGTATGAACCTTAACATACACACCTTACCCTCAAGAATCAGAAAGATGATGATTGAAAGATAGAGAGAGAATAGACAGGATTTCAAGTGTAACGATAAGCTATGGGGCTCACCTACACTATCTATATTCTAATGTCAAATTACAATGTGTGAATATGATACAAACAAAAAATTTCTATATTTAGGCAAAAATAGGAACTAGATATAGGAGCTTGAGTGCCTAAAAGGTATAAAGAGTGTGTGTGTGTGAATATGGAGAATATGAATATTTTAGAACTATTTTACAAGCAAACGCAAATTCTGATCAACCTAAATCAGAAACGAGTGACCTAGCAAGTAAGAACGGAAATAGACTTGCTACTCACATTAAATCAACAATTGATATTGATGTAGACCACAACTCCTCCAAGAGTGTGAGAACTCCTCCTCCAAGATGGACTCCAAGTTTCTCCTCCTAGCTTGAAAAGAATGATCACCTCCTCCAAGTTCTTCTCCAAGATCTTGAGCTTGTTGAGTGATGATAAACAATAAGCCAAAGCCTTGCTTATATATCTTTCTAACTCTTCCAAAATCTCTTCTTGAAAAGCACATAAAAAAATCATATCTATAAAGCAAGTGATCGTTGCATATGATTTTTAATAAAATAAAATAATAAAAAAAGGCCCATCAACATCAGCATAAATTTTTATGTGTTTAGCTTTTCAAAAAAACATCAGAGTGCTCGCTATTACAACCCATGGGAATGGAAACAAGGTCAATAGTGAGAGGCTTTAGAGTCGATTCACGTAGATCAAGGCACCATTGCACCATTGTTGAAGAGGGGCCAAAAAAGTTACATGATATGGTGTTCACTTTTGAGTTTTTGGACCATCGTTGGACATTGATTCCAACAATCCCCCCTTCAATGTCACAATGGTACAAGTTTCAACAACCTGCAAAACTTCTTATGAATTTTTCTTGACTTCTTTCGCCTATATCTTGAGCTGAATGCATATGAACGTGGATACTTGAGATATTGCAAAATGAATGTCATGTCATGTATTACATAGATATATCAAGCAACCCACTACTTGACTAAATGTATGTTGGTGCAAAGCAATCAACAATTGAAGTTTTGGAAGTCAAAGAATGAAGACAAGATCAAGTTTTGAAGCATAGAAGAAGTTTACATTCAGAAGTTGAAAGAAATGTACACATATGTACATTAGTTCAGATATAGGTCACTTATACTTTTGATTAGTCATAAGTTTGTAAATATTTGCCTATAAATACTATGGAAAATGTTGGGACAAGTATGAGAGAGCATGAGAATAGAGTAATCAGAAGTTGTATGAGTTTTTAGCCATCCTACAAGTGAGTTAAGTCTCTCTCATCACTAGATGTAAAATTCTCAGAAATGAAGAAAATGTTACGCCCGATGTTTCTGAGTTTTCTCCTTTTGTGTTAGATCTTTTGTGAAATGCTTTTGTACAAGTCTAAGTCCATAGTTGATTGACCTCTGTATACATTTTTAGCTTCTAATTGTGATCACGCTGAGAGAATTATGTGTAGGAACATTTGTGTGTGAAGAAGTGTTCACTGGTTCCTGAAACAGGCGCAAAATTCGAAGTCAATGTTTTGATCAGTTCTCCTTCCACAGTTTAAAGTTTTGAGCAAGTAAGCACTTAATATGTAAGTTGAAAGGTAAGCTACTTGTATCTAAAAGAATTTGCTTAAACGGGTTCTATTCTTGGAGAACCATGTCTTAGAAGTTATAGATGTCTAAATCGACTTCTCAGAAGTACAGTTTTAGACATAGGTAACTTGTCAAGTTGATTTCTCAAAATCTACTGAATCTTTTGGAGTGATTCGACTTGGAGAAGGTGCGCAATCTTTAGGCGACACCTTGTGCAAAGTTTTATAAATAACTTTACACATTTGATAAGTCAATGAGAAAGATATGTGCAGCAGACTTTCTGTAGAATCATCCTTTTCACAAATTTTCCAGAATCCTTATAATTGAATGTTGATCCTCCAAATTGGTAAATGTTTTGACTTACTCTTGATATAGAGGTGCTCTAATTTAAGAGTAGGTTGTTCTTTTGGAGATTAACACTCTCCATCAGTGGTATCAGAGCAGGAAGCATCAGAATTGAAGGAAGGAGGATCCCGACTGCTGCAGGTGCAAAGAATTCAACATCTAAAGGTTCAAAAGAAGAAATCTTGAAGATAAAGCTTGAGAAGGAGATCATACGACATTAAGGAAGTCAAAAGGAGTGTCATTCGAAGTAAAGGTACATCTGTTATTCATAAAATTTGAAGAATTTGATACACAGGTAAAGAAAGGATGGGAGATTCTCTTCAGATAGAGAAATTGGATAGAGAGAACTATCCAGCATGGTCAATGAGGATGGAAGCTCATCTAATGAGCAAAGTTTTGATAGGTTATATTACAGGTGAAGAAGAGCAGCCACAATTCAGAGATCCTAGTGTTCGAACTAGGGAGGAATTGTCAGATTTGAAGAATTGGATGAAGAGAGATGCTCAAGCTAGGAGCAATATTTATATGGAAGTCAATGACTACTTGCTACCTCACATTTATTTATATGGAATGCTTTGGAGGAGCATTTCCAAAATACCACAAAGTCTAGGAAGGCATCCCTGTGGGCAGAATTTACTACATTCAAGAAGAAGGCCTCTCAACCCATCTTAGATTATGTAACCAGAATGAAGGACATTGCAGATGCATTAGGAGCTTTTGATGAAGACATTGAGGAGGATAAATTGGTAAGGCAAATCCTTACAGGTTAGAGAGGTGATGACAAATGGAAGCCATTCATTTTGTCTACTGAATTATCACTTGATCATTTTACTCTTGACTTAAATCAGTTGCTAGGACATATGTTAACCTTTGAGCAGGATGTCAAAGGTGAAAGTGACAAGAGTACAGGTCATGCAATGTACTCAAAGGATAAGAAGAAAAATAGCAAAGGAAAGCAACAAGCAAATGAAGATGAAGGCACAACTAGTCAAGCCAACTTCCTAAGAGGAAGAGGAGGTGGTAAAGGTAGAGGAAGAGGCACGAACAACAAAGATGGAGTCAAAGCTTGCTGGATTTGTGGTAAGACAAATCATTTAGCTAATGATTGTTGGCATAAAACTCAGAGTAATGGTGGATATAATCAGAACTTTAATTCAAGAGGAAGAGGTGGCAGAAATCAAAGAGGTAACTTCAAAGGTAGAGGTAGTAGGGGTTACTTTGGAAGAAATGCAGGTAGAGGATTCCAAAGTCAACAATACAATAATACCTACTACAATTATGCTTCCGATCAGAAGGAGGATTCAACATTGATAATGAATGCAACTTGTGAAAGACAAAGTGAAGACCAAAGAGTCTTCTACATTGACTCAGGGTGTAGCAATCACCTGAGTGGTAACATAGCATTGATGACTGATTTGGAAAATAAGGTATCTAATCATGTTGTTCAAACAGGTGACAATACAAAGCATAATGTGAAGTCAATTGGATCAGTGAAGGCTAAGGATGGTAGCAGCCTCTTGAGTAAGGTCTTGTATGTTCCTACAATTTCTAAGAATCTGATAAGTGTAGGACAAATTGTTGAAAAAGGGTATGAAGTGAGATTCACTAATGAAGGAGTATTTGTGGAAGACCCTAGCAATGGGTATAAACAAATTGTTTCAGGGAAGAAAGAAGGAAGATTGTTCACATTGACGATTCAAGGTAATGTTGTTCATGCCTTGTGCACAAGAGGCTTGGACACTTCAATGAAAGAGGTATCAAAGATATGATTAACAGTGGTTCAGTGCTTGGATTGCCTAATGTTACAGGTCAACATATGACATACAGATGTGAGGCATGTCAATTAGGTAAGGCTCATAAGCAATCTTACTCCAAGCATGGTTTTATGTATTCAGAGAAGCTTGAGTTGGTACACACAGATGTGTGGGGACCATCAAAGGATTTCAGTATCAATGGATCAAGGTACTATGTGATTTATGTTGATGATGCTACCAGATGGATTACTATCTATGTGATCAAAGATAAGTCAGAAGTATTTAGTACATTCAAACATTATCATGTGTATCCAGAGAGAATTACAGGTCATAAGTTGAAGAGATTAAGGTCAGATGGAGGGTGAGAGTATTTCTCTAATGAGTTCAGTGATTACTTGTGGAATGCAGGTATAAAAAGGGAAATCACTTGCAGGTACTCCGTTCAACAAAATGGTGTAGCAGAGAGGAGGAATAGAACTCTTGTTGAGTTTGCAAGATCCATGATGAAGGAGAAAAATTGCCCAAATTATTTGTGGGCTGAGGCTGTAAATACAGCTACTTATTTGGTCAATAGGTTGCCATGTAAAGCCTTGTAGGGTATGACACCATATGAGGCATGGTGGGGTAAGAGACCTACATTAGACCATTGCAAAGTATTTGGATGTTTGGCATATGCATATGTGTCATCACAATTAAGACACAAATTAGAACCTAAAGCTGAAAAGTATGTATTCATTGGTTATGATGACAAGTAGATGGGTTATAGATTGTGGAGTCCATCCACAAAGCAATTTATTGTGTCTAAGGATGTTACATTTGATGAGCAAGGTACTTGGTATGCAGGTACTATCAATATTAATACAGATGATGAAGAAATTGTGAGTCAAAAGAAAGGTAAATCAAAGGTTCAGATATTTGATGAACAAGAGAATAATGAAGTGCAGGTTGAAGTTGAAGAAATGCCAAGATTTGATCCTGAGTATGAAGAACCAGAAACCTCAAGGAGTGGAGAACTCAGAAGGTCATCAAGACACGTGGCAACCTACAAGGTATAACTATGACACTTCTTTTTTGGCTACAAAAGATTATGCTTATATGATTAAAGCAGATGAAGACCCTTCTACATATGAAGAGGCAAAAGGTAAGGAAAATTGGGAGAAAGCTATGCAGGAAGAATTTGATGCATTATTGAATCAGACATGGGATTTGGTTCCTAAACCAAATAGCTAGAAGATAATTGGATGCAAGTGGGTTTACAAAACAAAGAGATATGCAAATGGAAGTGTGTCTAGGTATAAAGCTAGACTTGTTGTGAAAGGGTTTGCTCAAACATATGGTATTGATTATGATGAGACCTATAGTCCTGTGGCAAAGATGACAACCATGAGGACACTCATAGCCATTGCTGCATGTAAAGGTTGGAAATTATGTCAATTAGATGTGAGAAATGCTTTTTTAAATGGTTACATTTCAGATGATGTTTTCATAGAGCAACCTCAAGGATTTAGAGATGGGAGGTATCCAGATCATGTGTGTAAGTTCAAGAGAGCTTTGTATGGGTTGAAGCAGGCCCCAAGGGCATGGAATTATAGACTTGTGAAGTTCTTGAAAGAACTTGGATTTCAAGTATCTAAGGCAGATAGTAGTTTGCTTGTGAAAGCAAGTGATGATGGGTTCATTTACATGTGCATATATGTTGATGATATAATTCTTACATGTACAGATGAGAAAGGGATTCAAAGCCTAAAGAAGCAAATGGAGAAAGAATTCAAAATCAGTGATTTGGGAGATTTGTCATATTTCTTGGGCATGGAGATTTCATATACTCAACATGGAGTGTATGTGACTCAAGAAAGGTATTTGAAGAACTTGTTAATCAAGTTTAAAATGAATGATTGCAGGGTAGCACCTACTCCAATGGAGGTGAATCACAAATCGAGCAGATATGGTGGACAAGAATTCAAGGATATGAAGTTATATCAGAGTTTGGTTGGTAGTCTTATCTATGCTACATTGACTAGGCCTGATTTATCATATGCAGTTGGGGTTTTGTCTCAATTCATGCATTGTCCTAGAAAAGAACATTGGATTCTAGGTCAAAGAGTGTTGAGGTACATTAAGGGTACACTCAAAGAGGGTTTGTATTATGGTTTTACTTCAGATACAAATATCAAAATATATAGTGATGCAGATTGGGCAGGTAATCCTGATGATAGAAGATCAACATATGGATACATGTGTTATGTGGGAGATAAGTTAATCTCTTGGTGTTCAAAGAAGCAACACACAGTTGCTTTATCATCTAGAGAAGCTGAGTACAAAGGCATGGTTGAAGGCTGCAAAGGAAGTGATATGGCTTAAGACTCTGATGAAGAGTTTTGATATCATTCAAAGTACTCCTACTATTCATGGAGATAACTTGAGTTCATTGTATCTAGCTGCTAACCCTGTTTTTCATGCCAGGACCAAACACATTGAGATTCAGTATCACTTTCTAAGAGAGAAGGTGATGGACAAAGAGATTGAAGTCATACATACTTCAACTAAAGATCAGATAGCTGATATGCTTACCAAAAGCTTGGATGGACCAAAGCTACAGAGATTCAAAGACATGGCAGGCATAAAGAAAATAGAGAAAACCTCAATTGATGATTGAGGGGGAGCTGTTGGTGCAGAGCAATCAACAATTGAAGTTTTGGAAGTCAAAGAATGAAGACAAGATCAAGTTTTGAAGCATAGAAGAAGTTTACATTCAGAAGTTGAAAGAAATGTACACATATGTCCATTAGTTCAGATATAGGTCACTTATACTTTTGATTAGTCATAATTTTGTAAATATTTGCCTATAAATACTATGGAAAATGTCGGGACAAGTATGAGAGAGCATGAGAATAGAGTAATCAGAAGTTGTATGAGTTTTTAGCCATCCTAGAAGTGAGTTAAGTCTCTCTCATCACTAGATGTAAAATTCTCAAAAATGAAGAAAATGTTACGCCCGATGTTTCTGAGTTTTCTCCTTCTGTGTTAGATCTTTTGTGAAATGCTTTTGTACAAGTCTAAGTCCATAGTTGATTGACCTCTATATACATTTTTAGCTTCTAATTGTGATCAGGCTGAGAGAATTATGTGTAGGAACATTTGTGTGTGAAGAAGTGTTCACTGGTTCCTAAAACAGGCGCAAAATTCGAAGTCAATGTTTTGATCAGTTCTCCTTCCACAGTTTAAAGTTTTGAGCAAGTAAGCACTTAATCTTTAAGTTGAAAGGTAAGCTACTTGTATCTAAAAGCATTTGCTTAAACGGGTTCTATTCTTGGAGAACCATGTCTTAGAAGTTATAGATGTCTAAATCGACTTCTCAGAAGTACAGTTTTAGACATAGGTAACTTGTCAAGTTGATTTCTCAAAATCTACTGAATCTTTTGGAGTGATTCGACTTGGAGAAGGTGCGCAATCTTTAGGAGACACCTTGTGCAAAGTTTTATAAAAAACTTTACACATTTGATAAGTCAATGAGAAAGATATGTGCAGCAGACTTTCTGTAGAATCATCCTTTTCACAGATTTTCCAGAATCCTTATAATTGAATGTTGATCCTCCAAATTGGTAAAGGTTTTGACTTACTCTTGATATAGAGGCACTCTAATTTCAAGAGTAGGTTGTTCTTTTGGAGATTAATACTCTCCATCAATGTAGCATCAAATGGTTTTGAATCTGCTATGGACTATAATAATACATTGAAATCCATCAATGTTTCCATGGGCTTGGAATCTATCATGTCCAACCTTTCCAGTAATTTCTCAATGTACTTTAGTTGTGTCATGTAGATACACTTATATATATCTCTATACTTGAACTGAGTCCAAGAAATGATAATCATATCACTTTGTAATGCATCTTGAATACTAGCTAGTTCATTCTTAGCTAAAGTAAGTGCTAATATATTATAAATCTCAAATGTTCTGCATAATTTACCTGGACTTCTTGTTCTCTCCTTGTTTGACTTCTAGTTACATGAGAGGATTCGACATGAATCTTTCTCAAAAACAACTTTATAACCATCCGACAAGAAATTAGAGATAGAGAGAAAATTCATCTTCATGTCTAGAACATAAAAAACATTGGAAATTATGAGATTTCCACCTAGTCTTGACTTTAGGTTAACTTCTCCAGCATGAACAACATCTAAATCATGACCATCTGCAATGGTCACTCTTCTACCTGAAGAGTTAGAAAGGGAAGAAAATACATTTTTGTAACTTGTCATATGCTTAGAAGCTAGAGAATCAAAAAATCAAGGATTATCTGAGATTGCATTTAATGCTACCTGATCAAAAGCTGCTTCTTCAATAGTAACACATGCATCTGAATCCACCTTTCAAGATTTAGGTTCTGGATCATCTTCGACACTATTACCTTATGCTTTCTTCTTCTCATTGAAAATCCTTGTTCTGCATTCTGCTATGTAATGACCTAGTTTCTTACAATAATGGCATACTCCTTTATTTGAATCAGATGTAGTTGAAGACTTTTCTTTGGGTGTAGATGAAGCATTAGAAGAATGACTGGAAGACCTAGGATTAGAAGACTTCTTTCCTTCTTGGATTTGTGAATCTTCTTCTCCTTCTTCTTCTTTTCCTTCAACGATGATAACTTGACTTCATCATTATCTTCCATACTCTTTTGTTGATCTTCATCTTGAAGTAACAAGAATTGTAGCTCTTTAAATGAAATTTCTCTATCTCTTGTAGAGAGAGATAAAGAAGTAAAAAAAGCACGATATGTAGATGGAAGTGATTTTAGAAGTTTATTTACCATCTGTCCATGTGAAATGTTGACTCCAACATTGAGTTACTGATCTCGTAAATCTTTAAGCTTCAAAATATGTGACTGGGCTGATTCACCAACTTTCATTCTTATGTTGGCTAGTTGTCTTCTTAGATGAGCTTTCCTAGCAAGGTTTCTACTCTAATAAAGATTCTCCAACTCCAAACAAGCTTGTTGAGAGGTTCTACAAGACTAGATTTGAGGTATAATATGCCTCTTGACTCCCATAGCAATATATGAAAGTGCTAAAACATCCCTTGAATCCCATCTGGATTGCTCTTCTATAGGAAGTAATCTAGTAGTAGTATGGACTCTTTATGATGAAAGAATTTCTTCTTCTTCACTAACCTCCTATTGAGCAGAAATAGAAACAGTAGATCTTCTAGAAGATGAAGCAACATCTTCTCCAACTTCTCTTGTCCTTGAATAAGTGCCATTGATAGTATTCCATAAGTCCTTTGTTACTAAAAGATTGATCATCATAAAACTCCACATTGGATAATTAGACATGACCTCAAGCTTGTCTTCATTCTCAAGTCTATAGTAACTCATCTTGTTAAGGATGTATGTCAAATAGGCTCTCATACCAAATGTTGGTATTCTAAGGTCTGAGTACCAAATGTTGGAAGTGGGACTAGGCCACAATAACAATATATCACAAGTTTATAGGATCTTCCAACATATGAGCCCTAACATACACACCTTAACCTTAAGACTCAAAAAGATGATGATTGAAAGATAGAGAGAGAATCGTTAGGATTTCAAGTGTAAAAGTAAGCTATGAGGCTCACCTACACTATGTACATTCCAATGTCAAATTACAATGTGTAAATATGATACAAACTAGCAATATCTATATCTAGGTAGAAATAGGAACTAGATATAAGAAATTGTATGCCTAAGAGCTATGAAGAATGTGTGTATGTGTGTGTGTGAGAATATGAAGAATATGGATAGTTTAGAACTATTTTACAGCAAACCTAAGTTTTGATCAACCTAAATTAGAAACAAGTGACCTAGCAAGTAAGAATGGAAATAAACTTACTACTCACAATAAATCAACAACTGATATTGATGGTAAGCTAGCATAATCTCCTCCAGCTAATCACCAAGATGTAGACCACAACTCCTCCAAGAGTGTGAGAACTCCTCTTCCAGCTTGAGGAGATTGATCACCTCCTTCTTCTCCAAGAGCTTGAGCTTGTTGAGCGATGATAAGCAATAAGCCAAAGCCTTCTTTATATAGCTTTGTAACTCTTCCAAAAGCTCTTCTCTAAAAGCACATAAAATAAAAGCATTTCTATAAAGCAAGTGATTGTTGCATATGATTTTTAACAAAATAAAATAATCAAAAAGCTCTATCAACATCGATGTAAATTTTCACATGTTTAGCTTTTCACAAAACTTCATAGCGCTTGCTATTGCAACCCACGGGAATCCATCCAAGGTCAATAGTGGGAAGCTTCCGAGTCAATCCACATAGACCAAGGTGCCATTGCACCATTGTTGAAGAGGGACCAGAAAGGTACATGATATGGTGTGCACTTTTGAGTTTTTGGACCATTTCTTAACATTGATTCAAATAGTTTAATGCAAGTAGATTTTAGCGTGGATCCAAATGCTGCCTCCCATGATAAGTGCAAATTAAATGTGCATTCACTTGGGACGTATTTATTTTGAGCCACCTCGAGTCCTTCCTTTGATTGGTTTTGTCTCTTGGATGTACTCTAAGCCTTTGTGTTTCTTTTATACATTAATGGGGGATGCTTGAAAGGCTTAAATAAGACTTATGAAATTCTAGGCCTAAATAGGAATTACTTCATTAAAAAAAAAAATTGGAGATGTAAAAATTTCTCAAAATGCACACATTATTTTTTTATCATCTCAAATCTATGAAAAATGCTGGAAGAAAATGTAAAAAAGTGAAATAGATTGAGCTTTGTTCTCTTAAATGAACAAGGAGATGCAACTATATGGGCTAGCCAACTAGGGTTACCCTAACTACACACAAGGGCCAAACTTTATATTTGAAAATAATTCCCATAACTTATACGGATCTCAAAGTCAAGACTCATTCCAAGCAAAAATAAATTAATAAAGATTTCGACGGATGTGATATCAATCTAAACAAAAACATGCATATGGAAAAATATTTTACTCACCTTATAGACATGATGTTACTTCCTACTAATAATGCAATTAGCTATTTTCAACTAAAGGTAAATAAACAAACGAATGTATGCACAAATTGCATAATTTCATGATTGCAATGAATAGCAATGAACTATATCAAATGGATGTCAAGAAAACATTTCTTTAATGTTTAGTCAAAAATCTAGGTGTATATGTAGCAATTAGAATATTTCTTTGCATTAAAGAAATCCCAACATGTTTGCAAGCTAAAGCAATTTCTTGATATAGGAAATCAGCTTCATGTGCAAAATCTAAAAAGCTTGGAAGTAATGTATTTGATGGATCTCAAACTATTAGTGCAAAAAATGACGAAAAAATGGGTCTTGTAAGGATTTCATCTAGTTGTGCTTAATCTAGATTCATCATATATTAGTTTTGGAAGAGAGAAAGTTTGTATGAAAATCATGAAAAATGATATGCCTCAATGTTTGTGTCCATCGGGAGTTCGGTGAATTTGAATTTTTTCCATTTTCTCTTTGACCTATGTATTGTGTTTTCAAGATGTGTTCTACTTTTCTAGTCTACCAAAATAGAAAAGCTGAATACTCTCTTTTCCATGATTCTAGATGGATTCACTATGGAGAACCTCAATCCAAACACTTTCAATAAGCAAGACTCTGTGTGGTAAGTTCAACACAATTTTATGTTTATGGAACAAGGAGAAAGGTATTTTGAAGAGCTCTACAACCTTATGAAGCTAAAGAATTACACAAAAAAGTCAAAAAAACATATTGACATCTGGATAGATGTAGTTATTTATCCAAATGATTCTCAGGTTGGAGCGTACCCACCTTTTCATAATCTTCATGGTCTGATTAGATCTATAGGAAATGGTGATGAAGGTTTACATGGATATTTTCAAAGTCTCAAGGAGCTATCAAATACCTACATGCTATACATAAACTATTTACAAAATATATTACATAACAAGGATTTAAAAACAAGGTTGGTGCATTTGGCTTCTGAGATAGGAAGCCTAAAAAAAATAAAGAAACTCATATAGGATTGAGAATGCATTCAAAATGAATAAAATATTTTTTACTTTTGATTAAAATATCTCATTACAAGAAAAAGAGAATGAAAATTTCTAGAGATCATGTAACAAATTTTCTAGGTGTAAACATGTTCAACAATTCTAAGCGTGCATAGTAGTGTAATAAAATTATCAGTCAACATCATGTTTTGAAATTGTTATAATAAGATGAGGATGCATGATTAAAATAATTTACTTTTCAAAAGTTATTGAAAGAAATAAATATATTGTTAGACCTATCTCAAATTCAAGATGTTTATGATGGTGCTTGAGTGAATAGAAAGGCCTATAGAGCAATCTCAAAAGATTGGTGTGAATTTCTTAAATTTAATAAAGTTAAAAGCTTTGGATATTCTAGACATCATCATGTAGAAAAGTATGGTCTCTACTTGAATAAGAAAATCATGTCCATATTTGGTAATTATAAAGATTGAAACATGTCATATGAGGTAGGAAAAGAAAACTTTACATTTCACTCACAATGAGTTTAAAAATAGATGGATAGATATTAGGTTATTTTAAACGTATGTGGTTCAAATTTATGATAGAATAGAACATGAATGTTTTGGCCTTTCAAAATTTGTACTAAAACTTGATGAAGCTAAATAAGAAAGCATCAATAGATAGAGAGAATTAGTATTGCACTAATGAACATAGATTTGGACTATAGCCTTGGTAAACTTGATACTCCATCTCTCAAAGTATAATAAAGAAAAGAGTTATGGTGGGTTGGGTTTGCTCTAGGTCCATTTGAGAACCATAAACTTAATTGGATCTTCTCACATACAAACATTCCAAACGTGATGCAAAGGCAACATTTGGGTTGGTTATTTACGGTTCAACATATGTGTACAACTTTCAATACGATTGAAAATTGTACACATATGTATGTTCCATGTGGAGCTAAAGACCATGGACATGTTGGTTTGTATTCACTTCGATTCACTACAAGAGATTAGGGGGCTCAAAAATACCCCTAATGGACAAAAAAAACAAGAAGCTTTGTTTATGTGACACTTCAAAAACATAGTGTGGCATAAGCAACGATCATCCAAAAAAAGGAGACCATTGCATAATCGAGACTGACCATGTCTAATACGAGGGTTCCTAAGTAGCATTGCTATGAGCATCCCATATTAGCAATACAACAGAATTGCCTATCATGCTATATAGAAGACATAAAAAAATCTGAATGTGCATCTTAGAGAGAATCAGAGAAAGATAGAGAAAGAGAGGGAGAGAGGGAGAGAGAGAGAGAGAGAGAAAGACAAAGAGAGAGAGAGAGAGAGAAAGTTATGTTACACACGTACACACACATGCATATTAATACATACATACTTATGTGCATACACACACATACACACATACACACATAGATATACACATACACATACACATACACATACACTCACACATAACTCACATACTCACATATACATACACATGCATATACACACATGTATGCATATGCATACATGCACATACACATACATAACACACACACATACATATATACACACACATGCATACACTCCAATGCATGCACTTAAATACACTTATACATACACATGCATACACATATACACATACACACATGTACATACACACATATACACACACACATACACAAATATCCATATATACATACACATACACACACCTACACTCACATACACTCACATACACACACATACATACATGCACATACACACACATCCACACTCATACATACACAGGTGCATATATATATATATATATATATATATATATATATATATATATATATATATATATATATATATATATATATATATATATATATATGTATGTATGTATATATGCCACTGGTGAAAATGTTTCTTCCTAATCTACTCCATGTGTTTGGGCAAATCCTTTTGCCACTAGTCTTGCCTTGTACCTGTTTATTGAACCATCAGAGTTCTTTTTAGCTTTATATATCCATCTTGAACCAATTACCTTCATATCCAGTTTCTTGGGAACTAGGTCCCAAGTATGATTCTCTTGCAATGCTTCCACTTCTTCATGCATAGCATATATCCACTATTTCTTCTTCTTAGCCTCTTCAAATGAAGAAGGCTCCTCTGCCATTGAATCTTTAGTGATGTATATAGAGTGCTTTGTGACTAAGGATGTATCATATCCATACTTTATGGGCTTCTTACTTTCCTTTGTGACCTTCTTAGAGCTTGATTGCAAGACTCGTATAGATCCTCTAATTTTTTGTGTTTGCACTTGCCTCCTAACTTCCGAGCTTTGTAATCATCATGCTCCTCATCTTCTGAGTTGATGTCCTCTGCTTGGTGTTGGCCTTCTTGAGTTAGAGTTGGAAAATCATTTTCCAAGTCATATGGTAGTTTAACTTTCTTGCAATCATCTTAAAACCAAGAGTTATTCTCATCACATTCTACATCCCTACTAACTATGAATGCCTTGTTAGTGGCATTATAAAGTCTATAGCCCTTTTGATTCTAATCATACCCAATGAATATGCACTTCTCAGCCTTAGGGTCAAGTTTCCCTCTGATTTGTGATGGGATGTGTGCATAGGCAATGCACCCAAATATCTTGCAATGATCCAATGAGGGTCTCCTACCATTCCAAGCTTCATATGGTGTCATACCATCCAATGACTTTGATGGAAGCATGTTAACCAAATAGGTAGATGTAGAAATAGCCTCTTCCCACAAATAATTAGGTTTTTTTTTTCTCATTTAACATAGACCTAGCTCTCTCAACAATTAACCTCTTCCTTCTCTCTACCACTTACGCCTATGTCCTATACAAATAAATCACACTCATATGAAAAGAAATCACCACCTCCATCAGACCTCATTCTCTTCAAGCTTCTCCCTGTTTAGTTTCCCACTAATGCAAACTATGTCTTTAAACATGTAAACACCTCATCCTTATGATTCATAAAATAAAGAATTGTCCACCTACAGTAATCATCAATAAAAGAGACATAGTACCTTGATCCTAAGATGGATGGATCTTTGCTAGGACCCCACACATTAGTGTGCATAAGCTCCAAATAATCTTCATGGGTGTATCCCTTCTTGTAAATGGTTGCCTGTGAGCTTTGCCGAATCGGCAAGCTCGACATTTGTAGATCCTATGCTGCTTGGTCACATTAGGAATCCCAAGCACACTTTGGTCCCTGCAAATTTGCTTCATAGTTCTTTCTCCAATGTGCCCTAGCCTCTTGTGCCATATTTCTAGCTTAGTTAGGGTTTGATTTCTATAACTCAATAGTGTTATGTTCCTAGTGTCTTCAATTTCAAAAGTAAATAGTCTACCTAATTTCTCACCTTTGGCCATCCTTTTGAATCCTTGTTGGGGATCTTCCACATATGCTCCATGGTTTGTGAACCTGACTTGTAGACCTTTCTCTACTATCTGCCCAACACTAACTAAATTTTTGGTTATGGTAGGCACATACAGAACTTTGCTTAAAAGGCTCATACTACCATCTAATGTCTTAAAATTTCCAATTTTCTTGACTGAATGCTTTGTGTCATCACCTCTTTGTACCTCATGTTTATCCTTTGGTTCTTCAAGATCAAATAAGAGTGCTACATTCCTTGCCACATGATTTGAACAACCTAAGTCAATGTAAAAGAGATGCTCATCATCTTTACCTTGCTTGGATGTCATGTTCATAATGAGCAAAGAATCCTCTTGATCTTCAGTGTAGTTATTGAAGTCCCTTCTTCCTCTAAAGCCTCCTTGATAGTTGTTGTTGTTGTAGCCTTGATTGTAGTTGTGGTTGTAGTTACCTCCACCATTCTTATACCTGCCTCTTGTTTGACCATAGTCTCCTCTATGGAAGCCTCTTCCCCTTTGGTTCCTTCTATTTTTGTAACATTCTTCAGTAGTGTGGTTGTTGAGACCACATATTTTGCATGGTGAGTTGTTGTAGGGTCTCCCCCTACCTTGCTTACCTCCTGTGCCCCTATCTCTAGTACCTCTTCCTCTTCCTCCATAATTGGCTTGAGAGGTACTAGCCTCTTCATCTTCTTTCTTACTTTTACCTTTATCATTAGCTTTATTCTTATCTGTATAAAGGGCAGAAGATTGGTTACCTCTTGAGTTGTCACCATTCTTGTTGAGCTTTGCATCATGGTTGAAGAGTTGTCCCATCAAAGTGTTGAGATTACGTATCTGCATATCCATGTAGAGATCCATTGTAGTGGTGAAGGATTCCCACTTTTCATAAGCTTTAATCTCATTGATGACCTATCGCACTATATGTTCTTCCTCTATCTCATCTCAATACTTGCAAGTTGGTCTGCAACATCCTTCATTTTGGTTACATAGTCGGCTCTTGTGTTGAGATGAGATTTATGATGAAAGCACTTCCCAAGTCTCTTGAGAGGTTTTAGAGTTTCAAACATGAGCTAACAAGAAATCAAAGATTGAATTTAGTAAGTATGACCTTGCAAGAGCATCTTTTGAACACCATGTGGTTAGCTTCTCTTGCTCTTTCCTTGCTGGTTGATTCTTGCTCATGAGAATTGGCATGTCTTCATCTCATGAGATGTATCCATACAAGATTCTTCCTTGGATATATTCTTGCATCCTCAAAGACCATGCTGAGTAGTTGTTCTTGTCCAATTTGTCAATGAAGGATGGAAAACCATCTCCCATCTTGATTGTGCTTGTTCTGATACCACTGTTGAGAGAGATGGTGGATAATCACAAGAGATGAGATGGTGTAGCTAAATCCTCGTGCTATAATTGATGGCTGGAGAGTGTGGTGAGACTCCTTAGCTAGCTAATAAGCATAAAGGATCATATATGTTTCTTGGAAGATGATGCACAAATGATAGGATCAAAACAAATAGGTAGGCATATGATCCAATGCACAAAACTTACTACTTTGGTTGAGACACCTCCTCAATATTTCACTTAATTCTTTGTGTGAAATAGAAATTAGCGAAATTCCTTTTGGAGAACTTTAATAAGCTTAATAAGTTACCATTCATGAGTGGAATCATTTAAATGATGAACAATGTGCAGAGAATTATGTTTAGCAAATAGAGTCTCACTATAACTTTTACACGCTAGATCTTCAAGAAGTTTTCGATGAATTGTTTCATTATGATACATCCAAGGATAGATAAAATCACTACACTTCACAGGTGGTAGCTTTAATTTACCATCATTTTTCTTCCATTCATTGTTTGTTCTGCAAGATGTAAATGTGTGTAACACTAGAATCTTACGAGTTGTTTCTCCCATATGGTCCCCTTGTTCTTGTTGTTGTTGCCTGCGTCTTTCTTCCTCCGCATCTCTTTTTTCCCTTTCTTCCCCTTCTCTTCTCTTAGATTCTTCTTCTTCATGGTCCAATTCTTCTCCCATCCGTTCTCTTGTTGCCTCTTCCTCTCATACCTTCCTCTCAGCTTCTTCTCTGGCCTTCCTCTCAACTTCTTCATTGGCCTTCCTTTCAAATTTCATTCTTTGATTCTCCTCCACCTGTTGCCTCTAGGACTCCTCTTCTTCATCTATGTCATTCACTATCTGGTCCTAGGAAGTTCCTTCTACTGGCTTCTATTCTACATCCCTTTTCTTTAAATTGAAGGAAAACCTTCACTATACATGTTGTGTATTCTCGAGGTAAGAATATTGGGCTTTTTGTAAATAAAAAAGTGAATACGAGTCCCACTTTGGAGTCTAGTACTATATTAACTACTCTTTCTGACCACCTAAAGAGTCTTCACGCCTCCTTCTTTAATTTTCAAAAGATAGTTTTGGCCCAATTTACCTGCATTTCAGCCGATTCTTTCATCAAGGAAAATAGGTGTTGGGACACTTCGTAATGTTTTGCATACAGATTTATAATCGTTGTCGTTAAAAGCAATCCTAATGAAAGTGGATTATCATCCAAAGTTTGTACAAACCGATATTCATTAGAGTAGGGTTTGCCTAGAAACCCATAGATTACTGCTGCATCCGTTGTCGTCGAGATTTTCTCTCCTCTCTCACTTATGAAGGCCTACAAAAAACATATTTGGTGAAGGTAGCCAGAATTCCCCGAGAAGTCCAGGATGCATCAAGGATGTCAAAGGAAGGTCACATACAAAGTTTCAAAGAAATCAAGAAAGTCCATGGTAGCGGTCAAAGCTGGTCAAAGCTGGTCAAAGTTGGGAAATTAGGGCAAAAATTTCATTGTCACCAAATTAGATGAAAATCCATATACTTGTAAAGATTGTCAAAGGCAGTCTATAGCCCAAATTTCAGCAGAAAATGGATTTTGTAGCACATTGATATGCTATGTTCATTTTGTAAAAATGTAATTTTTCTAGTTTGACCCTACAAATTCTTGTATAGAAAATTATGTTAGCCATATGGTTTGGCATGTATAAAGATCATATGTGGCTACATATTTGTACAAATTTTCAAGGCTATCAGAGCTTCCTAGACACCTTAATGCCACCTTGCAAGCTTCCAAATGTAGTCAAACTTGTACAAGGGAGATTCAGATGGGAGTTTTTCCTGCATATTCCTGAAGGAGATCTTTGGAAACATAGTCCTACAAAGTTTCATCTTCATCAAAGTCTTTTTGGAGGGTCAAAGAGCACAAAGTCCAGTTTTCAAGGTCACCGCAGTTTTCGAGAATAAGAAAATTGAAGGCTTGAAGGGCTGCCACATGTCAAAATATGATTGAACCATGGTGTACGGTCAAGATGAGCTCCTATTCAAGGGTGGAGATGCACTAAAGCATAAAGGAAGGAGGATCCACGAATTTTTTCCATAAAAGAAGACTTTGTTGACAGTTAAAGATCAATAATGCAAAGTTTCTCCAAAAATAGTGGCTTATCTTATCCGAATTGATGTCAGCACTGATCCGACGGTCCAGATCATCCCCAGATCCAATGGTGGAGAATGAGGGCGCCTAAATTTCACTCCTTTACACTAGATTTGATAGAAAGAACAATTCCAAGCCATTGATTTGATTAATCAAATGGTTGTAATCAAAAGTAGTGATCCTAGAGTTGAGAGTTGATTTCTCTAGATCCAAGGGCCCAAATTCATTCAAAAAACTATATAAACCCCCCTCCAAACTCCTAGAGGATCATTGTTAGGCATCCATAGGGCTCATGCTAGCTTACGGTTTCCTTGAGACGATCACCCTCGGTTGAGCGAGTGAGGATCCAAGGTGAGCTAGTATGAGTATAGAACCTAGTTTCAAATTTAAGTTAGAACTCCAATCTAGGATAGGCTCTTGAAACCAGCATCTCTATCTTGACTCACCCTCGGTGGAGCGTGTGAGTGAGTTAGAGCTGATTTTAATGAGTCTTAGACTTCTTTAGTTAGACGTTACGAGCCTAGACAGACATAGGGTCACTGGAGTGGAACTCACCTTCTTACGTGTGACATTCGGTTGAACTGTCATGGTTTGAGGGTCGGAACCACCTTTGATCAGTAGACTACTTAGCATGACGTACCACGACGATATTTTACATGTAACTTAATTCAAATCCTTTTAATTCATGTCACTTGTCACTTGTCTCTTGTCTCCTCTCTCAGTCTCTTAAGTATTTTTACATGTCTTCTATTTCTTCTATGTGTGAGAAGGCTCCGCAGTATTGCGTTGAACCAGTGAGGATGTTTCTTTGAGCTTGTGAGTAAACTCTATCATCAATATTCACTTGCATGCATATAATCCATACATACCCATACATATTGATTAGTTTCTGAAAGTGTATAAGAAGCTCCAATATTGGACCATTCTTCCTTTCGAAACTGGATTATGTGTAAGGGTTCCATCTATTCTCGTCATGCATACACATCATCCAAAGAAGACTATGCATATGGATTGGAATTAGGAAGTGTTTAAGAAGCTCCTTCAATGGACTATTCTTCCTTCCAAATTTCATTCGTATGTATGGTTCTCTTTCATTCTTATCATTCATGTTCATAAATCTAACTTGCACTCCTACATTCCTATTCCCATAATCATTTCAACATCTCTCTCTTCTCCATACTCAACATTAATTTCACTTTCATGTCCTTAAAGCTTCCAACATTCATTAGCTTCATACACCCTGTGTGTGCCACGACCGGACCCGATCCACCCGGATTGCGATCACCTCCACATTTGAACCCGACGTGAAACGCTTCGTGGCATTTGCTTCTGATCTTGTTGGGAGGTTGTGATCCATATCCTTTGTTTCATATTTTTCATCCTCATCATATCATCATCATCAGTCTTGAGTGTTGCACTGGATTTCTCACAGTATCGTGCACATCTTCGTCGCGAAGTAAACACATTTGTGAGAGATCTAGAACATCGTGCATCACTTGCTTATTCACACAAGATGGAGGAAGGATTCAAATCCCTTATTGTTGAGAAACAAGGCCAAAGAATAGTCTCTTCTATGTTGAGAGAGAAGGGAAAATTCAATGGCATCAACATCACAAGCTACTTAGATTTGTTTGAAGAGCAAGCTATGATTTTTGGTCTTCCCGAAGATCTTTTGATATCATTCTTTGAACGAATTGTTGATAGCTCTATCATAAACCGTGTCACTCAATATGATAGTCTTCCTTGGAGTGATTTTAGAAAGGAGATGCTCAAAGAATTCTATCTTGAAGATTATAGCCAACATAATCGGGATGGATTCTTACGATGGGTCAATTCTCCAAAGCCTAGTAGCTCTATTACTCACTTACAAAATGAGTATATTAGACGCTATGAACAACTTCCTGATGAGGATAAGATAACTTTGGAACCTGATCTTGTGATCAATTTTCTTAAGCTTCTTCATCTTGAAACTCGTAGGGAAGTTGAACGGCGATTAGAAGAACCAGATAAGCGCTATGGTCTTACTGACAATTGGCAAAAAGTGCGTAAAGTAGTAGAGGCTGTAGCCCATAGACATCAAAGACAATCCATGCTTTATGAGCAAACTAGTCTTCCTCAAGCTAGCCTTCCACGAACTAAGGATCAAGTTAGAGAACAATCCCATGCTATGCTTTTTGACTCTACTCCTATTCCTCAAATGATGGAGCCTAATCAAGGTTTTAAAGTAGAGCCAAATAAAAGTGTAGTTGAACAATCTCAAGTGGATATTCTCACTAAGCAAATGGAAAGTCTTATTGCTACACAATCCAATTTGGCCAAGACTATAGATGCTTTACAATCTAATTACACCAAAACTTTCCAAAATCAAATGAACCCAATGACTTTTTAAGAGCCTAATCAACATGTTATAGCTACCAATCAAAATCCACAACTAGCTCCTACTCAAGCATATCAAGTTCCTCTAATGCATAATCCTCCAATGCATAATCCTTCAATGCAAAATCCTCATCCTCATGTGCAAAATCCTCAAATGTATCAAAACCTGTATCCTCAAGCTTCTCAAATAGCTTTTCAAAATCCTCAAAATCAAAATTTTCAAAATCATCAACCGTATAATATGGAAGCTCCTCTTGCACCTCAAGTACCACATGTTGCTCCCCAAGCTCCTCAAATACATCAATTGCATTTTCAAAATCCTAATTATCCTGTTCAAGCAATACCTTATCAACAAAATCCTCAATTTCAAAATTTCCCACCACAAGTTAATCAAAATCCTCAAAATCAAAATGGTTTTGTGTGTGGCCCTCGTAGGTGTCCTTGGTGTGATTCGTTAGAGCACTTTTTGAGAGATTGTGAATTATTGAAGGCTGCTAAGGAGCAACGACTAGTAATAGACATAGACAAGAAAATCTGTGACTATCGATCTAGGCTACCTTTGCAAGGAAATTATGGTAAGGGAGGAATGAAAAAACATTATGAAAATATAACCATAACGGATGTAGGAACTAGAGGAGTGAAACTAGAAGCTCTTGATGAACAAGTGGAATCAAGTAAACCCACAAAGGAAGTTGACTTTTCCATAGAGGCTTTAGTAAGAGCACGAGATGAGATTAGGAGAATAACAGCTTGGGAATCACCAATAGAAGATCAATCTCTTATTTCTCACATATCCAATGTAGAAGAAAAACGAAAAAGAGATGAAGCTGAGCCTAGTGAAAGAAGAGTGACTCGAAAACAAACCTCAGAGGGAATAGAAACAATCATAGAGCAAGGAGAAACATCACAATCCAAAGATAAAAAACAAGAATCAGAACCCAATGAACAAAAAAAAGAGGAGAAACAAAAAGGGAAGAAGACAAAGCAAAGAAAAACAGAACCAAAGCCTTTAGATAAACAAGAACAATCAAAACAAACTGAAGACCAAACACGAGAACATGAACAAAAACAAGACCCTGAGCAAAAACAAAAGAAACCAAAGAGAAAACCTAAAGCCATCTTGATTTCAGAAATAGAGAGAAAAATAGATCCTATGGAGATTTTAGATGACATTTTGCTTAAGAGTCAAGTGACTATGTCTTTAGAACAAGTTTTATCTATTGCAAAGCCTGTTTTTAAAGATAACTTTATCGGCCTAATTAAAAGGAAGAGGTTTCCGCTTAATCTAGATACTGAGATGCAAGATTCTCTAGATCAAGATCAAGCTATGAATGAAGCCTTAAACTTTGATGAATCTGATGAAGAGGACTTTGATGATGATGAAGTAAATGTTAATAAAAATTTCTTAGGACCTATTCAACCTGACCATGAAAATCATGAAAACAATCCTGAAAGCCACTTTAAAAGAACATTTTGGTCTAGAGGTACATCAGAGATGCATGTTAAAATAGGAAATGATAAGAACACTATCACTGTAAATGCATTAGTAGATTCCGGCTCTGAAATCAATGTGATTTCAAGAGAAGTCTATGATAAGTTTCGATGGCCCATAGATAAAGATTGTGGATGGCGTATGAGAACTGCAGATAATGGTGTAGGTACCCTGTATGGAGCTTGTGCTAGTGTGCCCATATCCATAGGAGGAATCACAGAAGAGTTTCACTTTTTTATTCAAGATAATTGCTCCTATGAAGTTCTCTTAGGTCAACCCTTTATTTGTGAGAGTCGTATGGAAACTAAAGCCATGGATGATGGGTCTACCTATGCTAGATTCAAGTCTAAGGATGGAATGCAATCACTTCAAGTCATGAGAGTAGGAGTGAATCATCCTAGGAATGGATTGTCAATTAGAAAGAAACCTATTGTTACTCATGGTCATGAGCATGCTTGTAGTGATTGTGCACCTCGATTCATGTTTGGAGCTACATATGATCAAAATTTCGGATAGAATCCATTGTTGAGCGGAACAATAGTGGATATTGGTTTGACATCTCGCATCCAACCAACATGTACAATAGTTTGTCACTTTGTTTTCCACATTCTAGATTAGATTTTCTTCATAAAAGTCAATTGTCCAAGTCTTTTATCCAAAAAACCCAAAAAAATTATAAAAACAACAAAATCATGGAACATGATGAGAACATTGAGCATGTGATTGAGACATCTCATTGTTTCTCTACTCTTGAGGAGTTAGAGTTATGTCTTCAACAAAATTCTAATTCCCATATTATTCTTCTTTCTTCCCTTGATGAGTATGCTCTAATCCAAGAGTATGCTCTCAATGTTGACAAGTGCTCACAATTTAACCAAACACATGATGCCTTAGTTGAAACAAAGTACAAAACTGTAGACAAAAAAATCAAACCCATAGCTCAACCATTACCTCAAGGAAGTAATGAAAAAATTATTGATGTGAAAAATGATCCAATTCTTCGGGATAAGAAAAACATAGGACATAAATTCACGGATGAGACAATCAAACATGTGAGAATTGGTAGAGATGATGACTTTCTTTTGCCAGCAGAGAGAGATAAATTTGAGAGAGTTATACGTAGCCATGGAAAAGCCTTTACTATGTATCCTCATGAGATTGGTTGTGTAGATCCTAAGCTAGTTGCACCCATGATAATCTTTACTATTCCACATATTCCATGGAATCTTCGTCCTATACCTGTTCCAAAGGCTCACTTACCTGAGCTAATAAAACTACTTAAGGAGAAGATAAACATGAGAATTTTAGAGCCATCTTTTGCACCTTACTCAAACAGATGGTTCACTGTGCCTAAAAAGAACGGGAAACTACGTTTTATTCAAGATCTCCAACCCGTCAATAAAGTCACCATAAGGAATGTAGGAACAGGACCCATTGTAGATGAGTTTGCTAAATCATTTTCAGGACATTCTATCTATTCAATGGGTGATTTATATTCTGGATATGACCAATTCCAGTTAGCAATTGACAGTCGTGACATAACCACAATGAAAACTCCTTTAGGCTTAGTGCGAATGTGTACTTTACCTCAAGGAGCGACTAATTCTGTGGCTCATATGATGAGTGCTATGAATATGGTCTTACATGACTTTATCCCTCATATAACTATGCCATTCATTGATGATATTCCAATTAAAGGGAGTGAGGAACGTGTAAAGGACATTACTTTAGATTCATCGGGATGTCGTAAATTTGTTCTTGACCATATCTCTGATTGTGAAAGAATATTTCAACGATTTGAAGAGGTAGGTCTCACATTTTCCATAGAGAAATCTGTTTTTGGTGTCAACGAGGTGCTTATTGTTGGACATTTATGTGGCCATTATGGTCGAAAGCCATACCCACAAAAAGTTGATGCCATTAGCAAGATTTCTGAAACATGTAACAACGTGAGTGAGGTACGTAGATTTCTTGGTGCTTGTATCTTTTATGTTATTTGGATCCCACACTTTGCTCATGTTGCTGATTGTCTTTATGACTTGTTGAGGAAGAAACAAAAATTTATTTGGACTGACAAACACACTCAAGCTATGCGTAAATTGAAGAAATTATTGCTTGAAGCTCCCATCCTTAAGCGTGTAGACTATTCTGCTAACAAACCTATTATATTGACTGTTGATACTAGTCCTATTGGTATAGGTTGGGTCATAAGTCAAGACGATAGTGAAGGGAATAGATATGCAATTAGGTTTGGTGCCAAAATTCTACATGAAACACAACGAAAATATCCACAGATCAAACGAGAACTATGGGGTATGGTAACAGCTTTGAAAATAGACAAAGAATATTTCATTGGTGCAAATGTCAAAGTTGAGACTGATTGTTTGCCTCTCATTGGAATGATAACCAATTGTTCATCTCCTGATATAGCCATGCTTAGATAGATCTCATATATTAAGTTCATAAATCCTGAATTAGTTCATATTTCAGGTAAGTCAAACTCAGTTGCTGATATGTTATCGAGAGCTAGATTTGATGATGATCTTGAAAGTGATCTAATAAAGAATGTGAATTTAGTTGACTATGTTCCACATATATATGAGTATGAGCAATTTCATGAGTCTGAGTACGAAAATGAATGGAGAGACATAGGAAAGTATCTTAGTACACTACAACCATTACCTAACTGGACTACGAATAGATTCCGTAACATTAGGAAACGAGCTTATAACTTTTTCCTATGTAATGGTTATCTTTGGAGACATGCTAAGGGTAAGGTTAAGAATCCACAACGAGTCCTAGGAAAACGAGGTCTTCAATTGCAAGTAATGAAGGAAATGCATGAGACATTATGGGCAGGTCATAAAGGATTTTTTGGAACATATGAAAAAATTAGAAGTACCTATTATTGGCCTAGGATGTATGTTGACATTAGTAGCTATGTTTCTACATGTTCTACTTGTCAACTTCATTCATCAGTCAAACATAGAGATCCGTTGCATCCTACTTATCCACCTTGTATTCACTACAAGTGGGTAGTAGATCTTGTAACTATGCCTAAAGGTATCGACAAAATGCGTTACATTGTACTTGCAAGAGAAGAATTAACTAATCATGTAGAGGGACGTGCACTACGATCTAAGACCACTTCCAATGTTTGCAAATTCTTGCTTGAAGATGTCATAAGTCGCTTTGGGTACATAGAGAAAGTAGTTGCCGATCGTGGAGAGTTAAATGCGAGAGAAGCTAAAGAGTTCTTTGAGCGTCACGGTATTCGTTTGTCTCTCACCACTGCATATAATCCAGAGGCCAATGGTAAAATAGAGAGAGGGCATCCACCTATTGTGAAAGCCATATCTAAAGCATGTAACGGTGACATCAAACAATGGCCTAAATTCTTACCTTTTGCACTTTGGGCAGATAGAATGACATGCACACGTACTACTGGATATATGCCTGCTGAACTCATGTACTGTCAAAAACCACTGTTTCCAATTCAGTCTCATATTTCTGCATGGTCAAATTTGCCTTGGTCTGAAAACATGTCTACTGATGATTTTTTGAGTTTGCGTATTAAACAGTTAGAACAAGGTAAATTAAGACTTGATGATGCTGTTGAAAAATTAAGAGAATCTCGAATGAAGAACAAGCATTATTTTGATAAAACTCATCGATTGCGTCCTAAGCCAATTGAAGTAGGAGATTGGGTGCTCATTTATGATAGTACATTTGACTCTCAATATGATGCACGCAAAAAGCTCACTCAACGGTGGTTTGGGCCATACATTGTATCAAAAGTCAACAACAATGGTACATATGCTCTTTGTGAATTAAATGGTGTTGCACTAAAAACTTTGATTGCAGGTAAAAGGATAAAGCTATTCAAGAAACGTGATAATGACGAGTACATTTTGGATGAGGACATTGAAGAAGATGAAAACAATGAGGCCGATTCATAAACAAGAGTATCCATGTTAAAAATAAAAAATAAAAAAATAAAAAATAAAAAAAAGGAATTAAAAAAAAAAAGTATAAAAATATCATTAATTTTTCAAGTTCATGTTGCTTTGTTTTTTTTCAAGTTCATTCTATTTTTTTTCCATGCTTGTTTCATGCATGTTTTTTTTCAGTCTTTGCATTGCATTGCATATCCACATCACTTGAGTCAAAAAAGGCAAATGATGATTTCTCTACTTGTGTAAAATTGTATCTTAAGTAGTAACTTATCTACTAAGAAATTGATTATAATCTAGGATTGTGGAAAGATAGGACATGTAGATTTGGAGGTTTATTTTGGTGACAAGACTTTCATATATAAACATGCATATGTATCCTGTATCGAAGGCATAATTGTTGAAATCCTATCTCCTGCTATTGCATGTTTCTACATCCTTAGTCCATCTCATAGCACTTGTATCGGAGTTTAAACGACTGTTCTCCGTCATCAAAAATGGTTGTACCTTGTATCGGGGTTTAACTTTTCCTCGTCAAAAAAAAAAAAAAAACAAAAAAAAAAAGCTACATGTTACCAAGAAGTTTACACTTTCTTCCACCCAAAATAAGTGATCGTAACCATAAAGTTGCCAAATCATCATCATCATCGGAAAAAAAAAAAAAAAAGAGCAAGCCAAAGGAGGATAAAGAGGCATAGTAGAATAAATCACGGGCTATATAAGCAGATTTATGCATTAGTGGAGTTTAGTTAGATTTCCTTGCATGTTATTAGAGAAAGAGCATATTCATATTTATGTAGGAAAGGAGTTGATCTAAAATAAGCTAAAGATGAAAGATGTCTCTTGAAAATCCTAAATCTTTGTTTATAATCATATTTAAGGTAGATTGCTTTATGTAAAAGGTACAAAATTTTCTTCAAGATGAGAGGAACTCATGCTTAAAACGACTCAATACATCCACTTCCACTTCATATTGATGCTTGTTTTTTTTCTTTCTTGTTTCCAATGTTGCTTGTTCATTTGCATATATGTTGCCTATTTGTTCATGCATATTCATGTTGTCTGTTTCAATTCTTTCTTTCATGCAAATTTTGCTTCATGTCGCGTTACCTACTTATTCATGCATATAATCAATTTTCCTTCCATGTTTCTTATGTTGCCTATAAAAGAATTTGATGCCTGGAACATTTTGTTTTTTAGAGATGCTAGAGTGGCGCTTCCGGAGGAATCGCAGGTTAAGTGGGGGCGAATGTCGTCGAGATTTTCTCTCCTCTCTCACTTATGAAGGCCTACAAAAAACATATTTGGTGAAGGTAGCCAGAATTCCCCGAGAAGTCCAGGATGCATCAAGGATGTCAAAGGAAGGTCAGATACAAAGTTTCAAAGAAATCAAGAAAGTCCATGGTAGCGGTCAAAGCTGGTCAAAGCTGGTCAAAGTTGGGAAATTAGGGCAAAAATTTCATTGTCACCAAATTAGATGAAAGTCCATATACTTGTAAAGATTGTCAAAGGCAGTCTATAGCCCAAATTTCAGCAGAAAATGGATTTTGTAGCACATTGATATGCTATGTTCATTTTGTAAAAATGTAATTTTTCTAGTTTGACCCTACAAATTCTTGTATAGAAAATTATGTTAGCCATATGGTTTGGCATGTATAAAGATCATATGTGGCTACATATTTGTACAAATTTTCAAGGCTATCAGAGCTTCCTAGACACCTTAATGCCACCTTGCAAGCTTCCAAATGTAGTCAAACTTGTACAAGGGAGATTCAGATGGGAGTTTTTCCTGCATATTCCTGAAGGAGATCTTTGGAAACATAGTCCTACAAAGTTTCATCTTCATCAAAGTCTTTTTGGAGGGTCAAAGAGCACAAAGTCCAGTTTTCAAGGTCACCGCAGTTTTCGAGAATAAGAAAATTGAAGGCTTGAAGGGCTGCCACATGTCAAAATATGATTGAACCATGGTGTACGGTCAAGATGAGCTCCTATTCAAGGGTGGAGATGCACTAAAGCAGAAAGGAAGGAGGATCCACGATATTTTTCCATAAAAGAAGACTTTGTTGACAGTTAAAGATCAATAATGCAAAGTTTCTCCAAAAATAGTGGCTTATCTTATCCGAATTGATGTCAGCACTGATCCGACGGTCCAGATCATCCCCAGATCCAATGGTGGAGAATGAGGGCGCATAAATATCACTCCTTTACACTAGATTTGATAGAAAGAACAATTCCAAGCCATTGATTTGATTAATCAAATGGTTGTAATCAAAAGTAGTGATCCTAGAGTTGAGAGTTGATTTCTCTGGATCCAAGGGCCCAAATTCATTCAAAAAACTATATAAACCCCCCTCCAAACTCCTAGAGGATCATTGTTAGGCATCCATAGGGCTCATGCTAGCTTACGGTTTCCTTGAGACGATCACCCTCGGTTGAGCGAGTGAGGATCCAAGGTGAGCTAGTATGAGTATAGAACCTAGTTTCAAATTTAAGTTAGAACTCCAATCTAGGATAGGCTCTTGAAACCAGCATCTCTATCTTGACTCACCCTCGGTGGAGCGTGTGAGTGAGTTAGAGCTGATTTTAATGAGTCTTAGACTTCTTTAGTTAGACGTTACGAGCCTAGACAGACATAGGGTCACTGGAGTGGAACTCACCTTCTTACGTGTGACATTCGGTTGAACTGTCATGGTTTGAGGGTCCGAACCACCTTTGATCAGTAGACTACTTAGCATGACGTACCACGACGATATTTTACATGTAACTTAATTCAAATCCTTTTAATTCATGTCACTTGTCACTTGTCTCTTGTCTCCTCTCTCAGTCTCTTAAGTATTTTTACATGTCTTCTATTTCTTCTATGTGTGAGAAGGCTCCGCAGTATTGCGTTGAACCAGTGAGGATGTTTCTTTGAGCTTGTGAGTAAACTCTATCATCAATATTCACTTGCATGCATATAATCCATACATACCCATACATATTGATTAGTTTCTGAAAGTGTATAAGAAGCTCCAATATTGGACCATTCTTCCTTTCGAAACTGGTTTATGTGTAAGGGTTCCATCTATTCTCGTCATGCATACATATCATCCAAAGAAGACTATGCATATGGATTGGAATTAGGAAGTGTTTAAGAAGCTCCTTCAATGGACCATTCTTCCTTCCAAATTTCATTCGTATGTATGGTTCTCTTTCATTCTTATCATTCATGTTCATAAATCTAACTTGCACTCCTACATTCCTATTCCCATAATCATTTCAACATCTCTCTCTTCTCCATACTCAACATTAATTTCACTTTCATGTCCTTAAAGCTTCCAACATTCATTAGCTTCATACACCCTGTGTGTGCCACGACCGGACCCTATCCACCCGGATTGCGATCACCTCCACACCGTAGGCTTAGTACAGGCTGTTATTCCTATGCTAGCTACATGAAATCTTCCTACGATTAAAGGTGGTGAAAACTGAAAGATATCCTACCTTATGTGCAGGCTTAGATCCTAGATATTGATGTCTTTACCATCTGTCTGTTGGGCTATCTCTTTGGCGATATCTCTCATCTGTGGATGGGGATGAATACTCCTCCAATTTAAGAATGCACACTGCAAGAGTCCTCTACATTCAAACCAATCTTTTATTCCAACGATAACTTCTTTGGTATGTTTAGCAGATGGCAATCAGAGAATGTGACTGCCATATCCACACTAGTACATCGTCTGCTAACTGTTGTAGTACATTGTCACTCTACTCGCCACTTAGCCAAATAAGCCATATTTGACATAGTCCTCACCCTTTTATGGCTTGCATTTCTATGTTGAGAGCACCAGGTTTGCATGATTATTACCCTAAACGGTATCTTAACCCTAGTGATCCTACACCTATCACAGCTCTCAAACTAAGAATTTTGCTATCGGATTTGAAATGTTATGTCTACTGTCATTGTTGATTACATGTACGATTTACATGCATAGTAGTTACTCCACTGATTATGGCCGATTATTGCACGATCATGTATTTTTTCTTTGCCAAAAATCTGTCTTATTTCTCTAAATAAGTTTTTCTTTTTTTGAAAATTGTGAACTTTAATTACCCTCCGGAATTCTGGTAGGGCCATAGTTTAGACCCATTAATAATTGTTGGCAATATTTCACCCCCTAGCATGGCCAACCGAAAGGAACGTGGTCTGCAAAGCTTGTGAATCCAGAATGTACTGGTTCAACACAATTTTAACTTGCCCATTTTCCTCTTTATCTTAGAATGAAAGTATAGCACAAGATCACTAGGGTGAAAAATCTTCGTTTGTAGGTTTCGATCATGCCATTTCTTCTAATGATTTTGCACCTCTTGCAATAAGAGAAAACTATGGTACTGATGCTCATCTAACTATCTTAGTTGATCCATCCTATAAGCGAAGGAGTCGTCCGAAACCAATCCCTCTTGGTACCCCAAACGCAAATGGCAGAATCACCTCCTGTCTGTAAAGCAATTTGAAACTTGTGCTTCCAATTGAAACTTTATACGAAGTCCTATAGGCCGAGAGCATAGTGGGAAGAATAATTTCCCATTGATCCGTTGAATCCAGTAGCATCTTCTGTGGCATGTGGAGCAAGATCTTGTTGGTACTATCTACCAATCCATTGGCTCATGGGTAGTAGGGGGAACTGAACTTATGCTTAATCTGATACTTCAAGGTTAATTCTGAAATTAATGGATTCAAGAAATGAGTTACCCCTATATGACATTAATTCCAATGCAAGTCCGTATTGTGGTAAGATTTCTTTTTATAGTTTCTTTGCTACTCTTCAGATTGTAGCTTGTTTGGTTGCCTATGCTTTCACCCATTTGGTACAATAGTCTGTGCAAATCAAAATATACAAGGCTCCCCTTTACCAGCAATGGGTTTGATTGGAACAATGAAGTCCAGGTTCCATTTTTGGAAGGGCTCCAATGGAAGAATTGGTTGCAATGGGAAATGATGACCAACTGGAGGTTCACTAGTTCTTTGACATGGGTCACAATTTCGCACTGCATGTTGAACATCAACATACATGGTAGGCCACCATAGTCTGGCCTATTGGATTTTTTAGACCATAATTAGATGATTGAAATGCCAACCGGACTCATCTAACTATCCCATAATAATAGTAAACCTATCACTTCAGAGTCCGAGTTTCTTCTATGCCAGTGATCGCAAATGAGATGCACTGATGCCATTTTCTAAAAAGCTCAACATTTCTTCGTACCAAGTAGGAGAAGTGTGAGGTGCATTCTTGATTTCGGCCATCATAAAGACTTTCGCATCCAAGAGACTATCGTCACCACCTTTAGAGGGTTCTCCATGATTGATATAAGACAAAAAATCTACAATAGCGTGATTGGTGCCGGGGCAATGGACAATGTCATACTCAAATTCTTGCAGCAAGAGGATCCACCTAGCTAGTCATCGAACCAAGTTTTGGTGCTTCACCAAATAGAGTAGGGAACTATGATTGACATTCAAGGTGAAGGATCATCCCAAAAGATAATGGAGAAATTTCTTGATAGAATAGATGAGGTCAAGATAGTCATGTTTTGTGGTCGAATAATTCTGCTCTGCTACCATTAGTCGTCTACTAGCATAATAGATAGGTCTGTACGAGATATGGTCCTCCTTCTGCATAAGGACACTCCCAATAGCTTTATTTGAAGCATTGACACACACATGAAGAGGTTGTTTCCAATCCGGAGCTTTTAGAACTGGCACTCAAAAGCAATTTGGGCTTCCTCTTTCCACACAAACTCTGCCGATATGATATGCACTAACTTGTTCAATGGTATGAAAATATGTATGAGTCCTCGTAGATGACGGCCATGCCACCATACCTACCCTAGGAAGCATAAGACTTCTTTCAGTTTCGGGGTGTTGGAGTTTCTAGTATAACCTTAACTTTATCGGGATGCACTCTTATGCCTTCTCCAAAATAACGTGGCCCAAAATTTTTTGCATTTGACTACAAAAGTGGATTTGTTAGGATTAAGGCAAAGATGTACCTTTGTGCAGGAAACAAAGCATGCGCGTAAGTGCTCGAGATGTGCAGCCATTTTGCCAAAAAGTGAGAAGTCATCTAAGAAAATTCACATAAAAGATATAAGGTACGGAGCAAAGATTTGTTGCATACATCACTGGAAAGTGCTTGGTGCATTTTGCAGTCCAAACCGCATGACAGTACATGCAAAATCTCCCTAGTTCGTAATGAAGACTATTTTAGGTATATCTTCCTCCACCATTCTCACTTGGCTATAACCACTAAACCCATTGAGGAAAGAATACATTTCGCAACATGCTACCTCATCAAGCATACTATCCAGAAATGCTAGTGGAAAAGGGTTCGGTATTGCTGATATATTCAATTCCCTATAATCCACACATATCGGTAACTGCTTGTTCTTCTTTGGTATGATGACAATTGGAGAGACCCATTCTGGACTCTCAATGGGTATAGTATATCCAACTTTGATTAATCTATCGAGCTCATGCTTCACCTGCTTCGCAAAGTTGGGATTCATTCTGTATCGCTACTACATGACTAGGGTAGCATCAATAGAAGTGGTGATAACTTTGGATCAAGTCCCTTCATATCACCATGTGTCCATGCAAACATATATTTGTACTATTGTAGGAGAGCAATCAGTCCATGTGGAATTCCGAATCAAGCTCCGAATAGATTCGTATAGGCTTTGGGTCTTCCGCACTACTGAGGTTCACCAATTCTAATGAGTCCTCTTCAACCCAAATTTTCCCCAGCTCCATGGGATCATCCATTGTGGTATCTACAATATCCCTTTCTCCTGTTTCAATAGGTTCTATGCAGATAGTGGCTACCATACTATCAGAATCTAGGCTGATAACTGCATTTGCATCCACAACCATGAAAGATAAGAAATCTCTATTCGCTTGGAGAAACTATCATTTTTCATCTTCCTCTAGGCCGTCCAGCATATGAGGAGGTTCAACAAATATGGGTTTATGCTCTAGAAGATAGTATTCAGCCTCTTATAAGGGGACTGAAAATTTTGCATGTGCTTTTCGAAAGGTGATAGTCTTCTCGTCCCAATTCTGTCAAACTTTAGAGTTCCATAGCCAAGGTCATCCCAACAATAAACTTTAATCTAGATTCCACCCTTTGAGTTCCACTACTACAAATGTAATATTAAACATCATCTGAGAAATTTGGATCGAGATATCTTTAATCACCCTCACATGCTCTACTCGTGACTGGTCCACCATCCAAACAAAAAATGGGGCTGGCTCAATACTGTTCCAACCCATCTGTTTGCATGTATTAGTGGAGGTGATGTTAATACTTGATCCCACCATCAATCAGGACCTTGGGGATGGATTTGTTTTTATACCAGACTAGAATTGTAGGAACAGCAGTCCACTATTCTATTTGGGGCATCTTTTAACATAGAGAGAGAAAGTTTCAAACTCAGAGACATCGAATATCTTTCAAGTAAGTGCTTTAATAATTGCTTTTGGAAACCCAAAACAAGGTCCAATAGCGCTGCGAGTGATAGTTTAATATGCAAATCTTGAAATCACTCACAAGACGTACCTTTCACCAATGCTATGCGATCAAAATCTTTTTGCTTGTGTTTGGACATGGGCTTTTGGTTTTGAACTTGGGTGACAGGATCTTAATCATCAGGTGATGGCTGTTGAACTTCTGAAATTGCAGATTTAGTTGGATCTTTGAAATTCTCCTTTTTCTTTCTTCGTTCATTGATCTCGTGAGTCATTTTAATAGTTTTATTATCGCATTTATTGTATCCTTCTTTGCTATCACATTCCACAGGAACCAACTTAGGATCCACATAATACAGTGAGTACTCCTGGGCCCATTGTACTGCTTTTTTTTTAGTTGCTGCTTCTACTCCACTAGTACCAAATGATCTGATGCCTATCCACTCAGATATTCATGTTGTGATCTAGTGACCACCAATGTTGAGGGTTCCAAATATACTCGAAGGTCACCACATTAGCCATAGGTGCCTTAAGCTTAGCCTCCTATTTTTGCTAATCATATTCTTTAGCTTCTTCACATTTCCATCTTCTATGGCCATATTATGAATAAAATTGACATTGTATTCGTTGATTCCTTGAATTCTTTGGGCATGAAGGTCTAACCCTCCTACCTTTGCTAAATTCTTGAAAATTTTGCTAGAACCTCGCCGCTATTTACTCTTTTTCGTATATCTTCTATATTTATGAAATTAAGCTTACTATATGATTTAATTAATTTTGAATATCATCATCAACATCTTTGTCTTATGAGAAAGTTTCATAGGCAAAGAAATGATTGGCACCAACAGATTGAATCTACATCTTGTTAGCAACTGGTGTGGACGACCACATTATTTGTAAAAATGTATTTTTTATGTAATGGCGAAATGGGATTTTTACAAAGATCACAAGAGTTTCTAAAGTTGGCAATTTCTAAGTGTTGATTTTATATTTCGAAGTATAGAACAGTGTAAAGATTATGAAGAAGAGCGGAATAGTTCAATGTGATATGGTGTGGGGAGAAGGAACGAAGTTCGATAAAGAAGATGCTATGGAGCAGTGTAGTCTAGAAAGATCTGATAGATGAAGTTCTACACTGTAATGTGCCATTGTACTGTATTCCAAACTGATGTACAAGTGATCTTACTAATCAATGAGTACTATTTATTGATGACAACACTTACTTTCTGAAGTTTGTTTGTGTGTAAAAGTCTCTGAATGATGTACAACACATTATTCCTAAGTTTATGTGGTGTAAATTAATAAGGAACATAAATACATGTTTATGAGTACCACTGTATTCATAGATCCCCATTCCTTTGGAGATTTGGTGCTATATTTTACTAAAGTATAGTATCATGTAAACATTTGGCGACCACAATGGGATGAGGTTGAGAATGAAACACATCACTAGATGAATTGATGCTGTTACGGAGTGGGAAGGAATACCTCAAATGGAATTGTCATTTCAACTACCTCGACAACTTTATCAAGCAGACATTGGAAACAATACGTTTTGAAGGTATCTCCATTGACCAAGCATTTATTATTCTAGAAGAGCTCCTCCAGAAAGCATCAAACTTCTCCTTGAAATTGCTAAATTGCATAACGTGACTTCCATAGCTTAGGGAAGTTTCCTTTTGCAACTTGTATCTTTTTTGGTGTGATTTGGATTTTTCTGTCACTTAATTTGAGGCTCTATCATCAATTTTTTGGGAGAAAATTAGCGTAAGACCATAGGTGCAAACCCAACTTCCCGAGAAATTTCCTCTTGTAAATGGAGAAAAAGAAACCCTCTTTTAGTGATTTAGATTATACACCATCCCTAGGGAGGCGATTCACTTTTGTCATCCCCACTTTCTAGATCATTGAATATTTCCTAGTGTATCTAAATATAACCTCATTATACATAGCTCTGAATATATATGATCCTATATTTTCATAGTTGTATCAACTTGTGGGGTAATTTCTGTAAGTCTAAAGATACATAGATGGGTTTGAGAAAACAAAGACCTCAAAGAACCAAGTAAGCGTTATTTCATATAGGTATGAATCTACCTATCAAGATTTAAGTTAAAGAGGAAAGACTACACTATAAAATTTTCACCTACTTGATTGTCTGTGTGTGCTAAGATCATGAAAATTAATTGGAATGAAAAAACCGACATGTAGTAGCATCTCTATCATAGAGAGTGGTACTAGCTCAAATAGGATAATAACCTATTATTCATTGGGTGACTCCAAAAAATCTCCATCTATTAAGATGATTCTTGATGGTGGATTTATCGGACTAGCCAATCTCAGGGATGTAGCTCTCCCAAACATCATTATTGTATGACTAGAGAGAGTGTTGTTAGTAGAGAAAGTGGGAGATTATTGCATGTCAACTTACATATGGGAATGAATCACTCCCAAAGTAGTAGAATTCCCAAAAAAAATGGGTTCCAAACTAGAGCCATAACAAGCTCAAAGTAAAATTTATTACAATGCCCTACCTTCTCTAACAAGAATGATGCATGTTATCAAGGTTATTGATGATGGTTTATCGCCTAAAGTTTACTTTGCCGTAGATTCCAAAGAATGTTTTTGGACTCTACGAACGCTTATAGTAAGAGGTCCTTATCACTTGTATACTCATTAGTTTAGGTATTCAGACTGAATTTCACCACTACTGTACTAGGAAAAAAGTAATTGACCATATTATCAAATTGACGTAGAAGGCCAACAACACTCTGCACATCATGGCATGCAGGTATTTGTAAATGGTATTCCCTTGAAAGTAGGCACTCTGAATTGTGCTCGTAGGAATAAAAACCCTTGCTATTTATAGTTCTAGAAAAGCTATTTACTACTATTGTAATGAAAACCTATTGCCCATCAAGAAGAATGTCCTCTACAACATTTATATCCAATCAAATCTCAATAATCTGAACACCTTTAGTCTCTACAACATTATCCATTGTCACATTTGTATCAATAAACATAACCACCACTGCCCAGCACAGCCTTTCGGACAAATCCAATAACCATGCCAATGCCACATGTCCCACCACCACATCAACCTACCATACCCCTAACATTCTCACAATGGCCACCACAATTGCCATATTTGGTAAACCCATTAAACTAGAAAGTGGCTATGATGCCACAAGTAGAGATTATAGGACCTATTTTGGGAAGACTTCTTGGCATTATCAAGTGGAAAATACTTGTGAGAGAACTATGAATGACAAGCTGATCTTGTTGGACATGAGTTTGAGTTCAAACAAGTGTTGCATGTAGAGAAAGTCCATGATTTCTCTACCTAGCATAAGTCATTTTGAGTAACATTGAAGGGGACTGCCCTACCATGGTTGCAACTAGTAAGCATACATAAATTTCAAAACATTGATCAACTCCTTAGAACTTTCATTATGGATTTTTCTAGAAGAGGAGTAACGCAAAAAAACTCAACAATGATAATGAGATTAAAACAAGAAGGAATTGAAGATCTCAGACTAGCTATTCATTACTACAAAGAATACATATTATTGATGCATAAGAGGAATCCCCCATTAGAAGCAGATTTAATTGTACATTCCCTTAATGGCTTGGGGAGTTCTACGTTATGTACTACAAAATATTTGATGGGCCTTATCACCTTTGAATGCTACATACAAAAAAGGCATTTGCATTGAGGATTACTACGTAAGTACATTCAAACCTTCTTACCAACCATATAGTCTAGTCCAAGTGTGAAATCAAGTTTATGATAGATAAGATGGTAGAGGTTGTTGCCAAAAAGCTAAAACTACAAGCTTCTAGGCTTCAACCTTAGAAATGACTGAAGTGTGGAGTCATGCATCGTATGCATGTACTTGAAACAAACTCCTCTTGCACAATCACAAGTAAAATATTGTGAAAATGAGAAAAAACGGACAAATTACTCAATTTTTGAGTGTTTCTATAACAAAAACAAGTAAAGTAGTGTCTGAATTAGGAAAGTTTGTAGTACCATAATAATCTAGTTACTGGAAATTATCAAGTCCCAAGGCTCATTCTGCACTAGTTTTACGGGTATCCTCCATGATGATCCTACCCATTGAGGAACAAATTCCATTTCTACCTAAACTATGCTAGAGTATCCAGCATACCCATCTAGACCTTTGTTGCATGAGAAAAAACTTGTGTGTCCACATGTAATTCCAATCAAATATGGAGAAGCCTAAGATTAGATACAGTAGGATATAATGCCATCAACTCCCATTATTATAGGGGTTATGATTTGAGAAAATTCCACTGATAATAGTCAACGAGATGCATATAGACAAAAGTATGAACTCTACGAGTCATTCAAGCTATCAAGATTATTCAAGTGGATGTGACGCCTACTATAGTAAAAGTTATATGTATAGAAATCCTTAGTATAGCCAAAAAACTTGGCTAATGAACTTTTTGTCCCCTTCATGATAGCTCCACTATGTCTAGAGATTTTTTTTTCTCTACAAAGAGAAAATTGAAGTGTTTCAAAGGAGGAGATCTTTTACGATCATGAATGCTTTTACCTAGAGAATCTAGGGACTTTCTATAAAGATCATTCTCTAAGGAGTTTGGCAAAGTTGGTTGCACATCTTTCTTTTCAAAATTTTCAGATATATTTTTTTCTAATGACATTCCTTATAGCCATAAAGCAATCCATAGCCTCTCCTAGTTCTCTTTTAGTTGATTTGATAACCCAAAAAATCAAAAGTGGCATATGCCTTCTATGTCAGTAAACCATCTTTTGCTCAATGAAGAGGCACCACAAATTTCTCTTACGATAGCATGGCTCGACATCCATTGAGTAATTTGCCACATGAGGAAAACTTTCTCATTTTTTATTAGTAAGTGCCACAGGTCCTCGAAGTTGAATTCCCATCTATTTCGTGATGAGTATATGCACCATTTTGGTTTTAAGATTGATGAAAATACAAACTTCTTTTAATTTTGGATTATCTGACATCTTGCTACCATTACTCTACTTTAGACAGTTTAAATGGGGTGGATCCTAACCAATTAGCAAGAAAGCCATTAAAACTTCCCAAGCACCATTTTTTTTGTCTTAAGAGGTTGTACTAGACCAAATTGGAGACTTGTAGTAGTTATCATAATCAATCGATAATAGCATTAAACATATACAGTTTTCGAATATTTTATCAAAGTAAATTTTGATTAATGTATATTGTTGCGATAGTTGTATGTACATTACACCTGAAATGTTAATGTTCGAAGGCCAAAATGTGCATATGTACTCTCATAACTGTGGCTGTTTCATGGATGCGTAAATAAAGCAACCGATTGTCAAAGTATCTATCTGGAAAAGAAAATAAAATGAATTAAAAAGAGCATACTTGAAGTTGAATGGCTCATTTACCTTCTCAAAACATGACTGTCTATTAGGAAAATGTACATCAATATCATGTTAAGCAAAAATATGCAAGGTTGAGCCATATCGAATCTCATTATCACTTTGTTCTTGAAAAACTCATTCAAGGAGAAATGAAGTTTATCTGCATCGAAACTAAAATTTGGGCTGCAGATATCTTCACCAAAAAATCTATACAAGAAAAGAAATGTATACATAGAGAAGCATTTGGAAGTGAGATGCCATAATTTATTTTTCGTAAATTAAGGTTTCGATGGATATATCAAGACAATTTTATTTTCAAACATCTGATAATCTTGAGGAGATTATATATCAAGAAAGATAAATAATGATACTATAATGTGTGGAGAGCATTGACAACATGGCCTTGTACACTCACAACATTGTTTGGTTGCTATGAAGGATGTCTACATGATCAGAATCACACCATAGCTGTGCATAATCATCGGTGGAGTGAGAAGGGGGAGCGGATGAAGAGGAGAAGGAAGTACGAAAGGGGCAAAGGGAAAAGGTAAGGGAGATGTAACAAAGCGTCATGCTGGTTGGCCATCCTGGTTGGAAGGACATAGGGATTCTCCCCCCACCCGGTGTCCCCTAAAGGCTCTAGCCTCGTGTGTTCTTTATGGAAGAATTGGAACAAGGCCAAATAGTTCATCAGAATCAGTGATGAATGGAAGTGGGCGGTTGGGATAAGACAAAATGACTCTATCTGGTTCCCGATCAGCGGCATTAGGGGGGTGGAGTCTTGGAACCTCCAAACTGCAAGGCGATTATGGAACAAGGGGTTCAAACAGTGGAAACAACTCTGAAAACAAGAGACCAGCCAGTGGATTAGGTTCGAAGAATTGGATCCGAGACTTAGAGTTACCCTTGAGGAATGGACTCTTCTTCAAAGTAGGTGTTTAGCATGGGACCGTTCAGCTACCCACCTTCTCTGCGGTCAGGATCTTCCTTGCCTAGAGGGCCTCAAATGGAGCAATGGTAAGAAGCTATCCAGAACCCCCAACTTCAAAGAGAACTTAGACGTTCACCACACTCTTAACAAGAGATGGTGCCTTTCTTGGACTAAACTACGGTGGGAACTAAAATTCATGTTTATTTGGCACCCCCTAATTGAGGTCAAAAAGTCCGTTCTCATGTGGCAGATCTTGCAAAAAGGTATCTGGTCCAATGCAAGGGCTAACAAAATCTGTGGTGTGCCGCCATGGTGCAAGTGTTGTCATCGATGCATCAAAGATTTAGCTCACCTGTTCTTTGACTGCCCCAAATCTCATGTTATTTGGCGTCACGTGTCTCGAGTATTGAGACTCACGAACCAAATCAATTGGCAACAGGCGATGTTGGGTGAGGCGGTCGGCTGCTCATCAAGACTATGGAATGCCATCAGGGGTGAGACTCTCTGGAAGATTTGGAGGGAGCGTTGTGCTGTCAATTTTGGCCAAACTCCTAAGGAATGGTCGATCAAGAAATCCTTGTTTCTTCTAGAACAGCGAGTCGTAACAAACGAGAACTATGTCGTAAAAAGAGAACACTCTCGTCAAAAATGAAGCAAATGGCAGCTTATGTTTGAGATTCCTTTATACCAGTATACATATATTACAAACATGAGGTGAAAACATGTGATTTTTGACATTTTTTGTCATTTTCTCATAAAAAAAGAGCTCAAAATGTACTCAAAATTTCACTATATAAGGCATTGACATGTCCCAAAATGTATATGATAAGACATTGACATGTCCAAAATCTATATGATAAGACATTGACATGTCTAAAATCTATATAAAGAATGTAGAGCTAAATAGTTCTTATACAAAAATAACATTTTAGACATATTTTTAATGGGTGGATATCTGATTGTTATTCAAAATTGCTACAAAACATGGTTTCATTAACCAAACTACTTCGAGGCATTTACATAAGCACTAAAAATGTCTGAGAGCTTCAATGCAACTCACAACTTTGTCGATCTATGTCTACACCCTCATCATCTGATGCACTTGATTCAGTCTCATACTGTTGAGAGCTCTCTTCTTCTTCTTCTATATCCACAAGAGCTCTATCTTCATCCACGTACATACCAAATTCTGCACGATCATGCACAACTCTTCTTGTTTGCCTATGATTTCCTGTACCACATACATCTGGAAGCTTTTGTTTTATCATGTTGATGGTTGCTTTCCTCAAGTGACCTGTTTTTGTCAAGGAAAAATCATAAACAAGAATATCTACATCATCCATTTTAAGAGTGGATGTGCTTCGAATATTCTTTTTCTTTTTTGAACCTGTTCGTTTAGTATCACACACCATTTCTAAGTTATATTTACCTGTGAATGCATTACTACTTGTAGTGTAATACCAATGCACCATCAAAGCCTCTATTCTCCTTTGATAAATATCTTTAGTTATCTCTAAAACCTTTGCAATCCAAAATGGTCTGGTAGCCTCATCACCATCAGCAAGAACTGCAATAAGTGTTCCAACATTTATCTCTATTAAATTTCCTTGCCATCTTGCTTCTGCCTGTTTTGTCATCCTTGGGCCTACATAAATATTTCTTTCTGGTGGATGTATAAAACTTTGAAGTGCATCTGCATTACATGCTTGGGCCACATTCACGGATCTTTGTGTACAAAAATCCCATGTGAATGGAACATCAACTGGCCAGTGACCTGCAATTGTATACTGTATAATATCTTCTTGATGATTGAAAAAGTCCTCCCACCAAGATACATCTTGATATCGATTGAATGGGCTGTCATCACCAGAGAATGAATGAATGAAGTCGAGTGATGTGGAGCGCAACGAAGAAAGGTGTATGGGCTGAGTGAAGGCAACCATGCATCTCGGGTCGGGTGGAAGGCGTTGCTGCGGCTGAGTGAAGGCAACCGATGAAGGCGCCGAGGACGGTTGCTGCCGCGTCGGAGTGAAGGGCGTTGCTGCGGCTGAGTGATGGCCGTAGCTGCTGCGACGGAGTGAGGGCTGCTGCGATGAAGTGAGGGCTGCTGCGACGGAGTGAGGGCTTCTGCGACAGAGTGTTGGTCGTAGCTACTGTCAAAGAAAACCTTTGTGCAACTTCTGATAAAAGCCTGGTGTGTGTGACTTCTGATAAAAGCCTTGTGTTGGTCGGCTGCGATCGTCTCCTCGGGTGCTGGTATCGCGATACTCCTACTGGTGGTATCGCTTGTACCACCCTGGGTTGAGGCTGCGATCATCTCCCCGGGCGATACTTCGTCTGGGTTGAGACTGGTATCGCGTGACGCGCCTCGCCTGGTGCGGTTGGACCCACGATACGATCTCTGCCCCTCGGGCGGTCGCGATACCACCGACTCCAGCTGTTGGTCGATACCTCATCCGTGGGGGCCCCGCGATACCAAAGTGTGTGTTGGACACGATACCGACCGGTGGGCTCCTTGGCTCTGCGTGCTGCGGTACCTGGAGGCTAGGACCCAGAGCGCGCGTTCCCCTGTTGCGTCGGGAATAGTGACAGCCCCCTTAATTGTTCGACCGCCCTCGCCTCAGTGCTGTGTGAGCTGGAGCTACTCTTTCTTGTCCCCAGGAGCGTCGTCTTCACGTGGCATTAAGGGGGGAGGTGCCCTCTTTAAGAGGTTTCAAGCGCCTTTTTTAACGGTTTTTAGTTAGTGCATATCTGATCGGATAGTCCCTCGAAAAAGAGAGAAAAGAGAAAAGAAAAAAAAAAAAAAGAGAAGAAAAAAAAAGAAGAAAAAAAAGAGAAAGAAAAAATAAAGAAAGAAGAAAAAAGAAAAAAGAAAAAAGAAAAAGAGAAAAGATTTGAAAAGAAAAAAAAAGTGTGGAAGAGAGCTTCCTTTTATTGTGGGAATTTTGGGCTCCTCGTGTTGCTTCTTTCCTCAGAGGTCTAGAAAAAGATCTTTTTTCTCGGGGTGTCCCTCTCTTGTCATGGACTTGGCGACCCCCTCTCTTGTGAGAAGTAATCTGGCCCCGCCTCACGGGGAGACCGATAACCTGGCCTCCTTGTTGGAGGGGGGTTCTTGTGCCGCCCAAGGGACCCTCGAGAGTGTTGAACCCCCCTTGGTCTCCCTCAATAGATCCGCAATTTTGTCTACTCAGGAGGAGCTCAAGAAAGTTTGCCTCGTCGGCCAAATGTTCGGCCCTAAGCCCCCGCTCGAAACTGTGCGTCAGTGGCTCCGCAATGAGTGGTTCCCCCGCGGGCTAGTTGTTTGTAAGTGTCAGTTCTTACCGGCAAGCCACTTGCTGCTAGTCTTTGAAAATGAAGATATGGTGTTTCGAGCCCTTAGTGTCGGAACTTGGCAACTCGGCCGGGCGACCCTGTGCCTATTCAGATGGTCCCCTGATTTTACTCACGACAAATCGAAATCGCTTCGGTACCCCCTCTGGGTTGAACTCCCTAACCTGCCATACTTCTTGTACAACTTCGTATGGGACATCGTTTCTCCTATCGGCAAGCCATTGGCCTCACGCGAGGACATTGGTGGTCTCATTTATGAAGGCGCAAGACACTCGTTCAATGCCCGGTGGCACCCTCAAATTTGTGTCGAGGCTGACCTCAGTATGCCACTCCCATCGAAGCTCAAACTAGACTTGGGCAAAGGGGATGTATGGGAGCAAGACATCAGCTACAAAAACCTTCCCAACGCGTGCTTTCGCTATGGCCAACAAGGTCACAGGATCAAAGATTGCCCTTTGAGACGAAAAAGCAAGCGAAATCAAGAAGCCCCCAAAAATGCTCAAGACAGCAATGGAGCATTGAATCACTCGACGAAAGTAGAGGAATTCAAGGGTCCCCGTAATCCAGAAGCTGATGCAGACAGGCTCATCGAAGTCAGAAGAAGAAGGAAAAGAAGCCCTAGGGCAACCTCTGAGCGTAACAACAAGTCTGTTTCCCCCTCCAGCAACTTGTATTGCAATCTGGAAAGGGAAATCAATGAGTTTGACTACCTAGGTGGGAACCAACTTGAGGAGGACACCGATGTCAAAGGCCTGGAGATCCCTGACAGTAAAGAAACCTTGCAGGAGGGTTACACTACAAGCAAAGAAGACGGCTTTACTACCAGCAACGAAGATAACATGGATAGTGAAAGCTCCATCATCGGATCGACTATTCCGGAAACGGAGCTGAAAACGGTGTCCAGTTCTTCCCAGCAGGAGGCATCCCGCAAAGGAAAACAACCTATGGAGTTACCGTGGAAAAGCCCCCACAAGAACCTATTGCTAACTCAGGATCCGATCCGAGCGAAAAAGAAAGATGAACCCAAGAAAAGAAAGGACAAAGCTCCCTCCCGCAAAGAGGGATTACTACGTCAATGATCATCATCTCGTTAAATGCTAGAGGGCTAACCGACCCCTCAAGAGCAACCATCATTGGTCAATGGCTTCGCGACATCAGCCTAAACCCAGATTTTATATGTATCCAAGAGATTAAAATTGACGGAGAAGACCTCCAGAAACGGCTTAGACATGTCTCCTCGACCCATGTTTGGATTTCAACTACGCATCAGCGGGGATCCAGCGGAACGGTAATCGGTATCAATCAACTCTGGTTTGAAAAGCTCGAGAAGTCCTTTGAAGATGAATGCCATCGATGGATTGCTATTTCTTTCGGTGCTCCCTTTTGTTTTACTTTAGTTTCTTTGTATGCCCCCAATGGGGAGTTAGAGAGACTTAACACTTGGGCCTCCTTGGACTCGCTCCCCCACAACGTGCTTCTCTGTGGTGACTTCAACATGGTTGAGGACCCTACGGACAGATGGATGGGCAAGGGTAGGGTCATCGACAGTCGGGAGAAAGAAACGTGGGACAAAACTAAACTACACTTGGATTTGGTCGAATTCAAAGACTCGAAGGGCTTTTCTTGGTCAAATCTCCAAGCAGGTGAGGACCTGAGGAAAGCTAGACTTGATAGATGCTACATCTCCCAGAGTTTTACTCATCAGTGGGGCCACCCTTCCCTCTCGCAACGCACCGACCTCACCATATCTGATCACTACCCGATCGTCATCACTTTTCAACCCCTCACCAAGACTCATAAGGCTCCATGGTTCCATGCCAGTGTGCCCTCCTTCTCTCTCCCCTCCGTCCATCAAGAAATTTTTGATGTGTGGAAGGAGGCATTTGCCTCTGGCTTGTCCCCAGCCAAGTGTTAGAGAAGTGCGGTCGATAAGTCACGACAGATCATGATTAGATCCAGGAAGATGCTGGAGACTGTGCGGCGGGCTCGCAGAGAAGCTCTATATCATAGACTCTGGCGGCTCGAGGAGGAAGTGAACAAAGGAAAATCTCAAGCCCAGAAAGGCTTCGAAAAATCAGAGCGCTGCTGAGATTTGAGGAAGAGATACAAAGGAAAAATTTGCAAATTTTCTTCAAGGAGTGGTGGGCTGGCAAAGCCGACAAACCCACCAAAGAGATGTGCCGTATCCTCAAAAGGAAACACAACAGAGATTCGATCCCCTTATTGCTAGACGCAAATGGCAATGTATGCAATACGGAAGAAGATAATTTTGGGATCATTGAAGGGCACTTCACGAGACTCCTAGGGACCTCAAACCCCCTCTCCCATCATAGAAGGGACTGTATGGCAGCCATATCTAGGGTTTCCTCCCACAGGATACCACCCAACCTTCACTCTCTGCTTCATGCCTCTATCTCTGAAGCCGAAATCATTGAGGTCATCGATGCCCTCCCCTCAGGTAAAAGCCCGGGCCCCGACGGGCTCACTAATGAGTTCTTCAAATCCTTCAAGTTGGTGGTTGCCACCCCTCTCCGTTTGGTTTGGCAAGAGGCACTCAAGTTTGGCGCGCTTCCTTCTTGCCTCAACAATGGCATTATCAAGCTAGTACACAAAAAAGGGGAAAAGAACAGAATAGAGAACTGGCGTCCCATTACAATGCTCCAAACAGGATACAAGATCATCGCCAAAGTCATTGCCAACAGAATCTCTTGCCACTTGAGAGCGTGGTTAAGCGAGGACCAAAAAGGTTTCATCAAAGGCAGGTCAATTCTAGAAACCATAATAGATATCTGGGAAGGTCTTGAATTTGCAAATGAGTCTAAACAAGATGTGGTTTTCCTCAAGATCGACTTTGATAAAGCCTACGGCAGGCTTGAATGGGACTATATTCTTCAGTCGCTACAGGATCTTGGATGTAGTCAGAAATTCACCAAGATGATCGCGACCCTTCTCGGAAACGCATCGACCCAAATTAACATTAATGGAAATCTTTCAAAGGTGATCAAACTTAGAAGATCTATCAGACAAGGGTGCCCATTGGCTCCCCTTCTCTTTGCCATTGCCACGGAAGGTCTTAGCAGGCTGGTGGAGCATCAGGTGGAAGCTGGTAACATTAAAGGCCTTCGTTTGCCGCATGACCACAGTCAGATCACCATGAGACTTTTTGCCGATGATATGAACGCTTTTGTGCACAATGATAGTACCAGCCTCGAGGCGTTCTGGAAGTGTCTTGCTACCTTTTGTGAAGCCTCTGGATCCATAATCAACCACTCTAAGACCGCCTTTAGAGCTATTGGTGGGTCACAGCCCGACCTTCTCATTGATCATGGCTGTAAAATCATCCCGCAGGGCCAAATTTTTCGGCTCCTGGGGATTCCCTTGGGGTTTGGCGTCTCTATGGAACAGCGGTGGAACTGGGTGCTTGCCAAACTCGAAAACAAGCTTAACTATTGGAGACCGAAAGAGCAAGATCTGTCCAAACTGGATAGTATTTGTAGAAACTTCCTTTGGACGGGCGACCACAATAGGAGGGGGGTGCCTAAAATCAAATGGTCCATCTGCACCAGCCATAGAGATAGTGGGGGACTTGGTATCTTGGACATTGGGTGCATGGCTAACAAACTGGCGGCCAAATGGATGACTAAGGCTTGGTGCAACGGGGAGGCCTTGTGGGCCAAGCTGATCTTCAGAAACAAGAATGAGTTGGCGCTCATGGGTTTCCCAAATTGGAGGAATCTTGACATCTTGACCTTGCTGTTTTCCCCGATCCCCGTCTTCCCGAAAGGCTCTAATCTGGTGTGCTCCCTTTGGAAGAGTTGGAATAAAATCAAAAGCTCCACAAGAATAAGTGAAGACTGGAAGTGGGCTACCGGTATCAGACAAAACGACTCTATCTGGTTTCCGATCCATGGCATCCGAAGTGTGGAATCTTGGAACATTCAAAACGCCAAGAAGCTATGGAACAAAGGCTTCAAAAAATGGAAACATCTCTGGAAACAAGACACCAACCGCTGGATCAACTTTGAGGATATTGACCCTAGCATCAACATTTCGCATGAAGAATGGAACACTTTGCAAATCAGATTTCTCGCCTGGGACCGACACAAAGTTCGCCTTCTCATGGGACACGACATGCCGAGTTCGCTTGGTCTCAAATGGCACAATGGGAATAGTCTATCAAAAATCCCGCACATCAAAGAAACGATCGACTATCAGGTTAACCTCAACAAAAGGTGGTGCCTGTCATGGACGCGGCTTCGGTGGGACATGAAGTTCATGGCTATCTGGCACCCCCTCATAGAAATCAAAAAGTCTGTCCTCTTATGGCAAATTCTTCATCACGGAATCTGGACCAACCTTAAGGCTAGCAAAATTTGTGGGATCCCTCCCTGGTGCAAACGCTGCCACCGGTCTATCGAAGATGTTTCACACATCTTCTTTACCTGCCCCAACTCCAACAGACTCTGGCAGGTGGTTGGAAAGAGAATTAGACTTCAAAAACGTCTCAGTTGGCAGCAAGCCCTGCTGGGAGAAGCGATCGGCTGCTCCGCGACTCTCTGGAACGCCATCAGAGGGGAGGTTCTATGGAAAATCTGGCGGGAAAGATGTGCTTTCAACTTCGGTGACTCCCCAAGGCGTGGTCAATTGAGAAATCGTTGTTCCTCCTTGGCAAAAGGATTGTCAACTGTAAAAAATCCCCCCCCTTTAGGCATCATCAAGTACTCCTTTTGATCGATAACAAGCTCAAACCCAAGTGGGCCCCACATGAGGGTGATGAGAGGGTAATTAACCTTCTTTGTAATATCATCAAAGCTATGTAAAAGCTTCCCCTGCTTTGTGGGATTTGGGGGGTCCCGTGGGCACTAGTCCCCTTCTCTTGTACTTTTTTTCTTATTTAATTCAAGTCCGGGAGAGTAGGCTATTGCCGAACTTCCTTTACATTAAAAAAAAAAGATACATCTTGATCTCCAGCATATTTTTTTGCACGCTCAATATGTCTCTTCTTTTCAATGAGTGCATGCATCCAGCTTTTACTTTGATCAACCACATTTCCACATCTTTCTGTATTGTTTTTATCCTCATATGGTGATTGTTCTGCACCATACACTGTTACAGTAGAAAAATTAGGCACCTGCAATAAGAATCTGCATCCCTCTTTAGGCTCCCACCCAAGAGAAGATGAATACTGCTTTGCAAATAAAAGGGTTATTTCATCAACCCTCCTCATCAAGAATACATGGTTGAAACTAATATTGTGCAATGGAGCCAAAACCTTAGCAGTGTTATCAAGGCCCATTGAGTAAAAGTGCTTAAAGTCATAAATCTGTGTGAGGTGTTGAACTTCTGGTTTTGGAGTATATGCTTCTGAAATCAACTCAGATAAAATCGGAAGAGTAAAAGCATTGTTACGTGCCAACTTCTTAGAGAAAGTACTGAACATTTGATCAATGTGATCATGAGTGTGGCCAACCAGAAGGAAATTTGCCTTAACCTTCTAAAATACCTGTTTTTCAACAAGCATGCTTAAATATCCAAAGACTGTAGAATTTTTATTCTCTCTTGCAGTATTATCTAGTTGCAAATATAGAGTTGGTGGCAAAAGACCCTTCCATGATTGCAAAACACAATGAATGACAGTAACTGTAAGGTTTGGATCATTATGCACATTCGGATATGTGAAGAAAACCTTGGACATTACAGTTCCATTGTATACCAAAGCACCAACCAAATGCATTTGCACAAGGACTTCATCTCCAATGTCCTTAGGGATGCGATAAAAATGTGGCAAACAAGTTTTTTTTTTATCCATACCATCGATCAACAAACACATATAACGCTCCGGATTTCTGAGTGCTTTACTTCGATGATGAATTGCTTTCTTTCTCTCTAAAGCTTGACTCTCACGATGGTTGTTAAGAAGGTTTTTAAAATTATTCTTTTCCTGTGGTGTTGTAGCCCCTTTTGCCATGTTTTTCAAAGTGGCGCAAACTGAACATTCACCCATTCTAACTTTACGAGGAATAGAAACATTGTTAAACTCTTCCTTCCATAATCGAGTAAAGTGACGATACAACACATACTTCTCATTTCTATTTTCCATGTCTTCTCTATATATTTGAAATACCTCTCGACGAGTAAAGTTATCTGACAAGTGCAACCTTCCAGTTGTAGTCATAACCTCACAATGCAAGCTAAAATAGTTCATCATCCAATTCATTGCATGACGTCTAACAGATCATTTGGTCCCAACATGGAACGTATCCAAAATGAGATCCCCATTCAAAAGCCCTTGTTGAACCCTATGTATTCTAAAATTTCCCACACCCATTGCAATTTTAAATGCAGCCCTATAGCATCGCATCCCTTGACTAAAGAAATATTCAAAACCAACATGCGTTACTGACATGTTATCCTCAATCATTTGCATGCGAGTAACAAGGTATATATCCTGCCTTTCACTATCTAAATGGAGGAATTTTTCTCTTAGGTGCTTTAATTTCTTCATTCCTAAATTGTACAAACATTTCAAACCACAACAATGCTTCACAATATCCAATGCAATCTGTCTATCTGAAGTAAGAAATTTAAATCTTTTTTGACTTACTTCACGAGGCCTTCTTTTAAATCGTAGATTGAGCTTGCTTTGCTTTTCCGTTGCTCCACATGCACTTGAGTCAGAAGGAAGATCAATGGTTGGATCAGATGGGAGATCAAGAGGTGCATTTGGTTGAGCAGCATTGCACTGTGAATTGGATAACTTAAATGACTCAACAGAAAACATGGAATCATCAGCACGTTCTAAATCATAGGGATCATCACTTCTGTGGAAAGGGTCAACTGAGAACAATGAATCCGAAACTGTATCAATATGAGCAGAGGAAGCTGATGCCCAAGCATCCACTGAAAAGATTGAGCTCATCTTCACTGAGTTCACAGAAGACTGAAGATGAATGACCTTTTTAAATAAGTAGAAATCCGAGATCAAGTGAAGATGTCACATCAAATGTCACATCAAGAAGATATGAAATCAAAAGTTTATTAAAGTAACATTAAATAACATTAAACATCAAATTACATCAAATCACTTAATTACTCAAATATACCCTAATAAGGGAACCAAAGATTTGATTCACTTTTGAAATGAGAAACACAGTTGATTTCTAACTAGATATGAGTCATTGAGTCTTAGCATTGTGAGTGAATCAAAATATATCCAAGTTGAGTTCCAACTGGATTATATATTAAAATTGTTTGGAGTAGTGCCATTGAAGACTATACAAGAAGAAATTTTACCTTTGGTAAATAAGATTTCAAGGATTAGGTTTTATTATGGTCTTGGCTAGATCTCAAAGAGGTAGATGAAAGTATATTAAAAAAGAATTATGTGTAAAAGAGGTACACGGAATTTTTATTCATACATTGATTTTCCATTTCAACAATGTGTTACAAGATAAATGTGAATATGAACTAAAAAGAGCAGGATAACACTATAAAGATGTCATTAATCTCCCATATTCAACACAACTTAGACTTGATTTTCTCCCAAGCAAGAGATTCTAAGAAAACATTTCTACATGAGATTAGACATCCTCATGTACATACCATACTCTTGCCATTGAAGTGTAATTTCCATGCAAATGTATATAAATAGTTGCAAGGATCTTTACTTGAATGTTTATTCATACATTGATTTTCCATTTCAACAATGTGTTACAAGATAAATGTGAATATGAACTAAAGTGAGCAGGATAACACTATAAAGATGTCATTAATTTCCCATATTCAACACAACTTAGACTTGATTTTCTCCCAAGCAAGAGATTCTAAGAAAAAAATTCTACATGAGATTAGACATCCTCATGTACATACCATACTCTTGCCATTGAAGTGTAATTTCCATGCAAATGTATATAAATAGTTGCAAGGTTCTATGAATATTTCATTAAAGTGGCCCTGAAACAGCCTATTTGTGTGGGTGGTATTCCCTGGTTAGATAAGTTGACAGATATAGTTAGCAACTAGACTCATTCAGTTAGATCTAGTTAGTCTCTGGTTCAAGTTACCCAATTGCCTATAAATAGCAGAGGAGGAGATCATTCTCATTTTCAAAATCCACGAGCAAGAGAGAGCAACAGAGCACAGACAGCCATGGAGCACAGAGCTTAGCATACCAGCAAGGCAACTCTGATGGAGAAGAAGAATGTTGGCAAGAGTACCAAGAGGTAGACAAAATCATACCATATAAAAAGATTCCTAAAAGATTCCCTTTGTATGTTTGTGTAAAGAGTCTGCTTTCTAGGTTTTTATTTTTCTTAGCTCTAAACATATAGATCCAATGAGGGTACAGCTCGATGCCTGGCATCGACTTTTAGGTGTAAGTCGATGCCAGGCATCGACTTTGAGGCTGCAAGTCGATGCCAGGCATCGACTTGAGGCCTCAAGTCGATGCCAGGCATCGACTTTTCGGTGCAAGTCGATGCCTGGCATCGACTTACACGTAAGATTCGATGCCAGACATCGACTTTGTGTGCAAGTCGATGCCACACATCGACTTGCAGGTGCAAGTCGATGCCAGGCATCGAGTTTTCCGTGCAAGTCGATGCCTGGCATCGACTTACACCTAAAAGTCGATGACAGGCATCGACTTGCCTGGCATCGAAGTTAGTTGGCTTGAAAGTCGATGCCAGGCATCGACTTTAGGGTGCAAAGTCGATGCCTGGCATCGACTTTTGGGTTCAAGTCGATGCTAGGCATCGACTTTTAGGTACAAGTCGATGCAAGGCATTGACTTTTAAGTGCAAGTCGATGCCAGGCATCGACTTTGTGTGCAAGTCGATGCCCGGCATCGACTTGGGGGTGCAAGTCGATGCCTGGCATTGACTTCCACACAAAGTCGATGCCTGGCATCGACTTGCACTTAAAAGTCGATGCCTGGCATCGACTTGAACCTAAAAGTCGATGCCTAGCATCGACTTGGGCCTTTGAAAACCACATTTACGTATGAGCTGATATTTCCAATCTCCTTCAGGGATGCGGAGTCCAAGAGTGAGAGGCCCTTCAAGAAGCTGAGAGTCACCATGGGCTCTGGTGATCAGCAACGTGACAAAGGCATTGGTCACCAAGCAAAACCAAAGAAAATTATTGCATCCTTGTCCTCTGAGAAGGCCAGCAACCCGCTAGGAATATCCTCTAGAGGACAGAGTAGCATCAAAATTCCTGAGGATGATACAACTATGAAGGATAGGTCGAGGGACACTGAGGTCTTAAGGACAGATCGTCCACTGCGGGACATGACAAATCTAGAGTGGTACCTTCAGTATGTTGAAGAAAAGAATGCAGTCCTTCTTGTGTTCGCAGGGGCATATGGGAGAGGAAAGATTACGACAACACAAGGTTTTCAGTATGGCCTTGTGTACAAACTGGATTATGAAGATGAGGATTCTGACAACCTCCTTTTCTTGGTAGACACATCGAAAGGTTTAAGAAATGTTATATGCAAGATGGATTTCTTGTGCCTAGAGTGTTGTGTTCTAGATGGGCTAGCTGAGATATGCAGGGACTCAGTCAATCTTATCAAGGACTTGATGCCATGGATCCAGGGCAACATCATGCCAACACAACAGAAGATGACAACCCCTGTAAAGGCAAGGGGTAAGCAAAGCGTGCAGAAAAAGTTCCAAAAGAAAAAGAAGAGAATTTCAGAAGAGGAGTCTTCTGACTCAAGCTCTAGCTCTGAGGATATAATTGTTGCACCTGGTGGAGAGCTTGCCTCGGGTGTTCTTGGTACTGAGCAGAACAAGATGAGGGAGGACATAGCTAGAAGAAAAGTTGTGAAGAAGGGGCAGTTGTTCCACCTGCCAATCAATATCATCCACAGGCCACCAATAGATCCAGTCACAGGGAGGAGGCCCCTTGAGATCAGGGAGCCACACAATTTGCACGTGCAGAATCTTAAGAAGAAAATGAAAATAAATCCTCATGCTACTGTTGTGCCATTCCTTGTCATGGTGGATCCGAATGAGTGCAGCTCTGTGGACGAGTTCAATGAGGGCTTGTTTGAGGATTATACTTATTATGTGATTGGAGGTTCACACTCTGCAGAGGCCCGTAGACAGCTAGTGAAGGAGCACCCTACCACATTTTTCTTTAGGTATGCAGAGTGTAAGATATATGCTGGTCTTACAACTGAGGAAGCCAAGCTTCTTGCTTGGGATCACAACAATGACAATGACTACAGGCAAAAAATGTCCTCCATAGAGAGAATTCGGTTCTTCCACCATGAATATGAAGATTGTCTTGTGAAGGAAGCTGGAAGAATACATCCCAATCTACGAAAGCAATGCCTTATTGAGGTTGGAATTGCACTCGATGAGAATAGAAAGTCTGATGCTTTGAGGAAATATGATCCATGGTTTCAACTGGCATTCAGATCAGGTGAGATCTGGGATCTACAGGATAAAATTTTCACAATGTGGGAGAACAAGGAGGTCAAGGGCCAGAAGCAATGAAAGTCGAGGCCAGACCCACAGGTTGATCTGAAGGGAAAGGGAAGGAAAGTTGACCTCTCAATTGAAGAGGCTCCTGAGGACATGAAGCTGACACCATGGAGGGCCCTTCAAGGAATCAAGGATGATACATTGATTATATCAACTTTGTCAAGGGTAATCTCCAAGGAGTTAAGCCTGGAGGAGATGGTGACTGAGCTCAATAAGTATGTATGTTATTCTCAGATCCTTTTCCCCTCATCCCATGTTTCTGGTCTAACCTAGTCTCTTTTTTATTTCTGTGACTGTAGTCATAAAGTATACATGAAGATTCAGGAGGTGATGATGAAGAGGCTGGGTTGCTTTTCTTGGACAGAGGTCCAAGCAGACTATCCAACCACATCATCCTACAAAGCTTTATCAGAATATTTCATCCTGTTTCGTGATTGGGTAGGTTCTCTATCTGAGGTTGTGCCTGGTTTGCCATTAGGTTAGATGCCTTGATTCACCTAACCAATTTGATGCCAGGCTTTTAGTATGAATTCGATGCCTCGCATCGACTTACGGCTAAATTCGATCCCTGGCATCGACCTGTAGCCAAAAGTCGATGCCTGGCATCCACTTGGGGGCATAAGTCGATGCCTGGCATCGACCTGCAGTATAAGTCGATGCCTGGCATCGACCTCGTGGCATGAGTCGATGCCAAGCATCGACTTATGTCCCAAAGTCGATGCCAGGCATCGACTTTCAGTAGAAAGTCGATGTCTGGCATCTACCCCCACACGAAATCGATGCCATGCATCGGTTCCTTATGTTCTGTTTGTTGTATTGAAGAGCTCATTTAACTGTCTTTCCACTTTTTTCTGCAGAAACCAAAGAAAAGTAAGTCTGCAGAGCTACTAGATGATTGCCCCCCTGCATTCCTGGCTCACATTCAAAGAGCAAGGCATGAGAAATCTAGACTGAAAGCCAAGGAGATGGATTTTGATGATGAACCTGATCTGAAATGTTTCTTCAATCCCCTAGACCCCCTTAGGCCTGTATATTACAATGTATTCTGTAGTGATGTAAATAATATTTGTTCTGTTGTGCCTAGAAAACATTTCTCCCTTCTTATAGCAGACATACCCTATGGATTTAGGATGTTGGGATCAGTTAATGATGATGAACCCTTCAAACACCCTCAGATTCGGAAGATGGTCACTGATTTTGCAGAGTTGACTATGTCTCCTCTTTGGAGGATAGTAATTTTCCATAGCAGAGACCAGTCTTTCTCTGTTTCAACTGCTCTGAAGGCAAGATGTCATGCTGTGGAGTGCCTCACGTGGTAAGTAATCTTCTTTCTATCTCCATGCCGCTTTAATGATGCTCTCTGTGACTCATAGTTCTTGTTTGCAGGGTGAAGACAAACGTAAATCACACTCCTTTGCATAGGTTTGTGAGCTCCACTGAATGTATTACAGTTGGCTATTATGATGAAGTAAGCAAAAGGAGAGTCAGGGAGCATTGCAATGAGAATGGGATCTCAAATGTGCTCATGTTCCCAGCCGTTACCAAGAAACTTCGTCATGTAGCTGGGGACATGACATTGGTTAACCCCTATCAGAAGCCACAAAAACTCATAATGAGATTGCTTCAGCTATTCTCCAATGATGATGACTGGGTCCTAGACCTTTTTTCGGGCACAGGTAATTTCAGTTTTCACAATTTTCATTAGTCATGGTTGATTGACGCCTCTAAGTGGTTTTCTGCTGTTTCAGGAACGACTTTGGCTTGCTCCTTAAAGATGTTCAGGCACTGCATAGCTGTGGAGAAGGATGATGCTCAAGTGAGCTTCATTAGAATGAGAATCAATGGGCTGAATGAATGCCCAGATGAAGACCAAGAGGTTGGAAGGAAGCACATTGCAGACACGGAGAGATTCCAACCGGCTTCAAGGGAGCCTGTTTCCCCACTTGCAGATGAACCGGGGGACATGGCTGACCTTGAAGAGCCAATCTTGGAGCAAGAGAGGCAGGATATGTGTTCTAATGTTCCAGAGGATCCCAATATCCTTGAGCCTGAGGAAAGCTATGATCAGCTTCTATTGTAGATTCATATTACTCTTGTAGAACACATGAAATTTAAAAAATCATTTTAATAGAAATATAATGTCGAGTTCTGCTTTCACTTTGTGTTCAGCTTGATTTATCTTGAGCATTTCTCTGATCATGTGTGAATGTTTCTTAGTATAATTTTGTTGATTATTATCTTCTCTTGGGAATGCTTTTGTGAAATGTATTTCATATTCTGTGAATATGGCCAGGCATTCAATGAGGATTTTAACCATACAAAGGTGATGATCTTAATTGCCTTGTTAAAATGTTTCGATTTTTGCAACACATGTACTCTAATTTTCGAGTAACTTTTAATCAGCTATAATCTGTGCTTGTTGAGGTTATAGATGTAATGAAGGAGCTTCCCGAACTCTTACTTGTACCTTCAACTCTAATCTATTGTCAAAGATCATGATGTGGGATTCTTGATCATGCTATTTTATTTGATCTATCTTGACTACTTGGGATATGAGATCAAGCTTCTAGTGACAATATTTACAAGCAAGAACAAGTGATGCTTTCTAGATATTGTAAAATGCCCACTTTATTGCTTGATATAGTGGTCTTTAGGTAAAAAGGAATAGAGAACATGTCTTTGTTCTCCTTTGTTGTGACTCAGTGTTCTAGGTAAAAGAATCTCCCGAGATGAGAGATCTCCGCCATTTAGACATCACTGTATTTATCTCCTCGAAAACAACAAGTTGAAACCCAAATGGGTCCCACATGAGGGTGATGATGATTTTATCCGCTTCATTTGTAATGCCCTCTATGCTTCCATACTACTCCCCCACATTGTAGGATTTGGGGGGTCCCATGGGCACTAGTCCCATCCTCTTGTAACTTTTTTTTTCTTTATTTTAATTAAAGTCAGGGAGATTAGGCTAAGGCCGAACTTCCTTTATTTAAAAAAAAAAAAAAAAAAAAAAACAAAGCGTCATGCACGAGGGCAGAAGCCTGACTCCTGAAGAAAAGCAGGCTGCTGAGCTCATTTCATCATTGCTGTTTTTGCTTTTTTTTTTTTACTGGACTTCGCATCATGTCAAATCAGCTTTCCTACTCATATTCCCTCTGTACTCATGTCCGCATCGCGTTGTCTTCATGCAGGTAGTGGCCACTGGCCAGCCATACAACTTACAAGTAAAGAAGCGCTTCAAAGTTCAATTTACGGCTCTTCAATACCGAACAATCAAGCGATCGATACAACAGTACAGTCCAATGCAGGTGACCACTGACAAGTAGAGCCACACACACTGCTCGGGGAATTCAGGTACTTGGAACTTTGCGAAGTTGTACTCAACTACAAGGGGAGTAGACATGTGAGTTCTGAAGGTGGTCAAAAGGATATGGAAGACAATGACCCTAAAGCTTGATATGCACGTAGAGAGATCATGAAAGCGGGAAGTTAAACCGGAAACGGAGGAGGGTTCGTCCTTTACATCACGATGTAAGTCGACCGAACCTTCTGCAACAGTGGTATGTTGTTGGTGTTTTATCTGTTTGTTTGCGCATTCACCATTGTGCGACAGAGTTGAACTTGTTCGTAACGTGAGATTGATCGCATGGAAACCTCTAGGTATCAACTTACTGATGAACATCACATTGAAAATGGCAAGTTGGGTAGCTAATGGCAATCTTCAGAAACCGATCAGCAGACGCGATCCAGTCGTGAGAATAACTGTACAGCTGCCGGTGGTAGAAGCAGCGCTTTGTCGTCAAGTGTAGAGCCGATCATTCCAAAGCGTCAGCTTGCACGTGCAGAGAAAGAAGCGACAGTAGAAAAGTTGTATGCGTACAGGGGAGTCGGGGAGCTTGATAATCCTACGAGTCTTGAGTGTGAGGAAGCAGGACGATCACTTCATTTAGCCATTCATCGATCTCCTTTTCTTATGCGCGCATCATATCAACTCATTTTCCGTATTCATACTCGCAGTCACGCATTCTCCATTGCATTAGCTCGATTCGGTTCTTTTTTATTTGTTTTTTTTTTAAATCAAGTTCGATGTTTTTTTTGTAAATGGAGGTTCCGCCGAGTCCTACTCCTCCAGGCTTTAACTTTCAAATTGTAACTTTACAAGGAAAAGCATAGTACCCATGGGACCCCTTTTATCCCATAAGAACTGGGGTTTACTTAGCTGGGTTAAAATGTGGTCACAACTACCATGGGGCAACACAAACCATGGCATAGCCACATGAAACATTCCAAGATTTACATGTCCCTTACAATGTGGTTGGCAAAGGTTGAACCCTCACCCCCGCCTCAAGAGGCGAGCAGCCAAATCACCCGAACAACGGCCTGGAGTACAAGTTCGATGTTTGAGATCTATGCTTACTCATAATTTAAATGTCAAACGAAGAAAGGACATTACACCCATGGCCCCCTGAATCCGCCAAAGCAAGGGTTGAAGGCCTCACGTCTGTTAGGATATAGAGTTGAAAGGCTCATTAAGGTAGGAAATGGAAAGAGAAGGCTATAAGGCGAGACAAGAGAATTGGTTTGAACTTGGTTGCTAGAAGGCTCTTCTTGAATGGAGATGTTGAAAAAGTTGGACTATAGTTCTTATGATACGCGTGGTTAGGGATGTGCACATGCACCTCGCAAAGGTTGAACATAACAAACCCCCCCCCCCCCCCCCCCCCCCCCCACCGCCCCATCGAGATGTGAGGGCCCCAACCAGACGGATCGATTCAGATCCTTTGATCATGAAGCAATTCTAGCAATTAACAAAAAGTAGCGCTTCAAAGTAAGAATTCCATAGTATCTTGTAAGAAGGCAGCCATTCAATCCTTGATTTCCAAGAGTTCACTCCCTACATAAGATTTATGCATTCATGTCTATGAGGAGAGAGCTGGAAATTCACCCCAAACAATTGAGAAAAGTGAGTGACAATGAAATTGCAGTTAACCTCATTAGATCAGCATTTAACTCCATTATTCTTGATCGTTCTAGGATTGAAGATTCAACCAAGTGAGACCACTAAAACTGTTGTGGACAAGAATCACCACAAGAAATATTCTAATGAACTACCCCAATACCGCAACTAATCTATCTAGCAAGTCCACAATGAGAGGGAGATATGCACCTATCCACGCATACAAATCAACTCATACACACACACAGATATATATATATATATATATATATATATATATGTATATATATATATATATATATATATAGATACCTCTTGTACAAGGGGTGCATGTTCTAGGAAACCTCAGAGTTGTTTCCCTCCAAGTGTCTCTCATGTGCTCACTTTCTTCAAATGCTTCACATGGCATCACATTGTTTCTTAATCAAAAGAGACTTCTCCTTTCATGTCCATCGCAAGGTGGTACTTGGATAGTACTCGCTGAAGTTTAAGGTTCCCAAATGAAAGAATCCTAAGGGTTGAAACCCTTCCAATGAGAGCTCAGATAACTCAACGGTCAAATCATATAATTGGATATTTTCGCAAGGGTTTACTTCCATCTCCGTGCGAATAAGCCTTTTGCATAGTTTGTCTCCTCTAATTAAAGGGAATCAAACACCAAAGTAATAGCATGGAACAAAGGAGATTTTCTACCCTTAATCAAGGGTTAAAAAGAGAAAGTTATCATGAATTGATCCGACACCACTATATCCATGCATTTTGATGAGGGTGGTCATACCCAAAGAGTTGATAGTATTATGAGAAATACATCCTCTATGAAGTCATACTTTGTGGTGCATAGTGCCAGATTGAAGATTCAACCTAGTAAAACCACTAAAATTGTTGTGGACATGCATCACCACTAGAAATATTCTAATCAACTACCACATCTAATCTATCTAGCAAATCCACAATGAGATGCAGAGATGCACCTATCCACCCATACAAATCCACCCATATATATACCTCTTGTCCAAGGGGGTGCAAGTTCTAGGACACCTCCAAGTTTCCCTCCAAGTTTCCCTCCAAGTGTCCCTCATGTGATCACTTTCCTAAGATGTTTCCAATATCATCACATGGTTTCTTAATCAAATGAGACTTCTCTTCTTATGTCCATCCTAAGATGGTGCTTGGATAATACTCTTTGGAGTTTAAGGATTTCAAACTTTAGAATGGAAAAATTCTAAGGGTCTAAACCCTTCCAATGGTAGCCCAAATAATTAAGATAAGTCAAGGGTTCAAATCATACAATGGGAAAGTATCTTGCCAAGTGTTTCTCAATAAGATCAAAGAGTTGTTTGAGGGTTTTTAGACCGTTTATTCCATGGACTTTCCCTCATTCACCCTATAGTTAAATAATATTATTCAATCCTTAAATCATTTTTGTCCTCAAAAATTTGTAGAATCATACTATGTGGAATATTCCATTGTGCTTCATGATCATTCTTGTCCATAATGGTCTTTATCGCTTTATTTGACTCTTATATCAAAAGGGGATCTCATCCTTGATTTAAATTTTAAACGAGGCGAGCTTGTGGGTGATGTGATCCCATCACAAATCAATCTAAACATCATGTGGGTTGCATGTAGAAATTTCAATTGAGTGCAAGGTATGGAAGGAATGATAATCATGAACCAAGATATCCCCACCCACTTTCGAGTTTTTGTTATGTGCAAAAAAAGCATCTATGGTAGAAACACCTGAAGTAGGTGAATTCTATGCATCTGTAGAAAAATTGCTATCTTTCTTTTGATACATCTTTATCCAAATTGCTATCTCTCTTTTATATGCCCTAATTGTGCATGGACTTAGTAAAGTAGGTGGAATTTTTAATGTTTCAGGACTTTGAGATCTTTCTCACATTTCGATTTGATTTACAGGAAAATAAAATTAACCTTGAAAAAAAACCTTTGTCTTAAAAATTTATCTACTAAGTTTCTTTTATAACCAACGTACACTAATCCTTTTCTCGATTATAGGTCCACTATATTAACCTAGGCTTTAGAATCCTGGTAGAATGAAGGAACAAAGTGTTACATTCACCATTTTTGCAACTAACTTCAATTTGACCAAAGCAAATTCAAAACTAATAATCTTAAGAAACTTTCTCAAGGATATGACTTCTTTTGAATTGTCAAAACTATGCGCAACTCTTGATTCTATTATTCTTCTGGATATTACTCAATCTATTTTAAAGAACTATTGAATCCTTCTTGATCTAGTGTAGTTTGCTTGCTGTGAGCACTTGTCTCAAAGTAAAGCTCAATAGATGAATGTTTCATCTTGGACTCAAGAAACTTATAGAGTATCTATCTTTGACTCAAATCTAGTGCATAACCTTGAATGTTTCACCTAGTTGTTTTGTGAGGGTGCTTATATCTCAAGCTAAGATTAGTCTTACTAGCCTTGGCTCCTAAGTTCTTTTTCTTCAAAATTCATGCCGTTTTTATAAATAAGAACTTAAAAAATATTTTACTTTGAATTCTCATAAATTACATAAGACTATGTTTCTGAAACCTTCAGGAAGATCATGGAGGTTTTCTTAATTCATCCTGTAATATCTTCCTTTTCCCTGGGTTTTCGAAGTAAATTCAGGGCATACCCTTGACCATCCTATACTTCATGTTCATCTTTGAAGTTTTGTTTCCAGTTTAGATTCAATTTTACTTCAAGTAAAGAGTCCACGAGTAAAACATACCTACCATGAGAAGGTGGGATGTCCCATACCATTTTTCCTAGACCTATGTGGATATTAAGTTTGACATCCTTTACCACCAAGACTATGTTCCACGCTCATGTTTGGATTATATTTATCTTGATGTAGAGAAACTAAACTCTATCTAGTTATAGAGCGGTTGTTATTCAAATCATCTTTTAAAGAATTTGAAGTCAGTAGATTGTTTATATCTTTTTATCTAGGCTCTGTTTCTAGTTCTTCCATCAAAAGGTCATTCAAAGATAAGTTGTATTCTCATAAAGGTTCTTTGAGATAAGCTGTATTCAGATATAAGTTGTATTCTCATCAAAGTCATGATTTTGAAGCATTGTATTTGTCTTATAAGAGATAAGTTAGATTCTCATAAAAGTTCTCTAAGTTAAACCATCATCAAATTACCACCAGACTTATGTGCAGTAGGAAAGATTGATTTCTCGAGCCATGGAGCTTATAACTATTGATTATGTTTTACATTATTAAAAGAAAAGATATATGTTTCAAATATCTTTATTATGAGGATTATCCCTTTTGTAATCATATAAGATTCTCTCACACTAGAGTGCAAATGTAGTGCATAACTTTGAATCTTGGCTCACCTAGTTGTTGTGTGAGGGTGCTTATATCTTAGGCTAAGGTAGTCTTACTAACCTTGGTTTTTAAGTTCTTTTTCTTCAAAATCCATGCGCTATTTATAAATAAGAACCTAATAAATATTTTACTTTGAATTCTCATAAATTACGTAAGACTATTTTTTTGAAGCCTGAAGGACGACCATGGAGGTTTTCTTATTTCCTCTTGTAGTATCTTCCTTTTTCGTGCGTTCTTGAACTGACTTTAGCGCCTACCCTTGACTGTCATATACTTCCTGTTCATCTTTGAAGTTTTGTTTCTGGTTTAGATTCAATTTTACTTCAAGTAATGAGCCCGCCGGTAAATCATACCAGCTCCATCGGAAGGTCTGATGTCCAGTACCATTTTTCCTATACCTATGTGAATATAAAGTTTGACATCCTATACCACCAAAGTTTTTATTCCACACTAATGTTTGGATTATATTTATCTTGATGTAGAGAAACTTAACTCTATCTAGTTATAGAGCACTTCTTATTCAAATCATCTTTTGAAGAATTTGAAGTCAACAGATTATCTCTATCTTTTTATTTAGGCTGTACTTCTAGTTGCTCCATCAAAAGGTCATTCAAAATCTTATGCTTTCTAATTTTTCCATGTTTGAAATGAAACCTTCAACCTTTTTGATGGAAAAAACATCCAACCTTCTTTTCTAAGTTCTATCTTGAAAGTTGACACTGTCCAAGGATCTAAGTTCGACATCTCAATGGACCAACGATGGAACTGGGTGCTATCCAAGTTGGATAGCAAACTGAATCAATGGAAAGGTATGCAAGTCAACCTGGCAGGACGTGCTATGGTTATTAACACTTTTATGTTGTCTACAATTATTTACTTTATCTCGTGTTGGAGACCTAAGGAGAAAGACTTGTCCAAAGTAGAAAGAATCTGCAGGAACTTCCTTTGGACTGGGGACCCCAACAGAAGGGGGGTTCCCAAAATCAAATGGGAAACTTGCATTAGCCCTAAAGACTCAGGGGGCTTGGGTATTTTGGATATTGCTGGTTTAGCTGACAAGCTGGCGGCTAAATGGCTTATCAAGGCCTAGAGCAATAGGGAGTCCTCTTGGGCTATATTGATCTTCAGAAACACGGAAGACTTTACCTTTGTCGGCCTCCCTGGTTGGAAGGACACAGGGATTCTCACGCTTTTGTTCTCCCCCCACCCGGTCTGCCCTAAAGGCTCTAGCCTCGTGTGTTCCTTATGGAAGAATTGGAACAAGGCCAAACAGTTCATCAGAATCAGCGATGATTGGAAGTGGGCAGCTGGCATAAGACAAAATGACTCTATTTGGTTCCCGATCAGTGGCATTCGGGGAGTGGAATCTTGGAACCTCCAAACTGCAAGGCGGTTATGGAACAAGGGGTTCAAACAGTGGAAACAGCTCTGGAAACAAGAGACCAGCCAGTGGATTAGGTTCGAAGATTTGGATCCCAGACTCAGCGTTACCTTTGAGGAATGGACTCTTCTTCAAAGCAGGTGTTTAGCCTGGGACCGCTCAACTACCCGCCTTCTCTGCGGTCAGGATCTTCCTTGCTCGGAGGGCCTCAAATGGAGCAATGGTAAGAAGCTTTCCAGAATCCCGAAATTCAAAGGGGATTTGGATGTTCACCACACCCTTAACAAGAGATGGTGCCTTGCTTGGACCAAACTTCGGTAGGAGCTAAAATTCATGTCTCTTTGGCACCCCCTAATTGAGGTCAAAAAGTCTGTTCTCATGTGGCAGGTCTTGCATAAAGGAATCTGGACCAATGCAAGGGCTAACAAAATCTGTGGTGTGCCGCCATGGTGCAAGCGTTGTCATCGGTGCATCGAAGATTTAGCTCACCTGTTCTTTGACTGCCCCAAGTCCCGTGTTATCTGGCATCACGTGTCCCGGGTTTTGAGACTCACGGGTCAAATCAACTGGCAACAAGTGATGTTGGGTGAGGCGATCGGATGCTCATCGAGGCTGTGGAATGCCATCAGAGGTGAGGCTCTCTGGAAGATTTGGAGAGAGCGCTGTGCCGTCAATTTCGGCCAAACTCCTAAGGAATGGTCGATCGAGAAATCCTTGTTTCTCCTTGGTAAAAGAATCTCCCGAGTCAAGAGATCGCCACCGTTTAGACATCACTGTATTTATCTCCTCGAAAACAACAAGTTGAAACCCAAATGGGTCCCACATGAGGGTGATGATAATGTTATCCGCCTCATTTGTAATGCCCTGTAGCTTGCCATACTCCTCCCCTGCGTTGTGGGATTTGGGGGGTCCCATGGGCACTAGTCCCATTCACTTGTAACTTTTTCTCTTTTTTATAATTAAAGTCAGGGAGATTAGGCTAAGGCCGAACTTCCTTTATTTTAAAAAAAAAAAAAAAAGATCCTTGCTTTCTATGCTTTCGTGTTCTTTTCAAAGATCATTGCTGCTTTTGCTTTTCGTATAGACTTTGCATCATGTCAAATTAGCTTTCGTACGCGTATTCCCTTCTATGCGTCATGTCGGAAACGCATTGTCTCGATGCGGATCATCGCCACTAGCCAGCCATACAAGCCAAGAAGCGCTTCAAAGGTTCGAATCCCCAACAATCAAGTGATCGATACAACAGTATAGATTTCTGCTTTCCTATGGGTCTCTTTTAATGTACAGTCAATCACCTTGTTTGGGGAATTCATGTACTTGCATCTTTGCATAGTCTTACACAACTACAAGGGGGGAGTAACTACAAGGGGGGAGTAGACATGTGAGAGCTCTACCATCAACGTTTGTGCATGTGTAGTAGATAGCGTCGACCCACCATGGTAACTGATTGGTTGCTGCGACCTCGAGAATCAGAACAGGATACCACGGCGCGAAACAGGCGCACCATAACTGAAGGTGATCAAAAAGATATGCGAGGCAGTGACGCTAAAGCTTGATATGCACGCAAAGAAATATTTTTTCATCACGGTGTAAGTCAGCCGAATCTTTTGCAGCATTCGTATCTTATTGTTATGCTACCTGTTTGTTTGCGCTGCTGGTAGCGTTAGATTGATCGTACGAAAAATTCTATGTATTGTCGCGAATAAAAAGATAAATATGTAAATGACAAAAAACAGATACCCACGCAAGCAGGCGTCCTCATCTACTCCTTCAGTCCTGTATTTCTCTTGTCTGCCATGGCACAACCGGCTCCACTCTCCATTCCCGCTGCTCTGCGGAGTTACCGGTTGAACAAATTAACTGGCACGAATTCCCTTATGTGGTCGATGCGGGTCAGACCCAGCCTCCTTTTTATGTGTCCACTACACACCTGCATTATGCCTGTAAAATACACAGAGCTATCTATGGTCTAAAACAATCTCCACGATGTGATCACAGCGGTTGGGTATGTTCGGTCTCAATCTGAGCCCAATGTATATAGTCGGCACTCTGCCCTCCACGTATCTTATTGTAGCCATCTATGTTGATGATATTATGTTCCTTTGTAATGACATGCCCGCCCTCACTTCTACAAAATAGGAGCGTCATTCTGCCTTTCTTATGATTGACCTTGACCCACTCTAATATTGCCTTGGCATCCAAGTGTTGAGAGACCGCTCCGCCAGTGCCATCTCTCTCTCTCTCACTCCTCCTATATCTCTACTCTCTTATCCCACTATAATCTCACTGATTGTAAAGGCATTGATACCCCCTCCATTTTCCCTCGAAAACACTCAACAGTGACAACTCTAGTACCTAATCTTCTTCAATGCTTCCCTTTGCAAATGTATTCGGTGAAGTACGGAACCTTGTCAGTTGTACCCGATTCGATATATGCTTCATGGCCAATTACCTCTTTCGGTTCCTGCAAAGTCAGACTCCTCAACATATACTCTATCTAAAGCACTTGCTTCCTTATCTCAAATTAACCCAACATCATGCACCAACATATCATATTGGTCCCTTGCTTACTCACCTCACCCTTACTAGCTATTTCAATGCCGATTGGGGGGGGGATCATACTACAATGCAATCGGCCTTTGGCTTTGTATTTCTTCTTGCAAGAGCAATTGTTTCATGGCAAAGCAAGACAGAAGATCGAGTCTCTCTTTCATCTATTGAAGCTAAGTATGTTTGGATGACTATGGCTCTGAAGGAAAGAGTATGGTTAAAACCCTCCTTGAGGAAACCAAGTTATTCACTAATCAACCTTTAAAACTACATTGTGGCGATCTCTCTAATATATTGTTGGCAAAAGATCTCAAACACTCTGAAAAGACTAAGCATATTACTCTAAAACTACAATTGATACCCGAACTTGTTCATGAAGGACACACTGAACTAATTCATGTTCGTACCTAGTATCAGTGAGCTGATTTCTTAACTAAATCTCTTCCCAAATCCAAACATTGTGAATTTTGTACAAACACTAGTGTTAATACCTTATGATGACCAATCCAATTTATGAGGAGTGTGTCGGGAATAAAAAGATAAATATGTAAGTGACATCCCAAAAAGTATAAAGAACTGATTTTAACAATTGAATAAAACGTGGCTTCTTGATCTACACCCATATCGTCTCTGTGTCGTGTGTTGTGCAATTTAACACGTATAAAGTTACTGAACAAACATCATATTGAAGATTGCAAGTTGGGTAGCAAATGATAATCTTCACAAAGCTGTGCAATTTAGTTCATTTATCTATCTCCTTTTCTTATGCCCCCATCATATCAGGTCATTTTCCGTATTCATAGTCTCTGGCACGCATTCCTCCAATGCATGGGATCGATTTAGTTTCTTCCTTTTTTTTTTAAGGTGTTCGATGTTTGAGATCTACTCGTACTCATAGCTTGAGTTAATTTAAAAGTAGTATGAAGAATGGGCATTGCACCCATGGGCCCTTGAATCCCACAAAGCAATTGAAAAGCATCACATTTGTAAGGATATAGAGTTGAGAGGCTCATTGAGGTAAAAAATGGAGATAGAAGGCCCTTAGGCGAGAAGAGAGAACTAGTTTGAATTTGGTTGCCAGAAGGCTCACCTTGAACAGAGATGGTGGAAGGCCCAACAATCCCTAGAAAGAGTTGGAATAAAGTTTGTATGATTTTTGTGGTTAGGAATGTGTAGATGCAACTCGCAAAGGTTGAGCCCCCCCCCCCCCCCCCCCCCCACACACACACACCCCAAAGCCCGAAGCCTAGAGATGTAGAGCCCCAACCAAATGGCTCGATTCAGCTCTTGGCCATGAACCATTTCCGTATCTCGCGATAAGAGTTATGCATTCATGTTTGTGAGGAGAGAGTTTTGAAGACACACCTCAAACAATTGAGAAACGTGATTGACAATGAAATTGCGATTATCCTCATTAAATCATCATTTAACTCCTTTATCGTTAATCGTTTTAGGAAGGACCTATTTGACCTCATTCTTTTTCAAAATTCTAAACATTTTTTTTGGCGTGCCTTGCCAACGCACTAATGTCTAGAAAAGAATTTTAGTTTCTTTCGTTCTTTCTACCTGAGATTGCATGTGACCTTGACGAGACCCTAATAAGCCTTTTGCACAATTTCTCTCTCCTTTTTTTTTCCAATCATGTCAATCTTCTTTTAGGGGGATTGTCCCCAAACTAGCGAGATTTGGTGATGGATTGAGGGGATTGAAACACCAAACGATTATCATATAACTCAGACTTTCTACGCTTAGTGAGGGGTTGAAAAGACAAAGTTTCTGGAAGTGATCTGATACCACAATATCCATGCTTTTGGATAAGGGTGCTCATCCCCCAATCGTTGATGTTATTATGAGAAATTTAGCCTCTATCAAGTCTTGCTTTGTGGAGCACACCGCGATTGAAGATTCGACCAACTGAAACAACTATAGTTGTATTCATGAATCACCAGAAGATGTATTCTAATTAAGTGCCAATTCTAATCTACCTAGCAAGTCCACAATGAGAGGGATAGATGCATGTACCCACCCATCCATCCTCACCCATATATAAACCTCTAGTCCAAGGGGATGCTTGGATACTTCACATGGCACCCATGGTTTCTTAATCTGATGAGACCTCCTCTCATTTACATCCAAAGATGCTACCTGGAGAATATTCTCCCAAGGTTAAGGTTGCCAAACTTTAGGATGAAATAATCCTAAGGGTTAAAACCATTCCAATGGGAGCTCAAATAATTAAAATAACGTTCAAATTCTACAATTGGAGATACTTTCCCAAGGGTTTCTAAATAAAATCAAAGGGTTCTGCAAGGGTTTTTAGATCTTCAAGTCCATTCTTTTCCGCTTGCACCATATGAGTAGACAAAATTATTCGCCCTTTTAAACATTTTGGTCTTCAAGAATGTGGAAAAGCATATTATGTGGAATATATCCCAATGATAAAAAGAAAGGGATCCATGTACAAAAAAACTTTAAATTTATAAACATGCATACACACATAAATACATACACTTACACATAGATATATACACACACACATACATACAAAAGCACACACATACACATACACACACATATACATACATATACCTTCACATACACACAGAGACAACCACATACACACAAATATAAAACACAAGTGCACACACAAATACACACACATACACACACATATACAAACACACACATACACACATATACACACACATACCTCACACACACTCACATAAACGCACACACACATACACATACAAACACATATACATACACATACACCTACAAAAATAGACACATTCACACACATACACATACACACACATATACATACATATACACATACACATACGCATACACATACACATACACATACACATACACATACACATACGCATACACATACGTATATGCATACGCATACGCATACGCATGCGCATACACATACACATACACATTCACATACACATACACATACACATACACATACACATACACATACAAATACACATACATACACATACACATACACATACACATGCACATACATACATATATACACACACATACATACACATACATTCATAAGCACATAGAGAAATAAACATGCATACACACATTCACATACACACACATAGACATACACAGACATATACATACACACTCATACACATACACATAGAAACACATACACATACACATGCACATACATACACACATTGACACACATACACTTGCATAGACACACACATACATACATACACACATACACAAACATACGTTAGTTTTCACTTCATTGAAAACTAACAGTAAAAGCTTCATTGAAAACTAATCGTAAACTTTAGCCTTATGTTAGGGGTGAACTTAAGCTCAATAGGTAAACATAAACTAACATGAAATGTACATGCATACACACACATATATGCACATACACACATACACACATACACACATACACACATACACACATACAAACATACACATACAAATAAGCACACACATACATACACATACACATGCACATACACACATACACTTACACACACATACACATGTACACATTCACACACATGCACACACATACACATACACACACATACACATACACATACACATACACATACACATACACATACACATACACATACACATACACATACACATACACATACACATACACATACACATACACATACACATACACATACACATACACATACACATACACATACACATACACATACACATACACATACACATACACATACACATACACATACACATACACATACACATACACATACACATACACATATGCATACACATACACATACACATACACATACACATATGCATGATATACACATACACATATGCATGATATACACATACACATACACATACACATACACATACACATACACATACACATACACATACACATACACATACACATACACATACACATACACATGCACATGCACAATGCACATGCACATGCACATGCACATGCACATGCACATGCACATGCACATGCACATGCACATGCACACGCACATGCACATGCACATGCACATGCACACGCACATGCACATGCACATGCACACGCACATGCACATGCACATGCAAATACACATACACATACACATACATATAGACATACACAAACACATACACATACACATACACATACACATACACATACACATACACATACACATACACATACACATACACATACACATACACATACACATACATATACACATCCACATCCACATCCACATCCACATCCACATCCACATCCACATCCACATCCACATTCACACACACATCCACATCCACATCCACATGCACGTCCACATGCACATGCACATACACATACACATGCACATACACATACACATAAACATACACATACACATACACATACACATACACATACACATACACATACACATACACATACACATACGCATACACATACACATACACATACACGTACACATACATGTACACATACACGTACACCTACACGTACAGGTACACGTACATGCACACATACACGTACACATACGTGTACACATACATATACACATACATATACACATACACATACACATACACATACACATACACATACACATACACATACACATACACATACACATACACATACACATACACATACACATACACATACACATACTCATACACATACGTGTATGCATATGCATACGCATACGCATACGCATACACATATACATACGCATACGCATACGCATATGCATATGCATACGCATAGGCATACACATGCACATACACATACACATACACATACATATACACATACACACATATACACATATACAAACACATGCACACATACATAAGCAGACATATAGATACACATGCATGCATACACACATACACGTATATGTTTACACGCATCCAAATATATACACAGACATGGATACAAATATACACATATACACATGCATCCATACACACATACACATTTATGCATACACACAAACACATATATATACATACATATACACATACACATACACTCACATACACACATACACCTACAGTCACATAAACATATAGATACACACACATCGATACACACATACATACAAAAAAAAAAATTGCATGAGAATACAACCAAAATTTTTATTTATAGACATCCATATAGATGTGTATTTGTGCATGCACTATGCACCTGTAAATGTATGTACGTGTGTATGTGTATTTTTGTGATTGTTTATGTGTATTTATATGTAAGATGTGTGTATCTATGTATTTGTGAATATGTATGTATGTGTAAATGTGTGCATGTGAATGTGTATCTATGTATATAATCAACTTGCTAATATCTTATACCTCCTTTTAACTCTATAACTAGATTCTAATCAATCAGAATGAACTGCACCATCATCTTCTACTGGTGCAAGGACTAATTACTGTAGGTATATTAAAATATTTGTTCTAATATTTGATAGATACATGGATGATTCATATATGTTCTATTAATGCAATGCTTGAATTAGATTCTGACCAATCAAAGGGTACTCCACCACCTACCCATGAAATGACTTTAGATCTATCGTTTAATATGAACTATGATGATTTTGACTATCAAGAGCATATTATATGTTGGTGTAATTTTTTATATGGCACATACCAAAGATCATGATTGGAATGTATTGAATGTGATGAAAATTATTTTATTTTTGAGCATGTGCCACCACTTGATCACTGCAATAATGCTTGTGTATGTATTGGTTCAATAATATAAGGGTATTATTTTATATTGAAATCATATATACATAATAAAATTATACTAAATGTACTAGAATATTTATTGGATGACGATGATGATTCTACCACTAATAATGCTAATATTCTTCATGCACATCACAGACATGCCTTTTATCAATTACAAGCTGAGGTTTTTGGAAATTCTCTACCTCTTGGTTTTCCGATTATCCATTACCAACTTTTGATCATCCTCTAGAACAAAGATATCATAGAGGAAGATACGAAGGATGTCATAGAGGACCACTTCTTTTAGATAGAGAGGTTTTTAATTTTTGGGGTTATCACTATGGAGTTGCTCCCTTCACTATCACTCATCCTTGTTGTGGTCTCTTTGTTGTAGAGCATTTGAATGTGCCTCCCAACTCTAAAGTCACCCTTATGTAAATTTTGCATCCTATATACAGATGGGAAAATTGGCATCAACTTACATGTTATATGTAAAGCATGAGTACTAATAGATTATGTCAGAATGCAACTTCTCTTACTAGTATAGGAATTATACATGCAAAAAATGAAAGATTATATATTATTGGAGGACCTTGCATTCATTGAGATATAGCAAGTTTATTAAACAAAAGCTGAGGATATAATAGTTCAATAACTAATTGAACATTAGAAGAGTGTGAAAATATTTGTGAATCACCATACATGAGTAGAGATGTAGCAAGCTACATAGTTGTTAATGCTACTAATTCATTACATGCTGATGATGAATTATTAGTGAAGTATGGATGGCATAGACCTCCATGAGCACCTCTTTATGAGCATTAGAAAAAAAGAGCTTTGGATGAAGAATCACATTCCTCTTGTCTTTCACGAAGATGTGAACCCTTTTTACATGTTAAAAGCTATGAAAGTAAGACCAAAGTGATAAAAGATAAGGTGAGAAGAAAAACGTGCATTGGATCAACACTTTCTGTCAACCAATCCTATAGATGAAAATGCAAGGAAAACCAACACGAGTTTACATTCTCTAGAATACAAATTCCATGCAAGAGGAGGAGGAGCTAGCCATGGGTGGAGGGATGAGTGTGGAATGCTTAAAGCTAACGGTCATGTATGCTTAGGTCAAGTGTTTCAATGGCGATGCACCACAGTGCGCTCTCCTTCTCGAGAGCTCCGCGACGATATGCTCGGAGTAGAAAACCGAGCTCTTGAGGCTGCACACAGTACTCCGCACAGAGGCTGTAGAATACACAGAAAACACAGTACACAGGAAGCACGAAGACAGCCTTCTTAGGTCTTACAAATGCGGTCGAACTTCCAATACGTGACTGACCAGGCCACTATATGTTTTATTAAAGAACATATACAAAGAAGTGTCCGGTGGCCATTTGGCCTTTCACATGGACACTAACGGTAACAATCTCCCACTAAAGGCCAATATGGCCAGAGTAACTATGGGAGAAAAAATAAAGAATGATAAAGAATACCTGAGTGTAAGTATACAAACTATACCTCCCACCTGATGGGCATGTTACACAGTATACAAGTGGCTGAGTAAGATCAAGAATCAAGTAACCCCCATCAAGTGACAACAGTGTCGAAAGCTATCATGTGGTAGAGCTTTAGTCAAAGCATGTGCAGCATTATCTCGAGTGTGAACCTTCTCAAGAATAATGCTCTCAGTGGCTAAGCAATCTCTAATGAAGTGATACCTCACCTCAATGTGCTTGGTCTTTGCATGATAGACCGGATTCTTAGCCAAAGCAATGGCACTCTGACTATCACTGAGCAAGTGAGGTACATGCTGAGGTAAACCCATATCACAAGCAAGACGAGAAAGCCACAATGCTTCCTTACATGCCTCACTTGCTGCAACATACTCTACTTCTGTGGTGGAAACAGCTGTACATTCTTGAAGACGAGATCTCCAAGAGATAGCACCTCCAGCAAAATGAAAAATGTACCCTGATGTAGACTTACGATTGTCTACACAACTAGCATAGTCAGAATCTGTGTAACCAATAACGGATGCTTTCCCTCTACCTAAGCATAGACACTTGTCCTTAGTGCCACTTAGATATCTCAAAATCATTTTGACCGCTTCCCAATGTTTCTTGCCAGGATTAGACATATATCTGCTCACAACTCCCACTGCAAATGCAATGTCTGGTCTTGTAGCTACCATAGCATACATGAGACTACCAACAGCAGACTGATAGGGAATTTTGGTCATGAATTCCTTTTCCTCATCTGATTTGGGGCAATCATCCTTGCTCAATTTCACATATATGGGTAAAGATGTACTCAATGCCTTTCCACCCTGCATATTGAATCGGTGAAGTACTTTGGATATGTACTCACTTTGAGACAAGTATATGCATCTTTTACTCCTATCACGAGTAATGCGCATGCCAAGAATATGTTTGGCATCCCCCAAATCCTTCATACCAAATGTCTGACTCAACTTCTTTTTGAGAAGTGACAAATCATAAGAGGACTTCCCAGCAATCAACATATCATCGACGTAAAGTATCAAGCATATCAAGCTGCCATCAAAACATCTCTTTGTGTAGAGACAATGATCCTCGTTGCTCCGAGAATAGCCTTGGGACTTCATAAAAGCATCAAAATTTTGGTACCATTGTCTAGGAGACTGTTTAAGTCCATACAAGCTCTTCTTGAGCTTACAAACTAGACTTTCCTTGCCAGGAACTACATAACCCTCTGGTTGTTCCATATAGATCTCATCTGTAAGATCTCCATGAAAGAAAGCTGTTTTCACATCCATTTGGACTAGCTCTAAGTCCTCCATTGCAACGAATCCAAGCAACATGCGCAAAGTAGTCATCTTGACCACTAGAGAGAAGATTTCCTCAAAATAAACACCATGTTGTTGCTTAAAACCCTTTGCAACAAGTCGTGCTTTATATTTTGGAGAAGCACTATCGGATGTGAATTTCAGCTTATATACCCATTTACATGGTAAAGCTTTTTTGCCCTTTGGCAAAGGTACTAAGTCCCAAGTACCATTCTTGTGAATAGAATCCAACTCACTCTTCATGGCACGCTCCCACTTGACATGATCCTCTGTCTGCATAGCCTCTTTGTAGCAAGAAGGCTCACCGGCATCTGTTAGCATAACAAAATCTAAACCTGGAACATATCTATCAGGTGGATATGAGACACGTGCAGAACGTCTCAATGGTTGCTGAACAGGAACATGTGTAGACTGATCTGAATGGACATTCTCTTGAACATCCCTATGTGCAGCATTTTTATGCATGCTAACCGGAGGACTAGTATCCTCAAACACCACTCTTCTCACTTCAACCTCCTTAATGGGTTGTTTATGCATCTTAGACTCATTAAAAATGACATCACTACTTCTGATCACTAACCGTGTTTCAGGATCCCATAAGCGATATCCAAATTGTCCTTCTCGACCATATCCAAGAAAAATGCATTTCTTTGACTTATGGTCCAACTTTTGTCTAAGATTCTTGGGTATATGAACATATGCTTCACACCCAAAAACTCGAAGATGATCATAATATGGTGGTTCCCTGTCCATAACTCTTATGCCACTTTTAGAAGTTTTGCAGTACTAGGTGAAAGGTTAATCACATGAACTGCAGTCAATACTGCTTCTGCCCAAAAACCTTGTGAGAGGTTTGCATGATGCAACATAGAGACTACTCTATCTTGAATAGTTCTATTCATCCTCTCAGCTACACCATTCTGTACTGGGGTATAAGGAGCTGTAAACTCTCTAAGAATCCCTCTAGACTGACAGAAAAGGCTGAATTCATGTGAGGTATACTCACCCCCATTATCTGAACGTAAAGTCTTAAGCTTAGTTCCTTTTTCAGTCTCAACTGAAGCAAGCCATTTTCTGAAAGTAGGGAATACATCATCCTTTGATTTGATAGGATATACCCAGACTTTTCTAGTAGCATCATCTATGAAAGTGACAAAGTAAAGAGAACCACCTAAGGACCTAGTGGGCATAGGATCACACACATCTGTATGAACAAGATCTAAAGGCTGAATTGAAGAGTCAATGTGCGTTCTATGCACATTTCTGGTTTGCTTTCCATATTGACAATGCTCACAAAATGAAAAATCAAAGAAAGATAACACAGGTAAGTAGCCAAAACGAGAAAGATTTTCCATTCCACTACGAGATATATGGCCCAAACAACCATGCCAAATACAAGCCATAGGCTGTTCAATAACAGCTAACAAGTGTTCTTTCTGTGATACAAATAAAGGATAAAGTGAGCCAACTTTGCTTCCTTTTGCAATAACCATATTGCCCTTTGATATACGAAAGGACTGAGCATAGAAGACCACCTTGTAACCAAGGTCATCAAGTTGACCAACTGACATCAAACTGCATGATAACTGAGGTACATGGCGTACATTATGCATAGTAAATTTTGAACCATCAATGAATTGCACAACCACATCTCCAATCCCCACAACATCACACTGGTAAGAGTCACCAAGTCTCACGGTACCAAGAGACTTTGTTGCATAATTAGAGAACCATTCTCTATGTGGTGTCACATGGAAAGAAGCACCAGAATCTAGCAGCCAGGTGTGGGAAAGAGAATTGGCCATAAGTGCCTCAGGTGGCACAGTACTATCAAGTGTCAACACATCAGCATCATCAGAAATAGCATTAATTTCTTCAATCGTCACAGTCGAAGTAGATGGTGTAGATAACTGTTTAACATGCCCATCAACATTCTGTCCTTTACCTTTAGCATTCTTTAATGCATAATAGTCTTTCTTCATGTGTCCTTTCTTATGACAATAATGGCATTCGATATCCCTCTTCCTTGATTTACTTCTACTCTTATTCCGTTGACCATTCTTTTCCTTGTTCTTGCTCCTGCCACGTTGTTGATTCTTTCCTTGGTAAGAATCACGAACATTATATGCATCTCCACTCTGAGTGTCAACCATAGATTTTCTACGAATCTCCTCACTCAAGAGTGCTCCACATATGTCATCATAGACGAGTTTACCACTAGCTGCACTGTTGCTAATAGCCGTGCAAAACATATCCCATGATGATGGCAGGGTGCATAACAGCAATACTGCTTTCATTTCATTATCCATATCCATTTTCTGAGCCTGTAACTGGGAGAATATAGCATCAAACTCATTTAGATGAGCAGCAACACTACTTGTGTCCTTCATACGAAGGTCATATAATTTTCTCATCAGATACACTTTATTTGATGCCGTCTCTTTTTCATATGTATTGCATAACTTCTTCCAAAGCTCCTCTGCACTTTCACAGTCTAACACTGTAAAGTAAACATTATCTGCCAAGTGCAAGTGAATGGTAGACCTGTCCATTTCATCTAACTCATCCCAATCATCTTCATCCATGTCAGCAAGCTTCTTTGAAATCCCATTTACTGGCTTACATTGCCTCCTTTGAATCAGCACATCTTTAATCTGATTCTTCCATAGAGCAAAGTTTGTGCCATCAAATTTTTCGGATCTCAAAATGGTCTTTGCCCTGCAAGTTATAGCTCCTCCTCGGAACACTAGCACTAGACCCTGATCCACCGGATGTGCTTGAGACCTCTGATGCCATGATCGTAGAGAACTGAATAGAATGATAATGAGCTAGAAGAGTCCAGACACCAACAAATAAGTGTATTAAGGAGTAAATCGGCCACTGTATAGTTGACTAAACTAGAAATCTGGAAAAATTTTGCCAGAGTATCCTCTGCAAAATTAGCATATGACCAGTGTCAAAGTATCATAAAACTGCAAGTACTGACATGTCTACCTTCATAGTGAATCAGTGACTCCACTGCATATAATCAGTTACCCAATAGAAGCCAACTAGGCTTATCGAGCACCTATGAACAACTATCATACATCTCGCATGACGAGGCTAGGTATGTCTTCCACCTGCATCACCGAAGAGACCCCAACATCTGGGTGTCTCCCAGTTAAGAAAACCTCACCACAACCCTCTTTATCAAACGTAAAAGGCTTTATGCAAAGAACGTAACCGCTATATCAATGACCACATGGACGTACATAAGCGGTATCCACAGAAGCGTACATGGTGTGTATGTGCTCAATATATGCAGTAAAATGACACTAAAAGGTTGAATACATAGCCCAAAAACTAGCCAATAACACCTGCAAGTGTCTATCAACTCTGATGTTTTAGGCTTTAAAAACTTGCATAAATTTGCAGCGACTGCTCCCACCAAAACTAAAAACCCCTCAAGAAACCTGTAGTTTTACGAGTGTGGCTGAAAATACAGCCCCAAAGGTTGATATTTATTGTCTGAGAAGTACAAGGAACACTCTTCTTGATGTTCTTGGACCTGTGCGAAGAGAACTATGTGCGAAAGTACTCGGAAATGGCTCCAAAAACCAGCCCAAAATTGCTTCAAAAATAGGCTTTGAAAGCAAAAAATGAAGCTTTGAGGGACCAAAACTTGTTCAAGGTAATGTCAACCTTAGTCTTTCCTCTTCTTCAAACACCACAAGAGTGTAGCTTAGTGGCAAGAGATTGCCACGGTTAAGCGAGCTCTGGGGGGAACACTACTGGGATGGGTGACCTTCCGGGAAGTACCGGGAACCTCTATATTCCTTGATCATTGAGGTCCTCCCTCGCGTGCAGCCAACGGCGCCAACAGTGACTTCGGTGACTCGGATGACAAGGTATGCCAAGGTCTATGCCTTGGTCGCCGCCTTAGTCGTAAGCCTTGGAGTAAGCATTAGAAACCAAGAGCTCTAGATCTAGAGTCACATTCCTCATGTCTAACATGAAGACATCAACCATTGTTCCACATTAAAAGCTATGAAAGTAAGGCCAAAGTGATAAAAACTAAGACAACAACAAGAACTTGCATCGACGGAAGACTTTCTCTCCACCCATCCTATAGATGAAGATGTATGGAAAATGAACATAGGTTTACGTTATCTAGAATAAAAAATGCATGTAAGAGGATGAGGATCTAGCCATGAGCGAAGGGATGAGTGTGGAATGCTTAAAGCTAGCTATCATGTACTAGTGC
>CM035436.1:7520472-7555472 GCA_020310875.1 Ceratopteris richardii
TATATATATATATATATATATATATATATATATATATGTGTGTGTGTGTGTGTGTATATATATATATATATATATATATATATATATATATATATATATATATATATATATATATATATATATATATATATATATATATATATATATATATATACACACATCCTTAATGTACTTTCTTTGAGTGAGAAACAAACCATGATCTTTGTAGACAACTTCCAAACCTAGGAAGTAGGTAAGTGAACCCAAATCACTTATCTTGAACTCTTCTCTCATCTGATCTTTGATGTTCTTCATACCATCTGCATCATTTCCTGTCAATATAATATCATCTACATATACACATAGGTAGATGACCTCAGAATTACTCTTTTTAATTAAGAGTGAAGGATCTGACTTGCTTGGTTGAAAGCCTTTGTCCTGCAAGATTGAAACAAGCCTAAAATTCCAAGCTCTTGGAGCTTGCTTGAGACCATACAATGCTTTGTTAACTTTACACACATAATCAGGATAAACTTGATTCTCAAAACCAGGTGGTTGTGCCATATATACCTCTTCTGTTATCCAACCATTCAAGAATGCATTCTTTACATCTAGTTGAAGTATCTTCCAATTCTTGGAAGAGGCAATACTAAGCAAAACCCTAATAGTAGGCATCTTTGCCACAGGAGAGAAGGTCTCCTCATAATCAATTCCCTGAGTTTGTGCAAAGCCTTTTGCTACAAGCCTTGCCTTATACCTGTTAATGGAACCATCAGAATTCTTCTTGAGTTTATAGACCCATCTTGAGCCTATTACCTTCATGGATGAAGTCTTGGGCACCAAATCCCAAGTGTTGTTTTCCTCAAGTGCTTCAATCTCTTCCTTCATTGCATGCTTCCATTCTGTTTTTGCTTTGGCTTCTTCAAATGATGATGGCTCCTCTTGGTTTATGTCCTGTGCTATGTAGATAGAATGTTTAGTTACTAATGAGGTGTCAAACCCATACCTTTCTGGTTTTTTCTTTTCCCTCATAGATCTTCTTAGGCCATGATGTGATGATTCTGCCTCATGTCCAAGTTCCTGCAATTTTGCTTTACCTTTAGACTTCCATGCTTTGATCTTTTCCATCTGAGATTCTTCATCATCCTCTGAGGTGTCTTGTTCTTCAATCTTCGGTTGTTCTCTACCAAGCTTTGGAAAATCTTCTTCAAGATTATATGGTAAATTGACCTTCCTGCATGAATCTTCATACCATGAATTTTTCTCATCAAAAACTACATCTCTGCTTACCAAGAATCCTTTATTGGTAGGGTTGTATAACCTGTAGCCCTTTTGATTGTTGTCATATCCAATAAATACACACCTTTCTGCCTTTGGATCCATCTTGCCTCTAACCTGTGAAGGAACATGAGCAAAAGCAATACATCCAAAAATTTTACAATGATCTAAGCTTGGTCTTCTTCCATTCCAAGCCTCATATGGAGTCATCCCATCAAGGGATTTTGAAGGCAACCTGTTAATCAAGTAAGTGGTTGTAGATACAGCCTCAGCCCATAAGTAATTAGGTAAATGCTTTTCATTTAACATAGACCTTGCAGCTTCAACAATTGTCCTATTCCTCCTTTCTGCCACTCCATTTTGCTCAGGAGTGTACCTTGTAGTTACCTCTCTTTTGATTCCTCTTTCTTAAAGAAAAGAATGAAAATCATGGGAGAAGTATTCTCCCCCTCCATCTGACCTTAGCCTTTTTAGTGATTTACCTGTTTGATTCTCCACAAGAGCCAAATATCTTTTGAAACATGAAAAAACTTCATCTTTGTGTTTCATAAAGAATAGGATAGTCCATCTGCTGCAATCATCAATAAAGGAAACATAATACCTTGATCCAGATATTGGAGCTTCCTTGCTAGGTCCCCATACATCTGTATGAACCAACTCCAAGAGATCTCCATGCATATAACCTTTCTTCATGAATGGTAACCTGTGAGACTTTCCAAATTGACATGCACTACACTTATAAATCATATGTTGTTTTGACAAATTAGGAAGTCCAAGTACACTTTGGTCCCTGCAGATTTGCTTTAATGACCTTTCACCAATATGTGCTAACCTTTTGTGCCATACTTCCAATTCTGTGAGTGTCCGACTACCATAATTAAAGAGAGCAATGTTTCTAGTGTCCTGTAATTCAAATGTGAACAATCTACCTGTCTTTTCACCTTTTGCAATTCTTCTGAATCCTTGACTTGGATCTTCAACAAATGCTCCTGCTTTTGTGAACCTAACTTGCAACCCTTTATCTACTATCTGCCCAACACTTATCAAATTCTTTGTAATGGTAGGGACATAGAGTACCTTACTGAGTAGGTTGATGTTTCCATCAGGTGCTTTGACATTGCCTATTTTCTCCACAGGATGTTTTGTATCATCTCCTGTTTGTACCTCATGCTTATTCCTTGGATCTTCTAAATCTGATAGGAGTGCCACATTTCCTGCCACATGATTTGAACAACCTGAATCTATGTAGAAAATATGCTCATCAGATTTACCTTGTGGCATAGCCATGTTCATGATCAATAATGAATCCTCTTTGTTTGAGTCTTCTGTGTAGTTATTGTCGTCTCTCCTTCCTTTCTAGCCTCCTTGATAGTTTGAATGATTGTAGTTGTTGTAGTTGCCATGGTAGTTGTTGAACCTTCCTCTTGAGTAGCCATAACTTCCTCTATTGTATCCTCTGCCTCTTTGATTCCTGGAATTCCTAAAGCAATTTTCAGTTGTATGATTAGTTAATCCACAAATAGAACATGAGTTGGAGTCTTGGGATCTCCCCCTGCCTTGTCTACCTCCTCTTCCTCTACCTCTGCCATGTCTTCCTCTACCTGCATAGTTAGCTTGATATGTACCTGCTTCATCATCCACTTTCTTTGCCTTTCCTTTGTTATCTTTAGACTTGCTTTTATCCGTGTATAAAGCTGAAGATTGATTACCTTTAGAGCTTTCTCCATTTTTGATAAGCTTTGCCTCTTGAGTAAGTAGTTGTCCAATGAGTGTGTTGAAATCAGGTACATGCATGTCCATGTACAAATCCATAGCTGTGGTGAATGCTTCCCACTTATCATCTGCCTTCAAGCCATTGATGACCTGCCTTACAATTTGCTCTTCATCTATTACCTCTCCAATGCTTCCCAACTGATCCGCTATGTCCTTGAGCTTTGTGACAAAATCAGTCACATTTTGTTTGGGAGCCTTCTTGAGAGTTGTGAACTCCAGCCATAGTTGATGCTCCCTAGCTTTGGTACTTGAAGAAAAGAAAGCTTCAAGTGCATCCCACACTTCCTGAGATGTCTTACAACTTCTAATGTGAGGCAACAAAAAATCTGAGATAGAGTTGAGGAGATAAGACCTTGCAAGTGCATCCTTGGAGCACCATGTGCTCAATCTTTCTTGCTCTTCTTGTGTTGGTTGACTTTTGTTCCTGAAACTTGGCATAACTTCATCTCCAGCCACATAACCATATAAACTTCTACCTTGGAGATAGGCTTCCATTCTTAATGACCAAGCTGAGTAGTTACCTCTGTCTAATTTGTCAATTGATGAAGGAAATCCATCTGCCATGTTGTCCAACCTTGCTCTGATACCACTGTGAAGAGATGGATAGGTATGTGCTTGAAGATGAAGAGGTGTTGCAAAATCCTTGATCTACACCAGCCAAATGAACTCCAAGAGTATATGGTGGGCCCTTTTAGCTTGCCAATGGATGTATTAGACACCCTATGTACCTTGGAAGATTACTCTCAAAAAGATAGATCAATACAGATAAGTTGGAGTTAGCTCAGAGGTGAAAACTTGCTATTCTTGGTTCATACACCTGTCCAGTGTTTTACATAATTCTCTGAGCACAGTAGCAATTAGCTCAATTCCTCTTGGGGAAGTCTAGGCAACTTAAAGAGCTAACTTTCAAGAGTAATATCATCAAAAATAATGAACCACACACTGAGAATGAGTTTTAACAAGTGATGACATCATCCCGATTTTCACGGGCTGCTACAGAAATAGACCAGTGAGCAGAAAAATCAACATAACTCAAAATGTAGAAATTCAATGATTATGAAAGTTTGGATGGTTATACTAGACAGTAAGCTGAATCCAACAAGCTTTAAATCACTGAATTTGGATAAGTAACCACTGAGAAATGGCTCTGACAAGATGAGTGAAAAAGTCGGGTACCTGACAGAGAAGTGAAGATGAACAGACCATGTTGACTTCAAATGAACATAACTGAATATTGCAACATCCAAATGACATGCAAATTTGTGAGCATATAGTAGACTTATAGAGATAACTTTACCAAGTTAATTCACTGAAAATGATGGACCAAGCTCAGAGAAAACATCTCTGCAAGCTGACTGAGAAAACTGAGAGTAATGGCAGTGAGTAGTACACTTCACAAGAACATGGAAAGATGAACTCAAATAATCATGAAAATGAAAGTATATTGCTTGTACAATACAATGACTTACTGATACATATGTGTGCCTTGTAATCACACCTTGATATGGCATAAAGCTCAGCTCTTGGAGGTCTTCACATAGGTCTCTCTAACCACGACTAAAACTGCCATCTATTTATAGTTGAGTTTGGGAGGCTAACTTCCCTCAATCACTCTCCAATCAATCAATGATTGATTTGATTCTCTACCTACCACAAATCACAAATTCGTGGCTCCTCTTTCCATTCTTGATCAAGTGGACTCAACCACTTAAGATTCTCTTACTTTTACATTAAGTAAACTCTTCAAAAGTTACAAGAGGTAGTTCACAAGTGAACTTTACATAGTCTTCTTTTTAAAGCTTCTTCTAAGACTTTGTGAGACTCAAGCCAATACTTAGGCTTGTCATAGACTTGCTCCAACAAGACAAGCTAGTGCAGAATTCTGATTGTAGTGAGCTAAGTATGTACTTTTTTTCTCTCTCATGAAATTTACTATAAAATGGAGTGCATAAGTGGAAATTAAAAAAATATTTCAATTTGTATGTGAAATTTAATCTTATTGCCCATTTTTAAGTGAAAATATCTGACGTAAGAGTCATATAGAGTTCACATTCTTTTTTGAACTCTAAGTCATGCATGATGTGAATTTTACTTCCATAATGTGATATGTGAGAGTCCAGCCCTAGACTATGTATGCATGTGCACAAAGGTGCCCGGTAATAAGCCTTTCGACAATGAAATACTTCATTTTGAGCTTTTCAAATTACATTGTGGGAATAATCTTTAGAATGAATAACTAGGTCATTGTATGCATGTGGGCAAAATTTAGGGATGAGAAGTTTTATATTCTCTCTCTAGATATTATTTGCGTAATGTTTTCTACTTAAAACTTGAATGTGAAGATGAAAGAACTAAGAGAAATGTTGTATGAGAGAGAGCTAAAGCATGCATAAGAGAATAAAAGATTCTTTGTGAAATTTTTGTCAATCATGTTTTACATACTTTGTTAAGGGCTCTACATTTAGTTGATTATAAGAAAATGCCTTGATTTTGTTCTCGCTCTAGAATTTCTAGACGTGCAAGGCTTAAAAGTGATACTTGGAGGCGGATTTGTACCTAGGTGATATCAAACATTATTGTATATATCAAAAATCTAAATTTTTTTGTATCCTACAAGCTTAAGCTAACTCCTTAGCATTTTTGAGTTACACTATCAAGAACTAGAGAAGTACCTTGTAATTTGTATTGAGAGTGAGAGAGACTGAGAGTGTGAGTTTGAATGAGATTTTGATAGCTTGGGGGGTCATTGAGGGGTAGTGCCTTTGTCAAGAAGCTATTTTACAAAGTATATATTTTGATTTCTAATTATTCACTTTTTTTTATATGTACAGATATTGTATATGCTAGTGATGGTGAAAGGTGAAACATAATCTCATAAAGAATCTTATGAGAGGAAAAGTTAGATCTCACTCCTTAATGCTATCATGCATGAATATGCACAAATTCTCAATGAGGAATTAGATTATACAATATGGATGCTTAGTCAACAACTAGAGGAAGGTTCCTTTAGTGATCCATTTGTAGGAGGAAATCCTTCTACACATAGGTATGTTTTCTTATTATAATTTATTGTATTTAATAAAAGTATAACGTGAATATTTTAACCAATTTTATTTGTTTATTTCATAACAGCTCTCGCTCATGAGAGCACAAGAGGTATATAGAATGTCCTCAATCACAAGTTATCCTCATTGAAAGCTTTTGATCACTCGAGAATAGTAGAGGAGAGAAAAAAATGCAAAACTTGCACAAGATAAGAGAACATCTAACATGGAAGAGTAGATAACATATATATTTTTTATACATATATGTGTGTGTGATGTGTATGTATGTATGTATGTATTTGTATGTGTGTGTGATATGCATGTGTGTATGTATGTGTGTATGTGTGCATGTGTGATATATAACTGTGTGTGTAAGCATGTATGTATGCATATATGTATTAATGCATGTGTATGTATGTATGCGTGCGAATGTATGTATGCATGTGAGTGTGACGTATGTGCATGAGTGTGTGTATGCATGCATATATACATATGAGTATGTATGGATGTGTGAATGGATGTGTATGTATGCATGTGCATATGTATGCACGTGTGTGTGTGATATGTATGTATGTGCATGTATGTCTATACATGATTGATATGCATATATACATGTGTGTGCATACATGTATGCATGTTTACATGTATATATGTATGTATGTATTTATGTATGTATGTATATATGCATGTGTGTGTATGTTTGTGCATGTATTAGTGTATGCATGCATGTATGCACGTGTATATATGCATATATATATGTATGCATCTGTGTGATCTATGGATGTATGTATATATGTATGTAGGCGTGTATGTATGCATGTGTTTGATTTGTATGTATGCATGTGCATGTGTGTATGACATATCCATGTGTGTATATGACATATTCATGTGTGTGTATGCATGCATGTATGCATGTGAGTATGTATGCCTATGTGAATGCATGGGCATGTGTGTGACATATGCATGCATGTGCATGTATGTGTGACATATGCATGTGTGTATGCATGTATGTGAGTATGTATGCATGTGTGAATGCATGTTTATGTGTCATGTGTATGTATGTATGTGTGTGTGATGTTCATGTGTATGCATTCATGTGCATATGTTTCGGTTTTTGTGTGTGATGTGTATGTATGTATGTGCATGTGTGTGTATCTCAGTGTATGTATATATATACATGTGTGTGTGCATGCATGTATGTATGTATATATGGATGTGTGTATGTATGCATGAATGTGTGTGTATATATGCATGTGTCTATGTATGCATGTGTATATGCACATGTGTATGTATACATGCATGTGTATCTATGCATGTTTGTATGTATGCATGCATGTATGTATGCATGTATGTATGCATGTATGTATGCATGTGCATGATGTGTATGTATGTATGTGCATGTGTGTGTGACATATGCATGTGTGTGTGAATGCATGCATGTATGCATGTGTGTGTATGCATGTTTCTGTGATATGAATATGTATGTATGTGTATGTGTGTGTGATATATGCATGTGTGCATGCATGCATGTATGCATGTTTCTGTATGCATGTGTGTATGTATGCATGTGTTTGTGTGATACCTATGCATGTACATGCATGCATGTGTATTCATGTGTGTATGTATGCATGTATATATGCATGTGTGTGTATGCATCTATGCATGCATGCATACATGCATATATGATGCATGTGTGTATGTATTGATGCATGTATGAATGTGTCTATGTGTGTATGTGTGTGTGTATGTATGTGTGTATGTATGTGTGTATATGTGTGAGTATTTCTGTATATGTGTATTTATGTATGTGTGAGTGAATGTATGAATGTGTGTGCATGCATGTTTGTATGTATGTATGCATTTGTGAATGAATGTATACATGTGTGTGTATGGATGTATGTGTGTATGGATGTATGTGTGTATGTGTATGTGTGTATGTGTGTATGTGTGTATGCATGTTTGTGTGTATGCATGTATTTGTGCATGTGTGTATATATGTGTATGTGTGTGTTTGTGTGTATGTGCATGTGTATGTATATGTGTGTGTATGTATATGTGTGTGTATGTGTATGTGTGTCTATGGGCATGTGTATGTGTATGTGTATGTGTATGTGTATGTGTATGTGTATGTGTAGGTGCATGTGTATGTATATGTGTGTATGTGTATCTGTGTGCATGTGTATGTGTGTGTATGTGTTTATGCATGTGTATACATGTATGTGTGTATGCATGCATATGTGAATATGCATGCATACATGTATACACATGTACACATACATGTGTATACATGTATGTGTATATGCATGCATATGTGGATGTGTGTATGCATGAATATATGTATGTGTGTATGCATGTATATGTGCATATGCATGTATGTGTTTGTGTTTATGCATGTGTATGTGTGTGGTGTTTGTATACATGTATATGTGTATGTGTGTATGCATGTATGTGTATGTGTGTGTATGTTGTTGGTGCAATTAAGCCCAAGCCTACATACTTGATGTACACACACAAGCTTGATGTAATGGCATATCACTTGAAAATTCTCATATGTACAACCTCTTGTAACTTTGAGTATAATTACTCTTAATAAAAGTGAAGGAAACCCACGAGGAGTTAGGAAGCATCAAACTTGTATCATTTGGTAGCTAAAATCAAGGTAGAATCAATCCTATAATATCGGATGACTTTTAGGTGGAGATTTGAATTCAAATTCAAATGCTTGACTACAACACAAAGCTTTAAAAACTAGAGGAAAAGTTCTTGCGTGTATCTCGAGATTCCAAGATCATTCTCTTTTACTTTCATTGTGAAGAGAAGCTCATACTATAGCTATCTCATCCTACACTCATTGAACAATGCATTATTGCCAATGATCTTGTATTTGTACATGACTTGATCTATACATGTTCATTACTTCCTACTCTCATATCTCTGTCACACTCTATCAGAATAGTGATTTTGTTTGAACTTTCTCTCACTGTGTGGTGCATCATTTTGCATGAATCAAAGCATGACATATTCAACATGTTGTCTACTAGGATCCTACAAAGTTTCATTCAATTTGGTTATCGAATTCATTAGATATTTGTTGATTAGTGCTCACTGATCTATGACTCTGTAAGCCTCTAAAAGTTATAGTGAGACTCTATTTGCTAAACATAATTCTCTGCACATTGTTCATCGTTTAAATGATTCCACTCATGAATGGTAACTTATTAAGCTTATTAAAGTTCCCCAAAAGGAATTTCGCTAATTTCTATTTCACACAAAGAATTAAGTGAAATATTGAGCAGGTGTCTCAACCAAAGTAGTAAGTTTTGTGCATTGGATCATATGTGTACCTATTTGTTTTGATCCTATCATTTGTGCATCATCTTCCAAGAAACATATATGATCCTTTATGCTTATTAGCTATCTAAGGAGTCTCACCACACTCTCGAGCCATCAATTATAGCAGGAGGATTTCGCTACACCATCTCATCTCTTGTGATTATCCACCATCTCTCTCAACAGTGGTATCAGAGCAAGCACAATCAAGATGGAAGATGGTTTTCCATCCTTCATTGACAAATTGAACAGGAACAACTACTCAGCATGGTCTTTGAGGATGCAAGCATATATCCAAGGAAGAAGCTTGTATGGATACATCTCATGAGATGAAGACATGCCAATTCTCATGAGCAAGAATCAACCAGCAAGGGAAGAGCAAGAGAAGCTAACCACATGGTGTTCAAAAGATGCTCTTGCAAGGTCATACTTACTAAATTCAATCTCTGATTTCTTGTTAGCTCATGTTTGAAACTCTAAAACCTCTCAAGAGAATTGGGAAGTGCTTTCATCATAATTCTCCTCCAACACAAGAGCTAGAAAGAATCAATTGTGGATGGAATTCACAACTCTCAAAAAGCAATCAAAGCAACGAGTAGCCGACTATGTAATCAAAATGAAGGATGTTGCAGACCAACTTGCAAGTATCGAGATGAGATAGATAAAGAGCATATAGTGCGATAGGTCATCAATGAGATTAAAGCTTATGACAAGTGGGAATCCTTCGCCACTACAATGGATCTCTACATGGATATGCAGATACCTAATCTCAACACTTTGATGGGGCAACTCTTCACCCATGAAGCAAAGCTCAACAAAAATGGTGACAACTCAAGAGGTAACCAATCTTCTGCCCTTTATATAGATAAGAATAAAGCTAATGATAAAGGTAAAAGTAAGAAAGAAGATGAAGAGGCTAGTACCTCTCAAGCCAATTATGGAGGAAGAGGAAGAGGTACTAGAGGTAGGGGCAGAGGAGGTAAGCAAGGTAGGGGGAGACCCTACAACAACTTACCATGCAAAATATGTGGTCTCAACAACCACACTACTAAAGAATGATACAAAAATACAAGGAACCAAAGGGGAAGAGGCTTCCATAGAGGTGGCTATGGTCAAACAAGAGGCAAGTATAAGAATGGTGGAGGCAACTACAACCACAACTACAATCAAGGCTACAACAACAACAACTATCAAGGAGGCTTTAGAGGAAGAAGGGACTTCAATAACTACACTGAAGATCAAGAGGATTCTCTGCTCATTATGAACATGACATCCAAGCAAGGTAAAGATGATGAGCATCTCTTTTACATTGACTCAGGTTGTTCAAATCAGAGGGAAACTTGACCCTAAGGCTGAGAAGTGTATATTCATTGGGTATGATCAGAATCAAAAGGGCTATAGACTTTATAATCCCACTAACAAGGCATTCATAGTTAGTAGGGATGTAGACTATGATGAGAATAACTCTTGGTTTGAAGATGATTGCAAGAAAGTTAAACTACCATATGACTTGGAAAATGATTTTCCAACTCTAACTCAAGAAGGCCAACACCAAGCAGAGGACATAAACTCAGAAGATGAGGAGCATGATGATTACAAAGCTTGGAAGTTAGGAGGCAAGCGCAAACACAAGAAATTAGAGGGTCTACCCGAGTCTTGCAATCAAGCTCTAAGAAGGTCACAAAGAGAAAGTAAGAAGCCCATAAAGTATGGATATGATACATCCTTAGTCACAAATCACTCTATATACATCACTAAAGATTCAATGGGAGAGGAGCCTTCTTCATTTGAAGAGGCTAAGAAGAAGAAATAGTGGATATATGCTATGCATGAAGAAGTGAAAGCATTGCAAGAGAATCATACTTGGGACCTAGTTCCCAAGAAACTAGATATGAAGGTAATTGGTTCAAGATGAATATATAAAGTTAAAAAGAACTCTGATGGTTCAATAAACAGGTACAAGGCAAGACTAGTTGCAAAAGGATTTGCCCAAACACATGGAGTAGATTATGAAGAAACATTTTCAGTAGTGGAAGATATATATATATATATATATATATATATATATATATATATATATATATATATATATATATATATATATATATATATATATATATATATATGCACCTGTGTATGTATGAGTGTGGATGTGTGTGTATGTGCATGTATGTATATGTGTGTGTGTGAGTGTAGGTGTGTGTATGTGTATGTATATATGGATATTTGTGTATGTGTGTGTGTATGTACATGTGTGTATGTGTATATCTGTATGCATGTGTATGTATAAGTGTATTTAAGTGTATGCATTGGACTGTATGCATATGTGTGTATATGTGTATGTGTGTGTGTTATGTATGTGTGTTATGTATGTGTATGTGCGTGTATGCATATGCATACATGTGTGTATATGCATGTGTATGTATATGTGAGTATGTGAGTTATGTGTGAGTGTATGTGTATGTGTATGTTTATGTGTATGTTTATGTGTATATCTATGTGTGTATGTGTGTGTATGTGTGTGTATGCATATGTGTGCATATGTGGATGTGTGTATGTGTGTGTATGCATATAAGTATGTATGTGTTAATATGCATGTGTATGCATGTGTGTGTATGTGTGTAACATAACTTTCTCTCTCTCTCTCTCTTTGTCTTTCTCTCTCTCTCTCTCTCTCTCTCTCTCTCTCTCTCTCCCTCTCTCCCTCTCTTTCTCTATCTTTCTCTAACTCTCTCTAAGATGCACATTCAGATTTTTTTTTTTGTCTTCTATATAGCATGATAGGCAATTCTGTTGTATTGCTAATATGGGATGCTCATAGCAATGCTACTTAGGAACCCTCGTATTAGACATGGTCAGTCTTGATTATGCAATGGTCTCCTTTTTTTTTGGATGATCATTGCTTATGCCACACTATGTTTTTGAAGTTTCACATAAACAAAGCTTCTTGTTTTTTTTGTCCATTAGGGGTATTTTTGAGCCCCCTAATCTCTTGTAGTGAATCGAAGTGAATACAAACCAACATGTCCATGGTCTTTAGCTCCACATGCAACATACATACATGTACAATTTTCAATCGTATTGGAATTATCAGATTGCAAATCATGTGAAAGATGAGAAATTATGTAGATTAATAATTTTTTTTCCAAGGAGCTTGCTCAACCTAAGTTCTACCTATCAACCCTTTTGTACCAAGACTTTTCATGTGACATAGAAAAGAGTACTCAAATTTTGCACCCCTCTTACACCAAACATGCATTTTAGAGTCTTTTAGTCTCCACTAAAATGCCACACACTTTTAATCTTTCCACAATGTTGAACCGTAAATAACCAACCCAAATGTTGCCTTTGCATCATGTTTGGAATGTTTGTATGTGAGAAGAGCGAGTTAAGTATATGGTTCTCAAATGGACCTAGAGCAAACCCAACCCACCATAACTCTTTTCTTTATTATACTTTGAGAGATGGAGTATCAAGTTTACCAAGGCTATAGTCCAAATCTATGTTCATTAATGCAATACTAATTCTCTCTATCTATTGATGCTTTCTTATTTAGCTTCATCAAGTTTTAGTAAAAATTTTGAAAGGCCAAAACATTCATGTTCTATTCTATCATAAATTTGAACCACATATGTTTAAAATAACCTAATATCTATCCATCTATTTTTAAACTCATTGTGAGTGAAATGTAAAGTTTTCTTTTCCTACCTCATATGACATGTTTCAATCTTTATAATTACCAACTATGGACAAGATTTTCGTATTCAGTAGAGACCATACTTTTCTACATGATGATGTCTAGGATATCCAAAGCTTTTAACTTTATTAAATTTAAGGAATTCACACCAATCTTTTGAGATTGCTCTATAGGCCTTTCTATTCACTCAAGCACCATCATAGACATCTTGAATTTGAGATAGGTCTAACAACATATTTATTTCTTTCAATAACTTTTGAAAAGTAAATCATTTTAAGCATGCATCCTCATCTTATTATAACAATTTCAAAACATGATGTTGACTGATAGTTTTATTACACTACTATGCACGCTTAGAATTGTTGAACATGTTTACACCTAGAAAATTTTTTACATGATCTCTAGAAATTTTCATTCTCTTTTTCTTGTAATGAGATATTTTAATCAAAAGTAAAAAATATTTTATTCATTTTGAATGCATTCTCAATCCTATATGAGTTTCCTTATTTTTTTAGGCTTCCTAGCTTAGAAGCCAAATGCACCAACCTTGTTTTTAAATCCTTCTTATGTAATATATTTTGTAAATAGTTTATGTATAGCATGTAGTTATTCGATAGGTCCTTGAGCCTTTGAAAATATCCATGTAAACCTTCATCACCATTTCCTATAGATCTAATCAGACAATGAAGATTATGAAAAGGTGGGTACGCTCCAGCTTGAGAATCATTTGGATAAATAATTGCATCTATCCAGATGTCAATATGTTTTTTTGACTTTTTTTTGTAATTCTTTAGCTTCATAAGATTGTAGAGCTCTTCAAAATACCTTTCTCCTTGTTTGGTAAACATAAAATTGTGTTGAACTTACCACACAGAGTCTTGCTTATTGAAAGTGTTTGGATTGATGTTCTCCATAGTGAATCCATCTAGAATCATGGAAAAGAGATATTCAGCTTTTCTATTTTGGTAGACTAGAAAAGTAGAACACATCTTGAAAACACAATACATAGGTCAAAGAGAAAATGGAAAAAATTCAAATTCACCAAACTCCCGATGGACACAAACATTGAGGCATATCATTTTTCATGATTTTCACACAAACTTTCTCTCGTCCAAAACTAATATATGATGAATCTAGATTAAGCACAACTAGATGAAATCCTTACAAGACCCATTTTTTCGTGATTTTTTGCACTAATAGTTTGAGATCCATCAAATACATTACTTCTAACCTTTTTTAGATTTTGCACATGAAGTTGATTTCCTATATCAAGAAATTGCTTTAGCTTGCAAACATGTTGGGATTTCTTTAATGCAAAAAAATATTCTAATTGCTACATATACACCTAGATTTCTGACTAAACATTAAAGAAATGTTTTCTTGACATCCATTTGATATAGTTCATTGCTATTCATTGCAATCATGAAATTATGCAATTTGTGCATACATTCGTTTGTTTATTTACCTTTAGTTGAAAATAGCTAATTGCATTATTAGTAGGCAGTAACATCATGTCTATAAGGTGAGTAAAATATTTTTCCATATGCATGTTTTTGTTTAGATTGATATCACATCCGTCGAAATCTTTATTAATTTCTTTTTTCTTGGAAAGAGTCTTGACTTTGAGATCCATATAAGTTATGGGAATTATTTTAAAATATAAAGTTTGGTCCTTGTGTGTAGTTAGGGTAACCCTAGTTGGCTAGCCCATATAGTTGCATCTCCTTGTTCATTTAAGAGAACAAAGCTCAATCTATTTCACTTTTTTATATTTTCTTCCAGCATTTTTCATAGATTCGAGATGATAAAAAAATTATGTGTGCATTTTGAGAAATTTTTACATCTCCAATTTTTTTTTTATGAAGGAATTCCTATTTAGGCCTAGAATTTCATAAGTCTTATTTAAGCCTTTCAAGCATCCCCCATTAATGTATAAAAGAAACACAAAGGCTTAGAGTACATCCAAGAGACAAAACCAATCAAAGGAAGGACTCGAGGTGGCTCAAAATAAATACGTCCCAAGTGAATGCACATTTAATTTGCACTTATCATGGGAGGCAGCATTTGGATCCACGCTAAAATCTACTTGCATAAAACTATTTGAATCAATGTTAAGAAATGGTCCAAAAACTCAAAAGTGCACACCATATCATGTACCTTTCTGGTCCCTCTTCAACAATGGTGCAATGGCACCTTGGTCTATGTGGATTGACTCGGAAGCTTCCCACTATTGACCTTGGATGGATTCCCATGGGTTGCAATAGGAAGCGCTATGAAGTTTTGTGAAAAGCTAAACATGTGAAAATTTACATCGATGTTGATAGAGCTTTTTGATTATTTTATTTTGTTAAAAATCATATGCAGCAATCGCTTGCTTTATAGAAATGCTTTTGTTTTATGTGCTTTTAGAGAAGAGCTTTTGGAGGAGTTACAAAGCTATATAAGGAAGGCTTTGGCTTATTGCTTATCATCGCTCAACAAGCTCAAGCTCTTGGAGAAGAAGGAGGTGATCAATCTCCTCAAGCTGGAGGAAGAGTTCTCACACTCTTGGAGGAGTTGTGGTCTACATCTTGGTGATTATCTAGAGGAGATTATGCCAACTTACCATCAATATCAATTGTTGATTTATTCTGAGTAGTAAGTTTATTTCCATTCTTACTTGCTAGGTCACTTGTTTCTAATTTAGGTTGATCAAAACTTAGGTTTGCTGTAAAATAGTTCTAGACTATCCATATTCTCCATATTCTCACACACACACACACACACAATCTTTATAGCTCTTAGGCACACAATTTCTTATATCTAGTTCCTATTTCTACCTAGATATAGATATTGTCAGTTTGTATCATATTCACACATTGTGATTTGACATTGGAATGTACATAGTGTAGGTGAGCCTCATAGCTTACTTTTACACTTGAAATCCTAACAATTCTCTCTCTATCTTTCAATCATCATCTTTTTGAGTCTTAAGGTTAAGGTGTGTATGTTAAGGTTCATATGTTGGAAGATCCTGTAAACTTGTGATATATTGTTATTGTGGCCTAGTCCCACTTCCAACATTTGGTACTCAGACCTTAGAATACCAACATTTGGTATGAGAGCCTATTTGACATACAACCTTAACAAGATGAGTGACTATAGACTTGAGAATGAAGACAAGCTTGAGGTCATGTCTAATTATCCAATGTGGAATTTTATGATCATCAATCTTTTAGTAGCAAAGGACTTATGGAATACTATCAATGGCACTTATTCAAGGACAAGAGAATTTGGAGAAGATGTTGCTTCATCTTCTAGAAGATCTACTGTTTCTATTTCTGCTCAATAGGAGGTTAGTGAAGAAGAAGAAACTCTTTCATCATAAAGAGTCCATACTACTACTACTACTAGATTACTTCCTACAGAAGATCAATCCAGATGGGATTCAAGGGATGCTTTAGCACTTTCATATATTGCTTTGGGAGTCAAGAGGCATATTATACCTCAAATCTAGTCTTGTAGAACCTCTCGACAAGCTTGTTTGGAGTTGGAGAATATATATTAGAGTAGAAACCTTGCTAGGAAAGCTCATCTAAGGAGACAACTAGCCAACATAAGAATGAAAGTTGGTGAATCAGCTCAATCACATATTTTGAAGCTTAAAGATTTACGAGATCAGTAACTCAATGTTGGAGTCAAAAAATTTCACATGGAGAGATGGTAAATACACTTCTAAAATCACTTCCATCTACATATCGTGCTTTGGTTACTTCTTTATCTCTCTCTACAAGAGATAGAGAAATTTCATTTGAAGAGCTACAATTCTTGTTACTTCAAGATGAAGATCAACAAAAGAGTATGGAAGAGAATGATGAAGTCAAGTTATCATCGTTGAAGGAAAAGACAAAGAAGGAGAAGAAGATTCACCAATCTAAGAAGCAAAGAAGTATTCTAATCCTAGGTCTTCCAGTCCTTCTTATAATGCTTCATCTACACCCAAAGAAAAGTCATCAACTACATCTGATTCAAATAAAGGAGTATGCCATTATTGTAAGAAACTAGGTCATTACATAGCAGAATGCAGAACAAGGATTTTCAATGAGAAGAAGAAAGCATCAGGTAATAGTGTCGAAGATGATCCAAAACCTAAATCTTGAAAGGTGGATTCAAATGCATGTGTTACTATTGAAGAAGCAACTTTTGATCAGGTAGCATTAAATGCAATCTGAGATAATCCTTGATTTTTTTATTCTCTAGGTACTAAGCATATGACAAGTTGCAAAAATGTATTTTCTTCCCTTTCTAACTCTTCAGGTAGAAGAGTCACCATTGCAGATGGTCATGATTTAGATGTTTTTCATGTTGGAGAAGTAACCTAAAGTCAAGACTAGGTGGAAATCTCATAATTTCCACTGTTTTTTATGTTCTAGACATGAAGATGAATTTTCTCTCTATCTCTAATTCCTTGTTGGATGGTTATAAAGTTGTTTTTGAGAAAGATTCATGTCGAATCCTCTCATGTAACTAGAAGTCAAACAAGGAGAGAACAAGAAGTCCAGGTAAATTATGCAGAACATTTGAGATTTATAATATTTTAGCACTTAGTTTAGCTAAGAATGAACTAGCTAGTATTCAAGATGCATTACAAAGTGATATGATTATCATTTCTCGAATTGAGTTCAAGTATAGAGATATATATAAGTGTATCTACATGGCACAACTAAAGTACATTGAGAAATTACTAGAAAGGTTTGACATGATAGATTCCAAGCCCATGGAAACATTGATGGATTTCAATGTGTTATTATAGTCCATAGCAGATTCACACCATATCATGTACCTTTTTTGGCCCCTCTTCAACAATGGTGCAATGGTGCCTTGATCTACGTGAATCGACTCTAAAGCCTCTCACTATCGACCTTGTTTCCATTCCCATGGGTTGAAATAGCGAGCACTCTGAAGTTTTTCTGAAAATCTAAACACATAAAAATTTATGCCGATGTCGATGGATCTTTTTGAATTATTTTATTTTATTAAAAATTATATGCAACGATCACTTGCTTTATAGATATGCTTTTTTTTATGCGCTTTTCAAGAAGATCTTTTGGAAGAGTTAGAAAGATATATAAGCAAGGCTTTGGCTTAATGTTTATCATCACTCAACAAGCTCAAGATCTTGGAGAAGAACTTGGAGGAGGTGATCATTCTTTTCAAGCTAGGAGGAGAAACTTGTAGGCCATCTTGGAGGAGGAGTTCTCACACTCTTGGAGGAGTTGTGGTCTACATCTTCGAAATTATCTGGAGGAGATTTACCATCAATATCAATTGTTGATTTAATGTGAGTAGCAAGTCTATTTGCGTTTTTACTTGCTAGGTCACTCATTTCTGATTTAGGTTGATCAGAATTTGAGTTTGCTTGTAAAATAGCTCTGCATATTCATATTCTCCATATTCTCACACACACACACACTCTTTATACCTTTTAGGTACTCAAGCTCCTATATCTAGTTCTGATTTTTGCCTAAATATGGATATTTTTTGTTTGTATCATATTCACACATTGTAATTTGACATTAGAATATAGATAGTGTAGGTGAGCCTCATAGCTTATCGTTACACTTGAACTCCTGTCTATTCTCTCTCTATCTTTCAATCATCATCTTTCTGATTCTTAAGGCTAAGGTGTGTATGTTAAGGTTCATATGTTGGAAGACCTTGCAAACCTGTGATATTGTTATTGTGTCCCACTCCCACTTCAAATGTTTGGTATTCAAACCTTCGAATACCAACAAAAACTAGAATCAAATGTATACTAATTTTCATGTATAGTATTAAGAAACTTGTGGGGAAGATTAATATGGATAGAATCTTGAATATGCATGACTTTACTAACCGATTGAAGGCATTGGAAAAGGGGAAGTGTCCATGATGGAGAATTATTTGAGCTACCATCTCATTGTCAAGGAGGCCAACACCATAATTGTGAGGAGATGGTTGGATACACTTCAGAAATGAGGTGGTGCTACACAAACCATGCTCTACACCTACCAATGTAGCTTTAGACTACCTTAGTAGACACCTTTAGCTTCCCAAATATTCATTTTGATCCATAATGTACCTTGCAACATCACCTTCAAATAGTTATGTAAAAACAGACTACTTCCAAGATTGAAGACTTCCAAAAAACTACTATTTTGGGACTTGGACTTGCTCAGTATTTCACTCAGTGCTCACTCATTGATTGTAATTGATCCAAGAGCTTTTAGAAATAGCTAATTAGATTCCTAAGCTTGCTATAGGAAGTTATTTCACTAATTTAGGATGAGTATATAATGAGAAATCACATTAAGAAGTTAGGGGTGTAATCCGACTTTTTAGAAAGATGACAATGAGGAGACATAGGTGACTTGCAGAGAACTTATCTCCTAAAGTACCAAATTAAATGATATGCAAATTGATATCTGAGAACTAAAAGATCTAAGCTACATATATCAAGTTGAATCACATCAATTACATAATTATTCGCATAGAAGACCTCAAAACAAATTCACTAAAATGAGCAGTTAGCAGCAGACAACAATAAATACCAAATGACTTGCATAAACTGAATCAAATGTGTAATATTATGAATGTATGATACAAGGGAGATGATTTAGGATTACTCATACATTTTTGGGCTTAGTGTACCCACAAGTTTCAAGCTCAATGTGTCCTTGTTCTCGCTCTTCTACCCATGACTAAAAGTCAGGGTGTTTTATAGATGTGCATTCAATTTGAATTTTGAATCTGCCACCTAAAGGTTATCCTACCTTTTAAGATTCTAATTGATTTGATTCTAACCACTTATTTGGTATGAAGTATAACTCTTAAAGTCAAGATATTCTCTCAAACCTTTATTTTAAACTTTATCTTGAGTTAAACTTATGAGTTTTTACAAGAGGGGTTCATATGTGACTTATGGATAGTCACTCCCAAGTTGTGAAGTAAACCTTTGATATTTTTTCAAGGCTTACCAAATGTACCAACAACTCCCCCTCAAGCCTAAGATGTTTGAGTCCTCATTCCATAGGTATTTCTTGCAAACCAGTCATTGATTTGAACCTGTTGAGTTTGCTTCCATCAAGTGATTTGGTCATCATGTCTGCACATTGCATCTTTGTAGATACATAAGACACTTGTATCTCTTTGCTTGCAATCTTTTTTCTAACAAAGTGATAATGGACTTCTATATACTTAGTCCTAGCATGAAAGATAGGGTTAGCATCTAGATGCAATGAACTCATATTGTCTCCAAATATATATGGAGTGCCAAAGTCTAACCCTAAATCTGTATATAGGGTCTTGATCCACATTGCTTCCTGAGCAGCATTTGCCAATCCTCTATATTCAGCTTCAGTTGAGGAGAGTGCTACAATAGGTTGTTTCTTGGAAGAACAAGAAATGAGCTTTGTACCTACAAAAGATAGATATCCAAATGTACTTCTCCTATCATCTTTTGATCCTACCTAATCAACATCAGTGAAAAGCTTCACACTTAAATCATATGTGTAAGGGTAATATAGGCCCTCATTGATTGTTCCCTTTAGATACTTCAATATCCTTTTTTCTGCATTGATGTGAGGTTTCCTAGGAGTGTGCATGAATTGGCTGATCACACTTACTCCATAGCAGATATCAACCCTAGTTAGGGTGGCATAATTGAAGCTTCCAACTAGACTTTGGTAGCTTGTAATGTCTTCAATTGGTTCTCCTTCATGAGCACTTAACTTGTGATTGACCTCTATGGGAGTACCTACAACATTTGTGTCTTGTTGGTGCAAGTCAACCATCAATAGATGTTTTGAACAAATGGTTGAAGTCAAAAGATGAAGAAAAGACCAACAAGTGAAGCTTGAGGATAGTGCATATTCAGGAAATGAAGACTTGTATACATATGTACATTAACCTTGTAATTAGCTCACTTATACTTTTGTTATGATCATGAGCTTTTACATATATGCCTATATATACAAGTAGAAAGTTGTGGCATGTATGAGAGAGCATGAGATGTGATGAATTAGAATTTGTAAGAGTCATTAGACACTTTAGAAGTGAAGAACGTCTCTCTCATCATTTAGATTTAAAGTTTTTTGAGTAAAGGAAAAGTCGCACCTGATATTTAGTGGAGTTCTCCTTTTGTGTTTGATCATTTCAGGAATCCTTTTGTAGATGTCTAATTCCATAGTTAATGCATCTATGGTTAAGATTTGAGAGCCTAATTGTAAACGCATTGAGAGAATTATGTGTAGGAACATTTGTATGTGAAGAAGTGATGAGTATCTTCTGAAACAGGTGCAATCTCGATGGTCAAAAAATTGATGAGTTCTCAGTGCATAGTGTAAAGTTTTACACAAATGAGGAGTCAAAATCTAAATCTAAAGGTAAATCCATCTATGGCTGAAAGCATTTGATTAAAGGGAATCTAGTTTGGGAGAACCATGCATTAGAAGCTGTAGGTGTTAGAGCCGACTATATAGGAATATAGTTTCAGACATAGGTAGATTGTTTGGATCATATCTCAACATCTATTGAATCTTTTGAAATGTTCTAACTTGAAGAAGGAGCGCAAACTTCAGGCAACACCTTGTACAAATTTTCATTAGAAACTCTACACATTTGGTCACTCAATTAATGCGTTAAGTGGAACAGAATTTTTCTGTGTAGTGACTCTCTTCACAGTTAGTGCAAATCTTGATGTTTTGACATTGGTCTTCCAAAATTGGTAGAGTTTTGAGTTATTCTTCATATAGAGGTGCTCTAACATCAAGGATAGCTTGTTCTTTTAGAGACTAACACTCTTGAAAAGTGATATGAGAGCAAGAATCATCAAAATAGAAGAACGGAGGACCCCGACTGCTGCAGACATACAAAAATCAACCTTTGAAGATTCAAAAGGTGAAATTTTGAAGTGAAAGCTAGAGAAGGAGGGCTGACCAAAAGGAACTACATTTGAAGTAAAGGTACACTTATTTCTCATAAATCTTGAAGAATTTAATACATAGGTAAAGAAAGGATGGGAGATTCACTTTAGATAAAGAAATTGGATAAAGAAAACTATCTAGCTTGTTCAATGAGAATGGAAGCTCATCTCATGAGCAAAGACCTGATAGTTTATATCACAGGTGAAGAAAAACTAGAATTTAGATATCCTAGTGTTCCAATTAGGCATGAAATCTCAGATTTGAAGACATGGATGAAGAAGGATGCTCAAGCAAGGAGTATTATCTACATGGGAGTCAATGGCTACTTGCTAGCTCATATTAGAGGACTTGAAAGTGCAACTGACATATGGAATGCTTTGGAAGAAAATTTCCAAAATACTACAAAGTCAAGGAATTAGGGATCCTTATGGGCAGAGTTCACTACATTCAAAAAGAAAGCTTCTCAATCCATTTTTTATTATGTAACAAGGATGAAGGACATTGCAGATGCATTAGGAGTATTTGATGAACATATTGAAGAGGATAAATTAGTAAGGAAAATCCTCACAAGTTTGAGAGGAGATGAGAAATGGAAGCCATTTATTTTTTCTACTGAATTGTCACTATATCATTTCACTCCTAATTTAAATCAGTTGCTAGGACATATGCTAACTTTTGAGCACGATGTCAAAGGTGATGTTGATAAGAGTATAGGTCAAGCAATGTATTCAAAGGACAAGAAGAAGAATACCAAAGGCAAGCAACAATTAAATGAAGAAGAAGGTACAACTAGCCAAGCCAACTTCCTAAGAGGAAGAGGAGGTGGCAAAGGTAAAGGAAGAGGCAGAAGCAATAAAGATGGAGCCAAAGCTTGCTAGATCTATGGTAAGACAAATCATTTAGCTCATGATTGTTGGCATAATAATCAGAATAATGGAGGATATAGTCAAAACTTTAATTCAAGAGGAAGAGGTGGTAGAATTCAAAGAGGTAATTTCAAAGGTAGAGGTTACTTTGGAAGAAATGCAGAGAGAGGTTCCCAAAGTGAATCTTACTACCTACTATAATTATGCTTCAAATCAGAAGGAGGAATCAACTTTGATTATGAATGCAACTTTTGAAAGGCAAAGTGAAGACCAAAGAATCTTCTACATTTGCTCAGGGTGTAGCAATCACCTGAGTGGTAACATAGCTTTGATGATTTATTTGGAGAATAAGATAACTAATCATGTGGTTCAAATAGGTGATACTACAAAGCATAATTTGAAGTCAATTGGATCATTGAAAGCCAAGGATGGAAGTACTTTTCTGAGTAAGGTTTTGTATGTTCCTACAATTCCAAAGAATTTGATAAGTGTAGGGAAAATTGTTGAAAAAAGTTATGAAGTAAGGTTCACTAATGATGGAGTTTTTGTGGAAGACCCTGGCAATGGGTATGAACATTATTTCAAGGAAGAAAGAAGAAAGGTTATTCACATTGAGTAGGGCCACATTACAAGGCCAAGCATTCGGCACATCCTTCTTCTATTTCAAGATAGTCAAGCACATTTTCCTCTTGGGAAATAGGAGAGCACTTGTACATACATCAAGAAAAGTACTCCAAAAAATAATAATAACCGCTTCCGCTATAACATAACTTTTCTGTTTTTCTTTTCAGATGAAAATATAAAAATAAAAATGTGAAAACTCCAGGTATTACCTTTCTCACACACACGGGAAAGGGACGACACCGTTCACTCGGAGCAATATCGAGCTTATGACAAACAAATAAAGGAGGATTTCTGATAATATATGGCAACTAATTCATACTCTATATTGAGTGCAGATGGCGTCTACTGATTTAGAATCTACGCAACAGGAAGAGGTCCAGCTTTTCCCACTCGAGTCCATTACAAAAGCAAGAGGTCACTGGTTCTGGGATGATCAACCAGTGGCAGAGCTCATCTTCATGGCAACAATCAAAATTATGGATACAGATCATTACTTTCCAATCATGTCACAGGATTTCAAGACCATAATACAAGGATTACCTCATATGGAAGATGTATGGACACAAGCGGGCATAGAGGCATTTCTCAAATTGCCTATATATGTTCCAGATTTTCAGAGATGTGCACAGATAATGAACACGATGCAACCTGCCGCGACAAAGATATCAGTTCCAGAAGCACGCGTCTTGGATAAAGTCGGAGTTTGGAAAACAATCCAATTCACACATGAATTAATCAATAAAGCTTTTGGATGGAATCAAGTAGGTATTACTAGTGTCAAAGACGAGTGCCATGATCCCAAGAAGAGATCATTTTTGGATATAAACAGAATTGACATAGAAGATGCTGTTCGATTGGTGCATCAACACTTTTGTTTCCCAAGCATGCACAGATACACGGCTCCACAAAAAATTGTAGTCCAACTATTATCACATGCCATGAGACAAATAGGAAACAGAATCAATTTAACAGGGTATGTCCAAGAAAGATTGTTTGAAGCCCAGAAGAAGTGGGGACAGAAGAAGTTTTTGAATGGCAGTTCTGCATTAACACTATTGATATATGAAGCTCTTGAGATGAAAAATTGCTTACGGGAGATGCCGAACTCAGAAGGGCTAGCCAAGTATGCAAAATCTGCTATGGTCCCTAAGAAGAAGAAAGCAGTGTGTAGCTCAGTGATGAGTAGCACCTCCTTTAATGTCAATCCGGGAAGACATGAGGATGGTATGAAGACCTCGAGCAAGTGGAGGCACAAGTGAGTGAGTGAGAAGCACACAAGCATGCACACACATACACACACACGCGCACACACGGCAAGACAAAGAGTGAGAATCAATGGAATTCTTAGATTACTTTCTAGAAGCTCTTACAAGTTTGTTTCAATTACAATCTACCCTCAAAAATGAGCTCTCTAGCTCCTTTTATAGTTTTTGACTAGCTTTGGCCTTGTTCAGACCTAGTGTCCGGCCTAGTTAAAAATTAGGTTCCAGGGCTTATTTGAGGGCTCAAACGAGATCTAAAAATTATGAAAATTGGCAGGTAGATACTTCTAAAGCTCCTCAAGCTCAAGGACTCCTTGGCTTGCACAAAATGGAGCTACAAAAATATGAAATGGTATTTACAATGGTGTTTAGTGATGAGAATCACTTTTAATTGGTGTAAGGGTTTTTGAAAAGTTAAAGGGTTGCCTAAGTGCTAGATTTGCGTGAATGCTCATACTTGTTTCTTCATGAGGAAAATTATTGGCCTACTTGCCAGATCTTCTTTGACTGCCATGTCTACCTGTGCTGTCCCTTCGCTCTGACTCTCTTCGTCTTGTGGCTCCTTCGGTTCCCTGACTGCTGCCAACACCCCCCCCCCACTCTCGCGTTTGTCGCCCCTGACAGACCCTTGTCTGGAGGATTTTTGAACATAGTATTGGACGACATCGGAGGCTAGGTGGTGTTCTTCGAGTCGCAAGCCGTGTGCTAGATCTGTGAGCAAATCATCCCAATTCACAGGTCCGGGAACATCTGGATGAGGCACCCTCAATTGTTCTGAGTAAATAGTTCTCTCCACAGCAAATAATTGGAGGAGATGTGATGGTCTGGGTATAAAGATTTCGGAGTGATATTCCCAGAATCCTGTGATGAACATCTCCTCGAATGTCTGTTTAAAGCAGGCTAGGAGGTACTTGATTCTGGCATGCCAAGCATATATTACTTCAATGGACGGGGTGGTACTCATATCGTACACTAGATCCTGGTTTCCTGTCACAAAGCCTGCACCTGAGAAGTGAGGGTCCTTAATGTTCTTAAACGTCCTGAAAGTGATCAGCATTAATTCAAATATTTTCATACACATCTGGGCCATCACATCAGGATTATTGCGTAGCCGAGTACTCCAGTGACGGATTGTAGAAATCATGTAGTTGACCGTGGGGGGTCCTCGTGGAGGTGCTAGGTAAATATAATTCAACCATTTTGCACAGGCTTTGATGTCTCTGACGGCAATAGTGAATTCAGGCCAGGTGCGTCGTCGAAGAACTGGAATGTAACAAGGATTATATTTAATAAACAACGGCATATTATTCCAGGTTCGGACCATTTCAGGATATGTTTCCAAAAGCCTGATTCTCCAGGTGGGTTGATGGATGGACCCACGCTGAGCACTTTCCGGTATATCATCTGGACCAAATTGTGTAGCAAACGTGGGAGGCTTGCCACATTGGCGTTTGTTGAAGTATGGGGAGTAACCAACCCAAACCGCCTCACATGGAAGTGAGAGGCTCTTCCAAGAGGAGTTGCAAGAAGTGTAAGCAACGCACACACACCCACGTCCACGAACAATGGCACCATGGCCAACGTCAAAAGGAGCAAGGGAGGGCAATGCTCACACACAAGACAACCCCAAGTGCCAAATCCACACACATGGATCAACGCCTAGCACACAAGGAGAAATGTGGAAGCCAAATGAACCTTCTTTCCATTAGCATGGAGGCCAAGGCAATGGCCAAGGGACCTCCTTTTACAAAATGAGCTCCTCCTTTTATAAGAGGGGAGGAGGAATCCGTTGAGTACAAGTGGCCAAAGGCTTCATTAATTTGAGAGATCCTAAAAATAAAAGGTAGGTGGGAAAATCAAGAAGAGAATCTTTCAAGAGAGAGAGTCCTCTTCGTGCGTTTCCAAAAGGCTCCTATTTCTAAAATAAAGCAAGAGTTTAAAAAGAAACCTTTTCCAAAAAAAGAAGGGTAAGGTTGAGTTTTTATGGGTTTTCTCAAAAAAGGAAATAAGAGAGAGTTCCTATGAAGAACTTGTATACAAAAGGAAAAAGTGGGAAATTTGAGAGACCATCACAAGGCCTTGAGCCTCAAGTATCCTTAGCTCCGAGGTAGGCCTCCAAGTACTCCATATCTTTCATAGCTTCATGGGTCCTTCATAACTTCAAGGTTCCAACACCCTCCCCCACCTAGTCTTTGTCGTCCTCGACAAAGCTAAGATGAAAGGAACATGCATAGCTGAACGGGATCATGTTGAGTCTTCAATTCTGCAGCAGTTCCAGTCTCAATTTTACAAGGCAGCAAATCTTTTGAATTAGCAAGCCGTCTGCCTTCAAATCTTCAATCCAGCAATGCTGAGCGACACAATCCCCTTGGAGGGCAGTCAGCCCAGCAATCCAGAAGAGTAGCCTTTTGTAGTAGTTCCTGAAAATCAAAACCTGCTTTTCCAAAAAGACTCATGTGCATACATAAAATTGCAAACGTGGGAAGCAAGAAAGTAACCAACTTCCATAAGCTATAGCATTCTTCTAAATCCTGCAATTAATTCTTGCTGCCCCATCATAAGGAAGTGACAACAACCATCAACATGATTGCAGGTATTGTGGACAATCACACTACCCCACACAAGCCAATCTTAGCGTTTACTGCATTCAGGAAAATTCAGAGTATGACCCCAACATTCGTGAGCAATCCTTGCATCAAACATATCTGCAAAAAAGGCATGAACTTTATACCATAGTTGTGCCCGCATCATACTCTTGATCACTAGAGTCCAAAACACTTATATCAGTATCTCCACATGATGATGGGTTTTGGACATCAACCACATTAATTGCAAATCTTGTAGTGGTGGTTACTTATGCCCAAATATATGAGTTGAATCTGCTCATGAACAGAATGGGTAAGCTTGAATCCTAGCATAGAAAGCATTCCCCAATAACTGGCAATAAAAATGTGCTGACCAAAATAGCTCAACTATGTATGGTACGTGTAAACCATGAATTTTGGCAGCATATAAACTTGTAATGTCCATACACATGTACCTCAAGCATCATACAAACTTCACACATACATAGGAACAAGTAGAATCAATCTCAGGAATTAGCAATCCAGATTTTTGAGTTGAACACAGAGAAGCCCTCTGTTACAACCAAAATGAGGCAGTGAACCACTTTGTCATGCAACACATAGATTGATAAACCAGATTTGACAGTCAACCCCCATGCCTGTAGCCAACTTCTTCGAGTATTCAGCATAACTATTGTCTGAGCGCTCATCTGCCAAAAGATTAAATGCTCGGTGTAGTAAACCACATTGTGTCCCCAAGTAGACTATGATGTGCCTAACAAGCGATTTTGTGCACCCATCAACCGTATAATCTACTTCCCGAGAGCAAGGCATCCTTAGAGCAGAGTCTTGCATAGAAACCATTTTCCAGCAAAGGGCAATACACCAAGAATTTTATTGACCAAAAAATGCCCAACTATGAACTGCATACACCATGTCACATAGAAAGAAGTAGAACCATTCTTTAGAAGACACCGATGAAAAATCCAAAGCTTGCATGTAGCCAAGCATGAGAGCGAGCGCCGTCTGAGGGGGCTGTGTGCCATTCATCAATAGTCGTTACCTACAACAACAACAAGCCCTCAAGACTAGGGGCCACAACAAACAGATTTTGTACTTCATGGAACCCACCACATTTCATGGGATTGAAAAGTGCTGATGGTAGATTAGTTGAATTCCAGCACTAAAAAGTTTAGCCAACTGCAAATTTGTAGAATAGTTTTATCTATGGTGTGGAAACACAACATCTGTCACTATGGTTTCATCAAACCTTGATGTAGCAGAACACTCAGAGTCTGCCTGGTGGTGAGGTTGCAGAGATAACTCTGGTCGAGACTTCACCTTTTCTCAGTGTACACCTTATGACCAACAGATGAGCGGTTTTTAGGAAGGAGGCACACCTACCAGGAATGCTACAGTCGTTGGTATGCATAGCGAGAGTGGACCACTATAGCCCCTTTTTCGACTAAGATTCCACAATCGTGAGGGAATATAACAATATAGTTCCTTTGCAATGCCTAAGTCGAGAAAAGTGAATAACTGCAATATCTTTCAAAGTCAAAACATAAGAAGGCACATGAGATATCGAACCTGCCATCAATGTGGGTGCATAACATTCCTTACAAAGTTTCCTTTCAAGGGTTACATCATACCTAACCTTTACGATAGATGTACCAAGCCCATGGATTCTGGACACCAATCCTTTCAAACTCCTATCATTCAACCAGCCTTTGGTCAATGTGAGCTCGTACTGTGTCCTCTTATCCACTTGACGATTAGAAGCACGTTCCTCACAAGTTCCTTCGCTCTAATATTATAGGAAGCCAAGCATGGAGAGACTATCCAGCCCGAATACTTGGGGTTTTCTCTAAGTCACGAACTTGATCCCGAGATGCTTTCACGAGTCCTTCAAGAAAATCTTCACACATTCTTAATCATTAGTATAATCTGCACAATATGTAAATGTCTCCCTCGATGATGTTGAAATTGGACACCCATTGAAAATTGTAGACGATTTCACAGCATATAGACAGATTCTAATCGTGGAAGCAATGCATGAACTGTGACGACTATGATCATTAAGCATACAGGTTTGAGGTCCCTTGTAACCATTCTTTTAAAACAAAACTTTCACGGAAAAGTAGTAAGTAAATCCATCCTTGAGTTCAACACCACACGTTCAGTCTCGATACTGGTATCTCGAACAAAATGTGTTACAGCTTTGTTGGCATTAATGTGCAGCTCATGCCTTCCATACTTTGTACAGCAACCAGCATATTTCATATAGTAACGACATAGAAGACATATCCAACGCCCTCATAGGGGGATGGAGCCACGATCTGCCATATTTTTTGCACTACATGGATGCAAATCTTCTTCAAAAAGTAGTCTGATAGCAGTATATATAGTGGACAATGCTTGAGAGAGGAGCGAGGCACATAATCCCCAAGGTTTTCCTCCACGATCGTCTTCTTATGAGAGGAGCGACCTGCTCCATGAACCATATCCTCAATGGCGATTAGGATGAAGTGAAATAAATCTCCACTAGGAGAAGCCAAGGCTGAACATAGCAGCATGTATAGAGAAATGCAAAGCTCCAAAAAATAGAATAGAGATGAAGTTCTAAAAGTCGAGCAGCCTGAGAGGGCGGTTGGGGTAAAATCCCATGACACCAAGAAGGACATCACGGGAAGAGCATTGTTCTGTACATCATGGTGCCCTCTTATGCAAGAATCAAAAGGGAGGGGTAGGCATGGCTCGATCTAGACATCATCAAGGAGGCAAAATCTCCCAAAGTTCTTTTAGTTGTGAGCCCAGAAAGAAGGAGTCTGAGTTAACCTTAATCACCATTTTGAGACATAGGAGCCATCGAAAGCTTTACCTTAAGATCATGCGCACGAAAGAACCCATCCATAGATACAAGTTGGAGTAGAGATGCAAAAGGGGAAGTTCCAAGAGCATGAGCATGAATCAGATCTTTTCATGGAAGCACCACCCAACCATGATGCACAAAGCCGATCTTTCAAATTCCCCAACACTAGTAGTCATAGCGCCTTGCATGACAGAGAGCTCTGCTACCCAAAACGAAGATGCGAGAGGTTGATTCTGCCAATAGTTATAGGGACCAAAGGGAAGCACAGGATAAACGTGACTCTGCCTCAAGCTGGAGATGCTGTAGGAGGAGAGGATGCTCACGACAGAGCGGAAGTTGATGTTAAAGCAACCATGGGAGGCAGATACTCGACCCCCATGAGGGAAGCTTCAAGCTCCCAAACTACGAATGGAGGCACCAGGGGAGACAAAGGGTCTCAGCCTTCGAGTAGCACAGACTCAACGAAGTCTTCAAAATGAAGAAGAAGAAGAAGGGAAGGGAAGCAAAGGAAGCTCCACACTGAGCCACGGTAGAGGAATATCAGTCATCGGCCCAGCTTAGTAGATTCTTCAGAGAAGGAGCACGATAGGGGGAGCAAGGTGTAACTCGTCTATCTTGCCTGTAGAGGAGAAGACATTGCTCAACCTTCCCCCACCTAATCGGCAAGTGTGATGCAGAGCGGGAGCAGACAACGCTGAATGCTCCCCAGAAGCATTACTGCCACCTGCAGCTTTAGAAAAACGAGAAGGGTGGAGAGCATACTCCCACCCTCACATACGAAGACTGCCGCCATATTCATGAGAGAGAGTTGATGGGTACTGCCCACATTAACTGCCCATTTGTATGGTAGGTGGTAAGGACGATCCATAAAAAATTCCGTGGCTACTCTATAATGCTTCAAATTCGCGAGGGCCCATCATGATTCATTACAGAGAAGGTATTACTTCTCTTTCTTGAATTGCACAGTGAGAAATTCGGATCTCATCTTTTTCTTTGGCATGTATTTTTTTTTAAATAAGTGAAGAGAGGGAGGGGTTAGAGAGGGTAGTACCCACCCCCCCTATTCAAGGCTGACACTCAAAACAAGAAGTGACATGGGTGAAGAGTGATGCCCAATGTGAGTGTGTGTGGAGGTGTGTATGTGAAAGAGAGGATGAGAGAAGGGAGGTAAGGGGGTGTTTCTGTGCACCAAACAAAGAAATGAACTACAACTACTCAAAAAATTAACAAATTAGAGGTACCCAAGGCCAATAGAAGGCCACACGGATCCACAACTCAATCCAAGCGTGAGGTGCATCCATCAAGTGTAGGCACGGCAAGCTTGAAAAAAAACCCAACGGTTGAAGGTCGATCATCCCCGGCAACGGCGCCAAATTTTGTTGAAGTATGGGGAGTAACCAACCCAAACCGCCTCACATGGAAGTGAGAGGCTCTTCCAAGAGGAGTTGCAAGAAGTGTAAGCAACGCACACACACCCACGTCCACGAACAATGGCACCATGGCCAACGTCAAAAGGAGCAAGGGAGGGCAATGCTCACACACAAGACAACCCCAAGTGCCAAATCCACACACATGGATCAACGCCTAGCACACAAGGAGAAATGTGGAAGCCAAATGAACCTTCTTTCCATTAGCATGGAGGCCAAGGCCATGGCCAAGGGACCTCCTTTTACAAAATGAGCTCCTCCTTTTATAAGAGGGGAGGAGGAATCCGTTGAGTACAAGTGGCCAAAGGCTTCATTAATTTGAGAGATCCTAAAAATAAAAGGTAGGTGGGAAAATCAAGAAGAGAATCTTTCAAGAGAGAGAGTCCTCTTCGTGCGTTTCCAAAAGGCTCCTATTTCTAAAATAAAGCAAGAGTTTAAAAAGAAACCTTTTCCAAAAAAAGAAGGGTAAGGTTGAGTTTTTATGGGTTTTCTCAAAAAAGGAAATAAGAGAGAGTTCTTATGAAGAACTTGTATACAAAAGGAAAAAGTGGGAAATTTGAGAGACCATCACAAGGCCTTGAGCCTCAAGTATCCTTAGCTCCGAGGTAGGCCTCCAAGTACTCCATATCTTTCATAGCTTCATGGGTCCTTCATAACTTCAAGGTTCCAACAGCGTTGAATCTCCGCGTTGTAATCGGCCAAAAGTATACAGAATGGCACATATTGGTCATTATTGGTGCCGATCCATCTATGATGAGACATGCTTCTGAAATATTCAGACTTTATGACAGTTTCTTCTAAGTTTGCTAGTGATTGGATCTGAATGGCCACCCGTTCTTCGTGGGTGTTCGCTGTCCTTTCCAGTGTCTGAAGCCACTCGGGTGCTTCCACTTCCAATGTGTCTAGTCCCTCTGAGGTTCGTCGCCCGCCTGGCATTGGCATAGGAACATACGGTTCCTCGTACGAATCATCTACCTCAATAGGGACCAACTCTTCTTGCTCTGGTTCGACCACTGGAGATGGCTGCCTCTCGTATGTCAGTAACCTTTTTTGTAATTCTGCTACCTGCTCAGTTAAGGCCTTTACTTCGTTTGAGGTGGAGGTTGATGGGACACTCTTCGGTTGTTCTTCTTGTTCCTTAAGCCTGCTCTGAAGTGTGTCACGCTCTCTTTCCAAGTCATCATGGGCTTCCAGGAGATCTGCATAGCTTTCCAGAATGGTTTTCATCGTCTCCGTGGGAACTGCTTTGAACTGCTCTGGATCTATCTCGTGAGGGGAGCCTTCCATTGCCGCTTCCAGATTCTCTTCATTTTGTTTTTGCAGTCTTTTGTTCTCTTCTAGTGCTGTGGCCATATGTTTCCGGAGTAACGCCAAGTTACGTCTGACTCGTAGGTTATCGGCCTGGTATACTTCGAGCAAGGCTTCTAGTTGTTTGATGCCTGATTCTGTCGATGGTTGTGGTGCCTCCAATAGTGTTTGGTGAGCCTGCTCAAGCGTTGTATAGCGTTGATTCACTTCTGCATTTTCCTCTTGTAGAATGTGAAATTGCCTTTGTAAGTTTTGATGGTGTGTTGTCAGTTGCTGATACCGGCCGTCCAGAGCTCTGTACTCATTCTGGAGCTGATATACACATTGATTTAATGCTAAAAATATGCTATTTACATTAAATAATGCTGGGAGGGGTGAAGATGCAGGGGGAATGGGGGCGCGAAGGGGATTTGTGAATGATGTGGATGCAAGTGGAGATGTGGGTGGCCGGGGTATGGGAGATGAAGGTGGCATGGGGGGAGGGAGCGGTGCTGTGGCAGGAGATGTTTCCATAGTGTCAATTGTTTGAGTGACAGTGTAGATGGGGATAGTGGGTGGAGTGGATGTGACGTCAGTGAAAAGAGTGGTGAAAGTGGGCATGGTGACTCCCCCGAATTGGATTCCCGGAGAGAGTGGGATACCCATGACAATGGTGGTGGTAGTGGACGTGGTGGTGCTAGTGTCATGTGGTGGAGTGAATTGTGTAGTGCGAGGTGGGGAAGGTGGTGACAGTGGTGCTTCCTGATGTTCGTCTGCTTGCGCTGTCTCTCCTGGTGCTGATACATTGATATGAATTTGTTTCCCGGACCTCCTGGGACGAACGGGAACCCTCTTCTCAAATCTGCGAATGTAGGTCATTGCCTCATGGATGGCCTCATCCACTCCTACTGCGTCGGCATGAAGGTTTATGGACTCAATGAACAAATGGTCCACACCTTCCTCAGCTAGCAACTGGTTCATGAGTTTCTTGCCCGATTCCAGTGACATCTTATGTTGTTCTTGAACTAGTTGCATGGTTCGATATAGTCTTTTGATTTGTGCCGAATACGCAGGGGCACTTTCCAGCTCGGAAAGCTCATCATATTCTTGTTCCTCGTAGGCTTCTTCCTCTTGTTCTGTCTCTTGTTCCTCGCCGTCGACTTCTACCACTTATGTTCGGGTGGGGGCTGCTGTTGTTGTCTGGGGTTGTGGTTCCTGAGCTCGTTCTGTTTCCGTCTCGAGATTAGAGTCATAGATCAGATAGATAGATAGATAGATAGATAAATAGATAGATAGATAGATAGATAGATAGATAGATAGATAGATAGATAGATAGATAGATAGATAGATAGATAGATAGATAGATAGATAAATAGATAGATAGATAGATAGATAGATAGATAGATAGATAGATAGATAGATACAACGATAGATAGATAGATAGATAGATAGATAGATAGATAGATAGATAGATAGATAGATAGATAGATAGATAGATAGATAGATAGATAGATAGATAGATAGATAGATAGATAGATAGATAGATAGATAGATAGATAAATAGAAATGTAGATAGACACATAGATAAATAGATAGATAGATAGATAGATAGATAGATAGATAGATAGATAGATAGATAGATAGATAGATAGATAGATAGATAGATAGATAGATAGATAGATAGATAGATACATAGATAGATAGATAGATAGATAGATAGATAGATAGATAGATAGATAGATAGATAGATAGATAGATAGATAGATAGATAGATAGATAGATAGATAGATAGATAGATAGATAGATAGATAGATAGATAGATAGATAGATAGATAGATAGATAGATAGATAGATAGATAGATAGATAGATAGGTAGGTAGATGGATAGATAGATGGATAGATAGATGGATAGATAGATAGAAAGATAGATACATAGATAGATAGATAGATAGATAGATAGATAGATAGATAGATAGATAGATAGATAGATAGATAGATAGATAGATAGATAGATAGATAGATAGATAGATAGATAGATAGATAGATAGATAGATA
>CM035436.1:7557972-7567972 GCA_020310875.1 Ceratopteris richardii
GATAGATAGATAGATAGATAGATAGAGAGATAGATAGAGAGATAGATAGAGAGATAGATATATATATAGATAGATAGATAGATGATGGAGAGTGTTAATCTCCAAAAGAACAAGTTAACCTTGAATTTAGATCACCTCTATATCAAGATTAACCTTAGACTCCACCAAATTTAAAGATCATTCACCAATTTATCAGAAAATTGATTATTCTGAAAAATTCAACTTCTTCAGAAAAGTCTGCTGCAGATTAATCACTCATTGACTAATCAATTCTGTAAAGTTTTTGACAAAACTTTGCACAACACTTCGCCTTGAGATTGCGCAACTTTACCAAGTTAAATTTCTCAAAATGATTGAGTACACACTGAGAAATGTGTGAAACACTTTACCTATGTCTGAAACAGCTTCTCTGCAATGGCGACTTTGACACCTGAAACTTCTTAACACTGGTTCTCCCAAAGTAAATCCCGTTTGATCAAGATCTTTTAGCCATAGATGGCTTACCTTCCAACTTAGATTTTGAGCCCTCACTTGTGTAAAACTTTACACTCTGGACTGAGCAATGACCATTTCTTTGAAGATGAAATGTGCGCCAGTTCTGACGACTCTTAGAACATTTTCACATATGAATGTTCCTAAACAAAATTCTCTCAGCGTGATTGTAATTAACCTCTCAAATTCTAGCCATAGATAGATTAGCTATGGACTTAGATATGTGCAAAAGGATTTCTCAAAAGATTAAACACAGAAGGAGCAGACAGCAAAACATCGGGCGCAAGTTTTCTCGATTTCTTCAGAAAAATTACATCTAAGTGAGGATAGACAATTCACTCACTTTCCATGTGTCTAATGACACTTTCTACAACTGATTTCTCTCTTCCTATTCTCTATTCTTCTTCTGCTCACTTTGCCCGACATTTCCCAACATATTTATAGATGAATATATACAAGTGTATGACTAGACAAAAGTATAAGTCAGCTAATGTACATATGTGTACATATCTTTGGATTTTCTGAATATGTCCTTCCTTCAACCTTCTGAATTTATTCTCTTCTTGACTCCTTGACTTCATTTCTTCATAATCCTTCAATTGATGATTGTCATACACCAACAGCTCCCCCTCAATCATTAATTGAGATTCTTCTCTATCTTCTTGATTCCTGCCATATCCTTGAATCTTTGTAGTTTTGGTCCATCTAGACTTTTTGTCATCATATCTGCAACTTGATCTTTTGTGGGAGTGTGTATGACTTCAATCTCCTTATCAATGACCTTCTCTCTCAGAAAATGATACTGTATTTCAATATGCTTAGTTCTAGCATGAAACACAGGATTAGCTGCCAAGTATAAAGAACTCATGTTGTCTCCACAAACAATAGGAGTACTTTGAACAACATCAAAAACTTTCATAAGTGTCTTTAGCCATATTACCTCCTTTGCAGCTTCCACCATACCTTTATATTCTGCCTCTGTAGATGACAAAGCAACTGTATGTTGCTTCTTAGAACACCATGAAATCAATTTGTCTCCTACATAACACAAGTATCCATGTGTTGATCTTCTATCATCCACATTACCTGCCCAATCTGCATCACTATATATCTTCACTCTTGTATCATAAGTAAATCCATAGTACAACCCTTCTCTGAGTGTACCCTTGATGTACCTAAGTACTCTTTGTCCTGCAATCCAATGTTCCTTTCTAGGACAATGCATAAATTGTGAAAGCACACCAACTGCATATGACAAATCAGGCCTTGTTAATGTAGCATAAATCAAGCTACCAACCAAACTTTGATAGAGTTTCATATCTCTGAACTCTTCTCCTCCAAACCTAGACAATTTATGATTCACTTCCAAAGGTGTAGGTGCAACCCTGCAATCTTCCATTTTAAATTTGGTTAGCAAATTTTTAAGATACCTTTCTTGGGTCACATATACTCCATGTTGAGTATAAGAAATCTCCATTCCCAAGAAGAATGATAGGTTCCCCAAATCACTGATTTTGAACTCTTTCTCCATCTGCTTCTTGATCATTTGTATTCCTTTATCATCTGTTCCTGTAAGTATTATGTCATCAACATAAATACAAACATAAATGAACCCATCTTCACTTGCTTTGACTAGCAAGCTACTATCTGCCTTTGATGCTTGAAATCCAAGATCATTCAAGAATTTTACAAGCCTATAATTCCATGCCCTTGGGGCTTGCTTTAATCCATACAAAGCTCTCTTGAGCTTACACACATAATTTGGATTCACTTGATCTTTGAACCCATCTGGTTGCTCCATGTAAACTTCATCTGAAATATAACCATTCAAAAAAGCATTTTTAACATCTAATTGAGACAACTTCCAACCTTTGCAAGCAGCAATTGCAATGAGGGTTCTGATTGTTGTCATCTTTGCCACAGGACTATAAGTCTCATCATAGTCCACTCCATATGTCTGTGCATACCCTTTCACAACAAGTCTAGCTTTGTATCTAGACACACTTCCATCTGCAAATCTCTTTGTTTTGTAAACCCACTTACATCCAATAATTTTCTGGCTATTAGGTTTAGGAACCAGATCCCAAGTCTGATTCTCTATCAATGCATCATACTCCTCTTGCATGGCTTCTTCCCAATTTCTCTGGCCTTTGGCTTCATCATATGTAGATGGATCTTCATCTGCTTTTACCAAGTAAGCATAATCTTTAGTAGTCAAGAATGAAGTGTCATAGCTATACCTTGTAGGTTGCCATTTGTGCTTAGATGACCTCCTAACTTCTGCACTTCTTGAAGTCTCTGGTTCATCACAATCTGGATCAAACCTTGGCCTCTCTTCTACTTCAATCTGTACTTCATTGTTCTCACTTTCATCAAGTAATTGAATCTTTGCTTTAACTTTTCTTTGTTCCACTACTTCTTCATCATCTGCATGTACATTATATTTATCTGCATACCAAGTACCTTGCTCATCAAATGTAACATCCTTGGATACAAGGAATTGCTTTGTGGATGGACTCCACAACCTGTATCCCATTTGCTTATCATCATAACCAATGAATACATACTTTTCTGCCTTAGGCTCCAACTTATGCCTCAATTGAGATGGCACATATGCATATGCCAAGCATCCAAATATTCTACAATGATCCAAGGTAGGTTTCTTACCCCACCAAGCTTCATATGGTGTCATACCTTGCAAAGCTTTACAAGGCAATCTATTGACCAAATAAGTAGCTGTGTTTACAGCCTCTGCCCACAAATAATTTGGACAATTCTTCTCTTTCATCATGGACCTTGCAAACTCAACAAGAGTCCTATTTCTTCTTTCTGCTACCCCATTTTGTTGAGGAGAATACCTGCAAGTAACTTCTCTCTTTATACCTGCATTCCACAAATAATCATTGAACTCATTTGAAAAATACTCTCCCCCTCCATCTGACCTTAGTCTCTTCAATTTTTGACCTGTAATCCTTTCTGCATATGTATGATAGTGTTTAAATGTATTAAACACTTCTGACTTTTCTTTAATCACATAAATTGTGATCCACCTGGTAGCATCATCAACATATATGACATAATATCTTGAACCATTTATACTAAAGTCCTTTGAAGGACCCCACACATCTGTATGCACCAATTCAAGTCTTTCTGAATACATAAACCCATGCTTGGAATAGGATTGCTTATGAGCCTTACCTAATTGACATACCTCACATCTGTATGTCATGTGTTGACCTGCAATGTTAGGCAATCCAAGCACTGAATCATTGTTAATCATTTCTTTAATACCTCTTTCATTAAAGTGTCCAAGTCTTTTGTGCCAAAGATCCAATTCTGACACCTTCTGCTCTCCATAAGTGAACATAGCATGTCCAACATTTCCTTGTACCTTCAATGTGAAAAGCCTTCCTTCTTTCTTTCCTGTAACAACCTGTTTATACCCTTGACTAGGGTCTTCAACATAAACTCCATCATTGGTGAACCTTACCTCATATCCTTTTTCCACAATTTGACCTACACTGATCAAATTCTTTGGGATTGTGGGAACATAAAGAACCTTACTCAGAAGAGTACTCCCATCCTTAGCTTTGACTGAACCAATTGACTTTACCTTATGCTTTGTATTATCACCTGTCTGAACTGTATGATTAATTGCATTATGATCTAGGTCAGTCATCAAAGCAATATTTCCACTTAAATGATTACTACATCCTGAATCAATGTAGAACACTCTCATGTCCTCATGTGAGGTTTCACATGTATTCATAATGAGAGTCGAGTCCTCCTTCTGATCTGATGTATAGTTGTAGTAGGTGTTATTATAGGATTGGTTTTGGAAGTTTCTTCCTCCACCTCTTCCAAAAGAATTCCTACCACCTCTACCTCTGAAGTTTCCTCTCTGAAATCTACCACCTCTTGCTCTTTGATTAAAGTTCTGATAATTACCATTGTTTTGATTATTATGCCAACAATCATGAGATAGATGATTGGTCTTACCACATATCCAACAAGCTCTTGCATTATCTTTGTTATTTCTGCCTCTTCCTCTACTTCTGCCACTTCCTTTTCCTCTTATGAAATTTGCTTGGTTTGATGTACCTTCTTCTTCACCTGATTGTTGCTTCCCTTTGTTAGCTTTCTTCTTGTCTTTAGAGTACATTGCATGACCTGCACTCTTATCAACATCTCCTTTGATATTGTTGGTGTGTGAAACACCACAAGAACTAAACTAATGTGGTATTAGAAGACCTCCATAACCATCATTAGCTTAGCAAACCTCTAAATATGAACCTTCAACTCTGAACTTAGTGAAAATCAAAAATTTCACTTCACAGAAATCTGCGCCTTTTCTTCAATCCTTCAATCTGACCTGTATTAGTTCAATCTTTGCCAAATCTTTTGATTACTTGCTAAGAGAAGTTCTTGCTAGTGTTAAGCAACGCATAACAAACAAAACTTTCAAGCAATAACTTCACAATCCTCTGATTTTGTATCAACCTTTACACTATGTCTGAAAACTGAAAATGTACTTCATCGATTTGACATACCTTCACTCTTAAACTGATTTCTCTGAGTACGCGTCCCGTTTCTCAAAGATCTTTTGACCAAATGTAGTTGAGGATAGTAGCTTTCAAACGAGCTATCACTTATCAAAAACTTTACACTGTGCTTCGAGATCTGACCTTAAGAAGATCAGTCAAATATGCGCCAGAAAAGTCGTAACTGTCAACTAACTTTCATAGTCATATGAAATGACTTGAGACTCAATGTACAATAGGAATTAGACACAATGCTTCTACACAAACATGTGTTGATTATCAGAGAAGGTGTGTACAAAATGGCTTGGCCTAATTTTGCTCACAGCCATGGAAAACTCTCTCAGACTCAGAAGTTTTCTCTCACCATCTCTCTCAGAAATTACACGACTTTTCTCTACTCCCTCAAACTACAAAATAGAGTTCTCTCTTACATGTTTCTGACTCAAATTAACTTATATACCTATGGTTTACATTCATCTAGACTTGAACTCGTAAGTTCTAAAGATCAATTACAAATCTAGACTCTAATTTTGCACTAATTTACAATAGTGAAATTGTCCCTTCACTTAGGCTTGATTTTCTGTAGGTCTTTTCTTCACTTCTTCTTTCCTCCATCATATGTCTTCATATGTCTTCATATATCTTCATATATCCATGCCTAATTAGTGAGTGAAGCCCCAACAGCTCCCCCTCAATCACTAATTAGCATGCTTTGACTTCTTCACACAATCTTCTTCTCTTTTATTCCTGCCATCTCCTTGAACCTATTTGTCTTCACTCCATCCAAACTTTTTGTCATAATATCTGCAATCTGATCTTTTGTAGAAGTGTACACCACTTCAATCTCTTTCTCCATTACCTTTTCTCTGAGAAAATGATACTGTATCTCTATGTGCTTTGTCCTTGCATGAAACACAGGATTTGCTGCAAGATATAATGAACTCATGTTATCTCCATGAATGATGGGTATACCTTGATCAATTCCCAAGCTTTTGAATAATGTCTGCATCCATATTACTTCTTTTGCTGCTTCCACAAGTCCTTTGTATTCAGCTTCTGTTGATGATAAAGCCACTGTGTGTTGTTTCTTTGAACACCAACTCACAAGCTTATCTCCAATGTATATCATGTAGCCATGAGTAGACCTTCTGTCATCTTGACTTCCTGCCCAATCTGAATCACTATAGGCTCTCAACCTTATATCTGATGTAAAAGGATAATACAATCCTTCTTTCAAAGTCCCTTTGATATATCTAAGGACTCTTTGACCTGCAATCCAATGTGGATCTTTTGGACAATGCATGAATTGGGAAAGAACACCCACTGCATAACTAAGATCAGGCCTTGTTAGAGTTGCATAAATCAAACTTCCCACTAAAGATTGATACTTCCTCATGTCTTTGAATTCTGCTCCATCATATCTATTGAGTTTATGATTGACCTCTAATGGTGTAGATGCCTCTCTGCAATTCTCCATGTTAAACTTCTTTAGAAGATTCAAGAGATACCTTTCTTGTGATACATAAATACCATGCTCTGCATAGGTGATTTCCATTCCAAGAAAATATGATAATTTTCCTAGATCACTTATCTTGAATTCCTTCTCAAGTAGCTTCTTCACCTCCTTGATTCCTTCATTTGAGGTACCTGTAATTATAATATCATCTACATATATACAAATGTAGATCATACCTTCATCTGTTCTTTTGATAAGTAAGCTTGCATCTGCCTTTGAACTTTGATATCCAAGGTCATTAAGATACTTTACAAGTCTATAATTCCAAGCTCTTGGAGCTTGCTTCAAACCATAAAGTGCTCTTCTTAATCTGCAAACATAATTTGGAAACTTATGATCTGCAAACCCTTGAGGTTGCTCCATGTACACCTCATCTGATATATATCCATTCAAAAATGCATTCTTAATGTCCAATTGACTCAATATCCATCCTTTTGATGCTGCAATGGCAATGATTGTTCTTATGGTTGACATCTTTGCCACAGGACTGAATGTCTCATCATAATCTATGCCAAATGTTTGAGCATAGCCTTTAACCACCAATCTGGCTTTGTATCTGGCTATAGTTCCATCTGCATGCTTCTTAACTTTGTAAACCCATTTATTTCCAATCACTTTCTTACCATTAGGCTTTGGGACAAGTTCCCAAGTTTTGTTTTCTTCAAGAGCATCAAATTCTTCCTTCATTGCTACTTCCCATTGTCTCTTACCTTTTGCTTCATCATAGCTTTGAGGTTCTTCATCTTCTTTAACCATGTAAGCATAGTTTTTCTGAGTCAAATAAGAAGTGTCATATGAATACCTTGTAGGTTGCTTCCTCATTCTGGTTGACCTTCTTGGTTCACACTCTTCATGTCTATCTGGATGTACTTCTTCATCAAATATTGGTCCATCTTCATTCCTTCTATATGATCCAACTCTTGATGTGCTTGCTTGCATATGTTCTTCATCTCCATCTATCTGCATATGTGACTTACCTCTTGCACTCCTTCTTATCTCTTCTTCAAATGTTTCAAGCTCACATTCTTTATCTGCATACCAACTCTTCTGTTCATCAAAGGTCACATCTCTGGAAACAATAAAATGTTTAGTTAAAGGACTCCATAGCCTATAACCCATTTGCTTTTCATCATACCCAATAAACACATATCTTTCTGCCTTTGGTTCAAGCTTATGTCTGAGTTGTGATGGTACATAAGCATAGGCAATTGACCCAAACACTTTACAATGGTCAAGTGTTGGTTTCTTACCCCACCAAGCTTCATAAGGGGTCATACCATTCAAAGCTCCACATGGTAACCTATTTACAAGGTATGTGGCTGTATTTACAGCCTCAGCCCAAAGATAATTAGGGCAATTCTTTTCCTTTAACATTGCTCTTGCAAATTCAACCAATGTTCTATTCCTCCTTTCTGCCACCCCATTATGTTGAGGTGTATACCTGCAAGTTATCTCTCTCTTGATACCTGCATTCCAAAGATAGTCATTAAATTCTTGGGAGAAGTATTCTCCCCCTCCATCAGACCTTAGCCTCTTGAGTTTGTGACCTGTAACCCTTTCTGCATAAGCATGAAAATGTTTGAAGGCTCCAAAGACTTCTGATCTTTCCTTTAGAACATAAAGAGTTATCCACCTTGTAGCATCATCAATAAACAAAACATAATACCTAGATCCATTTATTGAACCTTCTTTTGTTGGTCCCCATACATCTGTATGTATGAGTTCAAGCAAACCATCATGCTTGAAACCTTTCTTCTGAAATGGTTGTCTATGAGCTTTTCCCATCTGACAAGCTTCACACTTGTATATCATATGTTGATTCTTTACATTTGGTAGTCCCAATACAGATTGATTTTCCACCATAGTTTTGATTCCTCTTTCATTGAAATGTCCCAATCTTTTATGCCAAAGATCTAACTCTGTAATTACTTCATCACCATGTGTAATTAGGGCTTGACCAACATTTCCTTGCACTTTGAGAGTAAAAAGTCTACCTTCCTTCTTACCACAAACAATGGGTTTGTATGCATCCTCTGGATCTTCAACAAATACCCCTTCATTTGTAAATCTGACTTGAAAACCTTTTTCCACTATTTGTCCAACACTAATCAAATTCTTTGGTATTGTTGGAACATACAGAACATTTGTTAATAAATCAGCTCCACTCTTACACTTCACCTTTCCAATTGAATGCACATTGTGTTTTGTATTGTCACCTGTTTGTACTGTATGACTTGAATTTCCTTCTTCCAATTCTGACAATAATTCTATATTACCTGATAAATGATTTGAACAACCAGAGTCAATATAGAATACCTTGAGATCCTCCTTCTCTGATGAACTAATTGAATTCATCATCAATGTTGTATGGTTGTCATTCTGTGTATCATTTGCATAATTGTAATATGTGGTGTTGTATGATTGGTTCTGATTCCAATTTCTTCCACCACCTCTACCAAAACTTCCTCTTGAATTATGTCTTCCTCTTTGAAATTGATTCTGAAACCTTCCACCTCTACCTCTGCCATTGTTGTTCTGATTTTGATTTGCTCCTTGTTGATTGTGCCAACAATCATATGCTAGATGATTGCTCAATCCACAAACCCAACATGTCTTCTTGTTATTGTTCTGATTACTTCTACCTCTTCCATTACCTCGACCTTTACCTCTGCCAAAACCTCTTCCTCTTGCATAATTTGCTTGAGTTGTTGACTCTTCTTCATCCTTTGCCTTGCCTTTATCTCCTTTCTTTTTATTCTTCACATACATTGCAGAACTTTGACCTTTGTCTCCATCTGACTTTAAGTCTTGCTCAAATGTGAGCATCAATCCAAGTAATTGATTTAATTCTGGCACATAATGATTTAATGAGAGTTCTGTTGAAAGTACAAAGGGCTTCCACCTTTCATCACCTCTTAGTCCTGCAAGTAATTGAGCTATCAACCTATGATCTTCAATATCCTCATCAATAGATCCAAGGCTATCTGCCAAGTCTTTCATCTTAGTGACATAATCACTAATGCTTTGATTCTGCTTTTTCTTGAATGTGGTGAACTCTGACCATAAGCTAGCTTTCCTAGCTTTAGTGGTGTTTTGGAAATGGTCTTCCAAAGCATTCCAAATATCTTCAGCTGTTTCTAAACCTCTGATATGTGGCAACAAGTGATCTGTAATAGTGTTGTATATATAAGCTCTTGTACTTGCATCTCTCTTCTGCCATAGCTTCAAAGCTTCTAGCTCTTCCTTCCTTGGATGACTGTCATCTTCAAATTTAGGCTTCTCCTCTTCACCTGTCACATATACCATTAGATCCTTACTCATAAGTAAGGCCTCCATCCTCATTACCCAAGCAGGATAGTTATCTCTGTCCAATTTGTCAATGGACACATGATCTGCCATGGTATCCTTGCTTCTGCTTCAACCTGTAAGTGTAAGGTTTAAGAATGATACC
>CM035436.1:7575472-7580472 GCA_020310875.1 Ceratopteris richardii
GCACTTGTTTCCTTCTTCTCTTCCAACACTCGAGCAAGGAAGAACCAATTGTGGATGGAGTTCACACCAATGAAGAAAAGCCTGAAGCAAAATGTGACTGATTATGTCACAAAGATGAAGGAGATTTTCGACCAACTTGGAAGCATTGGAGAGGTAATTGAAGAGGAGCAAATCATAAGACAAATCATGAATGGAATCAAAGCAGACGACAAGTGAGAGTCATTCACAACAGCCATGGATTTATACATGGATATGCATGTACCCGACCTCAACACACTCATGGGCCAACTCTTCACTCATGAAGCAAAGATTAGCAAAGGTGGTGAGTCCTCAAGAGGTAATCAAACTTGTGCCTTATATTCTGATAAAGCTAAGGTCAAGGACAAGTCAAAGAATAGGAAGAATGAAGATGAAGGTAGCTCTTTCCAAGCAAACTTTGCAGGTAGAGGAAGAGCTAGATGAAGAGCTAGAGGAAGAGGCAGAGGTGGAAAGCAAGGCAGGGGGAGATTCCAATCATCTCAACCTTGCAATATATGTGGCTTATCTAATCATACTACGGAAGAATGTTTCAGGAACCCGAGGAACTCAAGAGGAAGAGGATTCAATAGAGGTGGCTATGGATCAAATAGAGGCAGGTACAATGGAGGCTACAACAACAACTACTACAACAACAATTACAACAACAACAACTGTCAAAGTGGCCATAGAGGAAGGAGAGACTACAATAACTATGCAGAGGACCAAAGGCAAGAAGATTAATTACTGATTATGAATCTATCAGTGAAGAAGGGTAAGGATGATGATCACATATTTTACATTGATTCGGGATGCTCAAACCATGTAGCAGGAAATGTGGCTTTACTTTTTGATTTGGAAGATCCTCATAACAAGCATGAAGTGCAGGCAGGAGATGACATAAAGCACTCAGTGGAGAAGATAGGTAATGTGAAGACATCAGATGGGAATATGAACCTCTTAAGCAAAGTCTTGTATGTCCCTACAATTACCAAAAATTTAATAAGTGTTGGACAGATTGTTGAAAAAGGATTACAGGTTAGATTCAACCGATTCGGAGCATATGTTGAAGACCCAAGGCAAGGTTTTCAAAGGATTGCCAAAGGAGAAAGACAAGAAGGCTCTTCACTTTTGAAGTGGAAGATACAAAGAACATAGCTTTGTTTAGCTATGGATCTCAAACTCTTACAGAGTTGGATATATGGCACAAAAGGCTTGCTCACATTGGTGAGAGGACACTCAAACAAATTTGCAGGGACCAAAGTGTACTTGGTTTGCCTAATATCACAAGGCAACACATGATTTATAAGTGTGAAGCTTGTCAACTCGACAAGGCTCATAGACAACCTTTCAATAAGAAAGGATATATGTATCAAAATCCTTTGGATCTAGTGCACACGGATGTGTGGGGTCCAAGTAAGGAGCCATCTAATATGTGTCTTTCATAGATGATTGTAGCAGGTGGACCATTCTGTTTTTCATGAAGCACAAGGATGAAGTGTTTAATTGCTTTAAGAAGTATATTGCTCTTGTTGAAAACCAAACAGGTAGGACTTTGAAACGACTCAGATCAGATGGTGGAGGAGAATACTTCTCTTCTGAATTTGATGCCTTCTTGCATGAAAGAGGCATTAAAAGGGAAGTCACTACAAGGTATACACCCGAACTCAATGGTGTAGCAGAGAGGAGGAACAGAGCTATTGTCAAAGCTGCAAGGTCCATGCTCAACGAAAAGGGATTGTCGAACTACCTATGGGCAGAGGCTGTGTCGACAACCACATATCTCATAAATAGACTTCCATCTAAGTCACTAGATGGAACCACTCCATATGAAGTGTGGAATGGAAGAAGACCTAGTCTAGAGCATTGTAAAATCTTTGGATTCTTAGCCTATGCTCACATTCCTTCTCAAGTAAGAGGGAAATTGGATCCCAAGGCAGAGAAGTGTGTATTCATTGGTTATGATAAAAAACAAAAAGGATATAGATTGTACAATCCAACCAATAAAGGATTTTCTGTGAGTAGAGATGTAATTTTTGATGAAAACAAATCATGGTTTGATGATGACAGGAAAGTGAAGCTGCCTTATGACTTGGATGAAGATTTTCCATCACTTCAACCAAAGGAGCCGAAGCAGATTGAAGAAAGTGATTCGGAGATTGACCTAGAAGACTTGGAAAGACTAAAGCTATGGAAGAACAAAGGTAAAGCAAAGATGCAGGATGCTACATATGGACCCGAGAGCTCACATCAACCACTTAGAAGGTCTTCAAGGGAGAAGAAGAAACCAGAGAGGTTTGGTTATGATACTTCTTTGGTCACCAAGCACTGAATCTACATTGCAAAGGATTCAACCAATGAAGAACCTACCACATTCGAAGAAGCACAAAGCAAGAAAGCTTGGAGAGATGCAATGGATGAAGAAATGGAAGCCTTGAAGGAGAATGACACTGGGGAGCTTGTACCTAACAAGCCATCTATGAAGGTAATTGGATCTCGATGGATATACAAAATCAAGAGGAATCCAGATGGAAGTATAAATAGACACAAAGCAAGGTTAGTTGCTAAAGGGTTTGCTCAAACCCATGGTATTGATTATGAGGAGACTTTCTCTCCTGTTGCAAAAATGCCTACAATTAGGGTTCTGATTAGTCTTGCTGCATCTAGAAATTGGAATCTCTATCAACTTGATGTAAAGAATGCTTTCTTGAATGGATGGATATCTGAGGAAGTGTATATGGCACAACCTCCTGGATATGAGGATGCACATCATCCTAACTATGTATGCAAACTAAAGAAAGCTTTGTATGGATTGAAGCAAGCTCCAAGAGCTTGGAATTTCAGATTGGTGACTTATTTGCAGGACCAAGGATTCAAAGCTAGCAAGGCGGATACCTCTTTGTTCATAAAGAGGAATGGATCTGAAGTGATCTATTTATGTGTGTATGTTGATGATATTATTATCACAGGCAATGATCTTGAAGGAATCAAACAAGTAAAGAGTAAAATGAAGGAGGAGTTCAAAATAAGTGACCTCGGACCACTCACTTAGTTTCTTGGATTGGAGTTGATCTACACAAATTAAGGTATATATATCACACAAAGGAAGTATGTCCATGACATGCTCGTCAAATTCAAGATGGAAAATACCAAGTGTGCAGGTACACCTATGGAGCAAAATCATAAGCTTAGTGCTTATGAAGGAGAGCCAATTGAAGACATCACAAGCTATCAAAGCTTGGTTGGAAGTTTGAACTATGCAACACTCACAAGGGTGGATATATGCTATAGTGTTAGCATATTGAGTCAGTTTATGCATAAGCCGAGAAGACCACATATGGAAGCGGCCAAGAGAGTCCTCAAGTACCGAGCTAAAGGTCTACTCAGATGCAGATTGGGCCAGATCTAAAGATGATAGAAGAAGCACATCCGGGTATATATCATTTGCAGGCTCAAAAGTCATTTCTTGGTCATCAAAGAAGCAACCAACCGTGGCATTATCTTCTACTGAAGCTGAATATAGAGGTTTGGCTAATGCAACTCAAGAAATCATGTGGTTAAAGTCTTTGTACACAGATCTTGGACTTCATTCTTCAACACCTCACATTTTTGGTGACAACACAAGCTCATTACATCTAGCAGCTAATCCGGTATACCATGCTAGAACCAAGCATATTGAAGTCCACTACCATTATGTAAGGGAGAAGCTAATGAGCAAGGATATTCAACTATCCTATGTCTCTACAGATATGCAATGTGCAGACATGTTGACTAAAGCTCTTGATGGTACAAAGTTACGTAGATTCAAGTTGATGATTGGCTTGCAGGAAATCAAGGACAATTGAAGACTTATTTGGAGGCCAAGCATGTTAGGCTTCAGGGGGAGCTGTTGGTGCATTTTGCCCAAGCCTACACGCTTGATATGCTTGATATTATCCTCATTTGTAAGTCACTTGTGTAGTCATGTGAACACCTCTTGTAAAAGAGTACATTTTTATCTCTTGTAATTGAAAAAAGAAAAAGGAAAAGGATGGCTTACCTCATCCATGATGTAAAAGAAATTTCGTGGCTCTAACTACCTAAAACCACGAATTTTTGAGCTGAGGGAATATCTCCTAACTTTGGGGATCACTTTTAGGTGGAGCCATTTGAACTCGAATTCAAAACTCCCTCCAAGAATAGCTATAAAAAGAGCAAGAAGGAAGAGGCGATTAGCAAGCCTTGTACGTGACCACTTCATGTCATTTTTTAGAGATTGAAGAGCTTATTCCATATCTCTATCATTCTACTCCCATTGTGCAACGATTCATTGCCAATGTGGTTGTAATTATATATGAATCTATACATTTATCATCATTTAATTCTCTATTTTGTTCTCTGCTATACTCACTCAGAGCAGTACCTTCAGAGGGTCATATCTCGAGTTCTACTGATCCTATTTCAAAGATTTAATGTGCACTAGATAGCTCTACTGTCTACTTTCTACTTCTAAATTTTCATGGTCATTGCATTAATATTTTTGAAGATATCAGCAATTTACTGCTCATTGGTCTATCTCTGCAGAGCCCCGAGAACGGCGGGCATGTTCCAGACTTTGTAAAAACTTCTTCTCAGTGCTCAGTCCATCATTTGAAGTGTTTTAACTTGGATTGGGAAGCTTGCTAAGTCTATTTGCTATGCCCAAAAGGAAATTTTCAAATTCCTACCAGGTTAGGAGCACTGTTCATTTTTTCCAGCAGGTGTATGTCCGAAAATAGCAAGTTTTGGGAGCTAGTCATTTCGCAACTAGTCTGTCTTGACTTAAACATTTGGGATACATGTTCCAAAGTAGTTGGCTGATATTTTGGTGGATTTAGGAAGCTCAAAGGGTCTACTAATCAACTCTGAAGTCTCAATTGGCTGGTGTGAGGCTGGTTGTAGCAGCACCTACTCATCTTTGGATTGCATCCACCATCTCTCTTCTCAAGATAGATAGATAGATAGAT
>CM035436.1:7600472-7602972 GCA_020310875.1 Ceratopteris richardii
AGGGTTGTTCTATCCCTTCACTTTTGACATAGATATAAAGATGTATTCTGATGGAGTTTGGGTTGGCTCCAAGGATGATAGGAGGAGCACTTTAGGGTACCTATTCTTTGTAGGTCAAAGCTCATATCAGGGTCATCTAAGAAGCAACCAACTGTGGCCTTATAGAGGTTTGGCAAATGCAACTCAAGAAGCTATGTGGAAGTTAAGCAACTATATGCAGATTTGGAGATACACTCTTACACTCCAATAATCTTTGGAGACAACACTAGTTTACTTCATTTGGCTACTAATCCTGTATATCATGCAAGGGCTAAGCACATTGAAGCACACTGGAGAAATTTCTTAGCAAGGATATTCAACTATCTTATGTATCAACTCATTTACAATGTGTAGATATACTCACAAAGTCATTGGATGGAACAAAGATGAGCAGGTCCAAATTGATGATTGGTTTATAGGAAATCAAGGAGGAATGAAGACCAAGCATGTTAGGCTTGAGGGGGAGCTACTGGTGTAATTAAAACCAAGCCCGCGTACTTGGTTAACTAACTCACACATGATCTATTATGCAAGGCTTCATATGATCAAACTCTTGTAAAAAGTTCGTCACATTTACCTATGTAAAAGTGGTTCACATCCACATGGAGTTAGAAACCTCTAAATCACAACTCATTTGGTTGTTGAGTGATGAGGGAATCTATCCTATACTTTAGGATTCACCTTTTAGGTAGATGTATGAATTTGAATTCAAACTTTGGCTCCAAGTACAACTATAAGAAGAGGATAAAAAAGACTCGCATGTAATCTCGAGCCTAAAAGATCAGTTTTGAAGGAGATTCATTGTGAAGTGAGATCTTATCTCATAGCCCATCCACCTCTCATACATTGAGCAATGTATGATTTCCAATGACATTGTACTTGTATATGATTTAATACGTACATGATCATTACATTCTCATTTTACTTCTCTGTTATAACTCCATCAAAATAGTGATCTTCTCAGAGCTTGTTCTTAGTGCATAGTTGATCATTTGTCATGATTTAATGCATGTCAGATTTAGCATACTGTATAGTACATGCCTACAAAATTGCATTAGCATAGCTTCTAGGGATCTTGAGATATTGACACTTCTTTGCTCACAAGTATGTTGACTGTTGCACCCTGTAAATGTCATGATGGTGCTGTGATTTGCTAAACATCTTTCTCTTTGTGTTTTCCATTATTTTTGATGAAATCACTCATGATTGATAGATTAATAAGTTAATTAGAGTTTCCCAAAAGGGATTAAGCCAATTGCTACTGTGCTCAAAGAACTGTTCAAAATGTTGAACATGTGTAGGAACAAAAATAGCAAGTTTTTGTTCTTGGATCAACTCCTACCTATCTATTTTGATCCATTGATTAATGGATCATGTTCCAAGCAACATATATGATTATTTATCGTCATTAGCTAGATAAAGAGGCCTACTTCTCTCTAGCATTCATTTTCAGTAGGTGTGAAGCAGGATCTAGCAACACCACTTCATCTCTTGTGACTATCCACCATCTCCTCCAACATATATATGTGTTTACATTTATGTGTATGGACAATTGCATACAAATACGCACACATGTTTAGCTAGACACATGTTCATACACATAAATGCACATGGACATATATATTTTCACACAAAAATGAATAAAAAGGTGTGTGTGTGTGTGTGTGCAAATATATGTGTTTGTGCATGAGTTTGTACACACATGCATATACAACTCCACATGTGTCTTGTTTGACACATGCAGGTGTTTATGCATCTCTTCATACATATAAATTCACATACACACACAATTTTTCATAGATGCACATATGTATGCATGTATGTGTGAAAATATATATGAGTGTGCGCATGTGCACATGTGTGTATATGCACAGGTGCATACACACGTGTACATGTGTAAGCTAGAGACATGTGTAGGTGTGTATGTACTTGCAAATGCACATATATGCAGACATACAAATATATTTTTGTACACACACATATGTATGCATAATGCATGTACATGTGAAAATATATATGTGTCTGCATGTATCTCTATGCACTTGCATACACACCTGCACATGCACTACTTGCACATACAAACAACATGTATGCATGCATGTGTGGAAATATATACCTACACACATATGTCTAGCTAGACACATGTGCATACACATACATGCACATACACATATATAGTTTGTAGACATACACCAATTGGACACATGTGCATATACATACATGCACAAACATATATTTGCACAAATAATGCATACATACATGTGTGGGTGTAAATATATACATGTGTGTGCATGTATGTGTATGCTTCGTACATGCAAATACACATATGTATGTATCTGCTTGTGCATTTGTGTGTATGCACAAGTGCATAGACACCCTCAAACACATACATGCACATGTACATATATACTTGGACACATAAATGCATACTTATGTCTGTTTGTTTGCAAGTATATGTATG
>CM035436.1:7605472-7650472 GCA_020310875.1 Ceratopteris richardii
GTTCAATCTTTCTAGCTCCTATCTTGTAGGTTGACTTGACCTTTGCTTCTGAATATGGGCATCTCCTCATCTCTTGATATGTATCCATAGAGACTCCTTCCTTGTAGGTAGGTATTCATCCTCAAAGACCATGCTGGATAATTATTCCTATCCAATTTATCAATAAAAGAAGGGAAAGCATCTCCCATTTCACCTCAACTTGTTCTGATACCACTGTTGGAAGAGATGGATGGATACCTCAAGGAAATAAGGTGGTACTACTAAAACCTGTTTTGTACTTGCCCTAATTCACTTCAGAGTTTGATAGTAGGCTCTTTTAGCTTGAAAATGACACCAAGAAAGTACCTATGTACTTTGGAGTAGATGCCTTTAAGAATTGAATCAAAACAGACTACTTTACAAATAGCTAGTGTCACAAACCTTGCTATTTTGGTCTATACACCTGCTAGTTCTTTTGCTCAATGCTCACATTACAGTAACAATTGATTAAATTCCTCTTGAGGGAGTTGAACTAGCTTAGATAGCTAATGATTGCAAGTGGAATTATCTAAAATGATGAACTATACTATGAGAAATGAATTTAGCAATCCAAGGCTTACCCCCGACTTTTTAGGGACTGAGCAGTAGATGTCCAATGAGAAGATCGATGGCAATTTCTTCCAAATGACTGAATCAAATGCCTTGAAACTTTTGTATCTTAAAATAGACTTCAATTTGGTTCTACCAAGCTATATATAATGCAAAATGGTTGAGAACGCACTGTGATATAACCAGACAAAGTTCACTATTTTGAGTAGTCATAGCAGAGTAGTAGATAGAGATGATCAATGAACTATATGTATTATAGCACATGATTATACAAGATCATTGGAATTGCAATGATGCTCAATGATAGTGGAATGAGTAAGCTATAGTTTAAGCTACTCAAGTCCTACAAAAGATCAAAGGAGGAGCTCTCAATGAAGCCACACACCGGGAGTTTTTTACAAGCCTTTTTATATGAAGTTTTCCTCCAAGTTTGAATTTGAATTCAAACTTGGTTTCACCTAAAAGTGATTCCTCCAAATTAGGAGTTATTCCATCAAATGAGATTTGTAGCTATTTTTCTTCCTAACTCCACGGTATTTTTGGCTTTTACAAAATTCTCTCAAAGTAAAACATTTTACAATGGTTAATGATCAAAAGGTTACAAGCTAGGATTCACATGATCCATCAAATGTGAGTTGCACACATTGACTTACATGCTAAACCAAATGTGAAGGCTTGGACATTTGCACCAACACATCATGGAGTGGAGATAGTCCTATATCCATTAACAAAGTAATGCAGAGAAGAAAGGCAAAACCAAGATCACAAAGATGGAAGAGGATGAAGACTTGTGGATATAACTTAATGAAGACCATCATGCAAAGAAGGGGGAGACCATGAAGGCATGCAAGCATTCAAACCAATGTAAAGGTGAAGTAAGAAGGTATAATAGGGTAGGGTATCTTGTTAAGAGGCTTAGATAGATTCATTCATGGCTAGCTATCTCGCATACATGAACGAAGTGATTGAAGAACCCAAATGATTTGAAGAACTAAATATATACAAGATATGGCAAGGGGCTATGTAGGAGGAAATTAAGAATTTGGAGGACAACAACATTTGGACATTGGTTGCAAGGAAGAAAGTTATGAAGATCATTAGTAATAAGTGGGTCTTTAGGGCAGAAAACCGTCCGAAAAAGGGCCATTTCCTAATCACGGATTAAGAAAATTGACAAATAGTATCTTTCCACGTGTACAAGAATATAAAATTCTTGTCTCTTTTAATCATATGAAGAAATGCTTTTTTTAAGAAAATATGCTTAAAAGTGCTGCTTAAGTGATTTTTTTTTTGAATTTAGTGTATAATTTTTGAGTTTCATACGAAAAAGGATTTTTTTGCACAAGACATAGTGCAAATCCTTAAATTTCCAATAGAGAAATGATTTTTGAAGATATGAAATATTTTTGTGTTCACAAAAATCAATGATGTTTCGGTCAAAGTTGATACATCAAATCAAAAGATTGTGTTTCGCTTCCATGTGTACAAAGTTTTTTTTTTCTATAAATACTCATGAAATTTGTGAAACTTGGTTTCCCACTTTGAGCATTCTCTACTCTCTCTTTGAGTGTTCGAATGGCTTCTACTTCTCATTGTCCTTCCAATCGTGTAACCTCATGTGAGGTTTACAATAGAAGAGAGGATTCTTTATGGAAACCTCTTTATGTGAAGATTAATGATTAGGTGACTATGCTTCCTAGTTGTAGAGTGCCCATAAAGTCAAGCATACTAAAAAAGATGACACAAAAGATGATTGAAAATGTCATATTTTAAGTTTCAAATTGAAGAGAGACGGTTGCTTTGCAAATTTAGTTCAACATGTGTACAATGCTAAGGATCTCATGCTAGACAATCATCTGCAATTCCCGTCGTACTGTAATTGAATTTTAACAATGCTCTTTTATCGATTTCATTTGTTTCTGTATTTCAACATATATGTTTTTGTATTGCAGATATTTTTCCTTCCAATATTCTTGAGGGGCAACCTGTTGAATGTTTGATAGGAAAATTCAAAGTCCTTCATAACGATTATGCAAAACTTATGTATGCAAAGAAATCTGTTCAATTTTTCAATAACATTCAATTATTTGTCTACTTTCTAGATTATCAAGTGCCATCAGGGAGGAGTGCTTATGGAAATCTTGTACATTTGCCTGCTCCTTGCATCAATTCATTAGATTGGGATGCTCGTGATCATTCAATAATTTCAAGTTTTTTATGCAAAATGAAAGATGATGTCCAAAGGGCAATGTCAGCAAGCCAAATTTCTCGAAGGATAAAGACTCAATGGTTTCTTTCTCTTCATGTTTTTGTAGCATGTTTTAAAAACATGTTATTACAGAAACAAAAACAATGTGGTTGAATAGGAGAGTTTCAATTTCTGAGATTGTTGATGTTTTAGTTAGGGAATGGGATAGCAAAGAAGGTCAAAAGCTAGGAGACATCATTTTATGTAAAGTTAGGCCGAATTCTCTTTCAATTTCATAACCGATATCTCTACAATCACTTGTTTTAGGATATGATTACAGAAGGTGGAAAAAAATCTTGGACTCTAGATACTCTTGGATTCAGAAGAGAGCTGTCCAAAATTTCAATTAGAAATGATTGATTTATCCAGATTTTCAACCTAGGAAAATAATTCTCACTGCAAATTGGAAACTCAAAAATGTAAGGGAGCTCTTAGATTTCCTTGATGAGGTTTCACCACAATTCAGATTCTCAATTGATGGTGCCATGGTAAACATTAGATCAGATAAAACACTGTCTTGCATAACTTGTGTGCCACCCAAGGTGATCAAGTTCCAACCCTTAAGAATGTAACCAAGCTTGCCCTTTTCTTCTACTGAATACATCTTTTTTTAATATACTCGCCATATTCATATTGGCATTGTTTTGATTTTGTGTCATCGCTCTTTTAAGGTTTATATTGTGCAAAAGCTTTTATCACTGTCTCAAACATGCAACTGTTTATCATTTTCTTAAACATGTAGAATTGCATTTCTTTTTTATGTAAATCATGATATTGATATTGCTATTGTTTTGGTTTATATCATCACCTTTTAAAAATTTCTATTGTGCAAAGGCTTTTGTTGTGCAAGGTTTCTATTGCTCAAGATAAGGATAAAAATCTCTCCATGTTACTTGTCCAAACAAATTCTAATGGTCAAGGTAGGGATAAAAACTTCTTCATGTTACTTCAAAGTAAGATAGAGCAATAAGGTAGAAATTTTTCAAAGGGGATAAGCTTGGAGCATAGGACCGATTCAAGTGATAAGAAGCATTGAAGGTTCTCCGAAGGCACTTATTGCTTGAATTGTTCATCTTTCTTTTTCAATGTGTATGGGCATTGTGAGACCAACTCAAGCGATAAGGGGCAATTGAAGTTCCTGAATTGCTCTCCTCGCTTGAATCGGTCGTGCCTTTCCTGTGGGTGAAAAACATAGTTAAGAGCACCAAGGATTACAACATGGAGAAGATTGGAGGATATGACCGGTTCAAGCGACTAGGGGCAATGGAGGATTTCAGACTACCCTAATTTCTTGAATTGTTCATGTTCTCCAATCCTCTCCATTTTCCTTCTCAAGCCCAATTTTTGAGTTCCATATCATCAAATCATGTTCAGTGGCTTTGTTGTGGGTGAAAAAACATAGTAAAGACCATCAACAATTACTATATGGAGAAGATTAGAGGGTACAAATGATTCAAACGAGTAGGGACAACGGAGGATTTTGGACTGGCCTAATCACTTGAATCGATCGTATCCTCTAATGTTCTCCATTTTCCTTCACAAGCCCAATTTTTCAATTTCATATCATCAAATCATGTTATAGCATGATGTTTAGCAAATTAATGATAAACAACTTATTATTCGTGAAAAAAGGGTAGACCACATTGAAGAAAAACTAGGACCATCAGTAATGACATTTCTTTGTACAAACGTGATTTACAATAAATATCTTCTAGATAAAGATAGAATGGCTCTGAAGGTTATTTTGTGTACAAAATTGCATTTACAACAAAGAGCATATAAATATCTTTCAACATATGTTGGAAGTAATGGGATGAATATCAAGATAGATACAAAACTCTGTAGTTTTTTGGAACCTTCACCTTTCTTATTTTTGTTCTTTCTAGAACTCTCACTTCTTTGCTTATTCTTCGAGACATGCTTGAATGGAGAGCGAACAGGAGGTCTTTTCTACTTATCTTCAGTATTCTTATGTCTTGGTGGTGGAGGAGAGTCTAGATCATAAGGACAGATAACATGTTTTACGATCGCATGAATTGCTTTTTTTGGCAATTACTCTCCATCCACATGATGTAGTGTCTTTCTGTAGTGACACATGAATTTGCATATAACCAAACTTTTTTTCTTCATTCACTTTGCTTGGATATTTCTGATCAATGTGCATTTTCAAAAGTTTGGCAGCACTGCATATCAGAATGCATGGCAATAAATAAATATCACAAAGCATTCACTTTTCTAAATAAATATCACAATGCATTCACAATTCATGGAAATACAAATGTAAAAACTTAATGGAGGTGTGAACTTACAGTTTACAGTTACCATGCTGTGATTGGAGAGAGTTCATGAATAAGGCTTGGTATTCAACAAAATCAATAATTATAAGACTCTAGTGACCCCTGAAAATGTGACATAAGCTCATTAATAAAACCACCAAGAAAGGAATAACTTTATAAGAGAAATAAAAATGAAACTTACTTTTCAATATATGGATAAACTATATATAGTATCTCGTCACTAAAAGTCTTGAGAAAATGATCAATTTCTCCATGCTTGAATAGTATACACTGAGTCACAAGGGGATCCAAATTAAAGACCTTACTCGAGATTGACTCCTCACATTGCTGGAGTAAGACCCTACAATATAAAATCATCCCCAAATGCATCAAGAAGATCAAGTATTGATAAAATGCAGCATATTATGGACTGAAAAATACCTAAGAGCTATATTAACAATGCTATCAGAGATTTCAACATTGAAGTCTATCAACATTTTGTTGTCTTCAGAACTAATGTTAAGCACGAAGTCATCCTCCCATGCATTTGAAGCATTGACAATTACCTAGCCATCTCCTTTGCTCTGAATTAGCCTTCTTCAACCTTTGAATGTCCTCAAGGATAACAGATTCTTTTGTCAAAAGATTCATCCTTCTCTTCTCCTCCTCAGTCTCTACTGCATTTCTTATTGAATGGTCATGAGAATGGATCTCTTCAATTTTGACTATGGATGGCTTAGGCTTTCTTGCTAGAGGTATATTAAGAATATCAAAAAATTTGTGATCATGCTTGTCAAGAGGTACAATGGCTTTATCAAACTTGTATCTTAGCTTAGACACAACAACATAGTCCTTGGCCATAAGTATCACCCTATGAAAATGTGCTGCACAAAGATAAGCGTCATTCATGAAATCAATTGCAAAATCTTCTGCTACTTCTTGCAAACATAAAAGAGCATGGATCTGCCATTTGACATTCACAAATGAAGTAGTCTTCATCAAAGAGCAAAGATTGGCAGAGATCTCCTTAACTACTCTCATAAAAGGAAGCCGTGGGATGAGAAGCCCCACAGTTTTCTGAGCTCTTTTGATTTCCCTCAGTGATTTGACATGGTATTTAACTATCTTTTTGGCATATGTTTTCTATGGATCAACCTTATCTTGGATATCTGTGGTCTCTGGAGCAGGTCCCTGCCCCTCTGGAACAGGTCCCCCATGGTCTTGGTTCTGAGGGTACAACTTCCTAGCTATCTTCTTTACCCTAGCCATGATCTATAAAAAAGAATTGAAGTGGATCAAACACATGGAAAAACAACAAACCATAAGACGAACAATTCAAGTGATAAGGGTCATATGAAAATCTCCGATTCCTCTAATCACTTGAATCAGTCGTATCAAACAAATGAAGGTCTTTGCTTTCTTTTTATGTATTGCATGAAGTCTTTAAAAGCATTCCTGCCTTAGAATGAAAATGATTAGACACGATTGATTCAATCGAATAGGTCAATCCAAAATCTTTGATTCCCCTAATCACTTGAATCTATAATCCCAATAGTAAGTGGAAAAAAATGAAATCCCCTTATCTTCAGTACGGATCTTGAAAGAATAAATAATTAAAAAAATCCTTTGAACTAGCAATGACCAATTCAAAGGATTAGGGAAATCAAGTGATATCTAATTCGATTAGTCGCTTGAATTGGTCATCTTCCACAAAACATGATTTTTGACTATACATGATTGATTCAAGCGAATAGGTCAATCCAAAAATCTTTCACTAATCGCTTGAAATTGGTCATCTCTAGAAGATAGCAAGGTCATGGATAATACCTTGTACACCAAGCAAGCTCACGGAGAAGAGGACTTAGTGACATTCGCAGAAGAGGGTTCGAGCATGAAAACTAGTGGAAGTCGGGAGAGTGGGTATGTCCCAAGAAAAATGGCAAAAAATGAAGGTAGGAGCTTAAATGTGTCTCATGTTGAGTTGATCGTACATGCCATGTGGCAACATCTGGTTGGTCCAACTCATTTAGCCATTGGGAATCCCAACATAAATTTCCACATGTCAACATCTAAGTGGTCCAGATCATTTGACCATTCAAATTTCAAATTCAAATTTGCCATGTGGCACGCGTTCATTGGTCCATGTCATATGGCCATTACTTTCTCTCCTTGCCTATAAATACCAATTGGATCACTCATTTCAAATTTTCAACCTTCATCTAATTTCTATCTTCATAGCCAAGCACTCCGAGCTCTAGTTCTATAGGAGACTGATTCAAGCAATCAGGCGTGTTTGACTCCCATTGATTGTGCCTATTCGCTTGTATCGATTGCCCTTTGGGATGGAAGAGAAGGATGTAATTATTAGTATTTCTCCATCTAAAAAACTGCTAGATTTTATAGTTCAAGAGGGATTAAGGGTGAATCATTTTCCAGATGCAATGGAGATCTTCAATCCCATCTTTGTTTTTGAGGCACTTGTGGAGAATGTAGGTGGTGAAGTGAAGTGTGTGGGTGCAGGGAATGCAAAATGCACTACTTCTGGAGAACATGTAAACACATGAGCACATTAAGTCACACCACTATAATAGACACTTATCACAAAGCCTTCATATCATCACTAGAGACCACACTTAGAAGTAAGAGTCACAACAACAGCGACCATGGAGCAGAACAGAGCACAAGAACCTACTAACTAGAAAGCCAAATGTATCCCAGTCAAAATACAAGCCATTAGCTAATCATACCACAACTAATCATACCACTAATCATACCACAGCTGATCATACCAAGCAAAGGAACAACAGAATGCAAATCCAAGAGCAAATAACATAAGCAGCATAAGCAAATAACATGAGCAGAACTCTACTATCTACAGACTCTGAGCCCGCTCTCACTCTCAGCTATATTCTCTTGTAGTGTGCACTATATGCTCTATCATTCTTGTCGTATATCATTCTCTCTTGAGGTTTCCCCTTTTTATAGGAGAGAGGTGAGGAACCGGTTACAATAGGAGAGTCTGTTACACGGAAGTAATGGGAAGTTAATGCACTAGTTGGTTTCATTTGTCAGCATGGCCGCTGCCAGTACCACACTTTGTCATATAATGATGAGTGGCTAGCCCCACTTGGCCGCCTTGTCAGGTCTGCTTGTCTGGGCATGCCTTAGGCATGCAATCGCCCAACTCTACCATCTGGATGTCTTGGTGCCCAACTCCAGATTTTGGACGTCTTGGCGCCCAACTCCAGATTTTGGACATCTTGGCGCCCAACTCCAGATTTTGGATGTCTTGGCACCCAACTTTAGATTTTGGACCCAACTTTAGATTTTGGACGTCTTGGTGCCCGACTCTAGATTTTGGACGTCTTGGCGCCCGACTTTAGATTTTGGACGTCTTGGCACCCAACTCCAGATTTTGGACGTCTTGGCGCCTAGTTTGATATTTGGTCCCTTGGTGCCATCTTTTACTCTGTCCTTCAAAAATTTGTTCTATAGGTTGCCCGCCACTAGTGTCTCTCCGTCTCGGAGAGATAAGGGAGTACAATACTCAGTTGTTACAACAAGAAAACATTTACAAGAGAACAAAATGCAGTTATAACTAGAGGAGGCCTTGGCATAGTTGGTGGTCTCCAATAAGAAGAGGTGGAACAAGAGGTGGTTCCGATGAGTGGGTATGCTTGCCCAAATGAAGGATGATAGGAGTTGGAGAGGTCTCTAATTGAGGATGAAGGGAGGTGGAGAGGTCGCCCAATTGAGGATGAGGGGAGGTGGAGAGGTTGCCCAATTGAGGATGAAGGGAGGTGGAGAGGTTGCCTTAGTTAGGATGAGGGGGTGGAGAGGTCGCCCAATTGATGATGAGGGGACTTGGAGAGGTCGCCCAATTGAGGGTGAGGGGAGGTGGAGAGGTCGCCCATGTTGAGAGAAAGGAGGAGAGGAGGAGGTGAGGTCGCCCAAGGAAATGCCAAGGTGAAAGTGGAGGAGAGGTCGCCCATGTTGAGAGAAAGGAGTAGAGGAGGAGGTGAGGTCGCCCAAGGAAGGGCCAAGGTGAAAGTAGAGGAGACGTCGCCCATGTTGAGAGAAAGGAGGAGAGGAGGTGAGGTCGCCCAAGGAAATGCCAAGGTGAAAGTGGAGGAGAGGTCACCCTAGGTGGGGAGCAAGGTTTGCCTAGGGAGTAGGGGTTGCCCTAGTTAGATTAGAGGTGGGGAGGAGTGGAGGGGTGGGTGCCTTAGAATGATGGAGAGGTAGGGGAAGTGATCTTAGTCAACCTTAAAGGGAAGGTGCCGAAGTGATAGAGCATGTAAAATTTGCCTATTCAGAGGGAGGAGAGGAAGGAGGAGGGAGGAGGAGTCGCCCTAGGTAGGGAGTAGGGTCGCCTTAGTTTATGAGACTATAAATGGGAGGAGGGTCACCCAAGGTGGAGGTAGGAGGAGGGGTCACCTAAGGTGAGAGGTGGGATGAGGGGTCTCCCTATTGTGGGAGTTGGGAGGAGAGGTGCCCTAGTTAGAAGTGAGGAAGGAGGGGTTGCCTAATGAGATTCTAAGGAGGCTAGAATGAGGAGTAGAATCGAGATGAGGAGTTTTAACTTAACCCTGGAAGGAGGAGGGGAGTTGGTCCAAGTCATATCTAAGTAAGGAGCAAGGGAGGAGATCCAAGCCATTTGAAGGGAGGAGAAGGGAGGGTCGCCCATAAAAACGCATGAGGAGGAGGGGTCGCCCACTTTGTCAAGGTGGATGGATTAGGGGTCGCCAGATTGTAGCATGAGATGGAGGAGAGGTTGCCCAAATTGTGAAAGGTGAAGGATGAGAGGTATGTCGCCCAGGTTGGTTAATAGTTTGAGATGGAGGAGAGGCTGCCCAAATTGTGAAAGGTGAAGGATGAGAGGTCTGTCGCCCAAGTTGGTTAATAGTTTGAGATGGAGGAGAGGTTGCCCAAATTATCAAGGGGGAGGGATGAGGGGTCGCCCAGCTTGGCCATAGAGCTTGAGAGGGAGGAGGCTCGCCCAATTTGGCCATAGAGGTTGAGAGGGAGGAGGGTCGCCCAAGTTGGCCATAGAGATTGAGAGGGAGGAGGGTCGCCCAAATTGGCCATAAAGGTTGAGTGGGAGGAGGGTCGCCCAAGTTGGCACATTGAGGGTGAGAGGGAGGAGGGTTGCCCAAGTTGGCTATAGAGGTTGAGAGGGAGGAGGGTCGCCCAAGTTGGCAATTGGAAGGATGAGGGTCGCCAAGTCTTGGCCATAGAGCTTGAGAGGGAGGAGGGTCGCCCAATTTGGCCATAGAGGTTGAGAGGGAGGAGGGTCGCCCAACTTGGCCATAGAGGTTGAGAGGAGGAGGGTCGCCAAAATTGGCCATAAAGGTTGAGTGGGAGGAGGGTCGCCCAAGTTGGCACATTGAGGGTGAGAGGGAGAAGGGTCGCCCAAGTTGGCCATAGAGGTTGAGAGGGAGGAGGGTCGCTCAAGTTGGCAATTGGAAGGATGAGGGTCGCCCAGTCTTGGCCATAGAGGTTGAGTGGGAGGAGAGTCACCCAAGTTGGCACATTGAGGGTGAGAGGGAGGAGGGTCACCCAAATTGGCCATAGAGGTTGAGAGGGAGGAGGGTCGCCCAAATTGGCCATACATGGGAAGGAGGGGTCGCCCAGGTAAGTGGTCCGAGATGATCCATTGCCATTCTTGGCCTAGAGAGGTGGCATCAGAAAGAAAAGGGAAGAGAATTTATGTGATAAGAGATAGAAGAAGTCTGAAGCGTAAGCCTATGAGAGGAAAATGGTAGTAGATAAATAGGAATGAGTTACGTGGAGAAGATAGATGAGAAAAAACCAATATCTAAATAAGGAAATGGCATAAGCTAATAGGGAACAACATAAATGTATATACATTATATACAAGGGCAATTCGTGCTTCCTATCCTTCTATATAAGGTTTTAGCTTAGATTCATTGACTAGGGGCAGTATTATGCCCGTCAATGTGGAAATTTGTATTGCAACTTTCGGAAGTGTGTGTATGACCCTAAAAGAGTCTGTTCCATCTCAACATCAACTTCTTCTTAGCCTTCTTCTCAAAGAGTCGCAGGTGGTACAACAAAACTAAGCTTCCTTCCTTAATCTTTGATTTCTAGAGGTTTGCATCATGATCCTATTTTCTTTTTTCCTGTACTGCCACTAGAGTTTCATTGCCTATCCTTCTCTTTTCTTCAAGAAGTTGTAGCCTCACAATGTTGGCTGAGAGTGCGCTAGTAAATCCAGGAATTCGATTTGTTCCCACGTGGTTGGAGCCATGCAAGAACTCAAAAGGAGCAATTGCTTGTATTCCATACACTAGTTCAAATGGAGTATGTCCTGTTGTGGCTTTGAAAGAAGTTCTGTAGGCCCACAAGGTTCCAAGATATGCCTGGCCCCATGTCTTAGGGAACTGTAAGCATGTTTTTCTTAGTAAGAGCATGAGAACCTAATTTGTGCTCTCTGCCTGACCGTTTGCCCTTGGGTAGTATGCACAGGACTTCTTATGGAATATTTGATACTTTTAAAAAATCAAAGTCAGTACCTTGTTGACGAAATGTGATCCTTGATCTGTTGTGACCTCTATTGGACATCCATATCTGCAAAAGATGTAATTATACAAGAAGGTGGCTACCGTTTCAACAATACATTCCTTACTGGGTATTACTTCAGCCCACTTAGTGGCATAATCCGTTGCTACTAAAAGATTCTTTGCACCCGAATCTTGTGCTACTGGAAAAATTGGGCCAACAAAGTCTATTCCCCAATGCTCAAAGGGTTGCCAAGCTATAGAGATATTAAGCGGTTGGTTCCTTTGTCACGTCGGTTTGGGCGCACATCGTTGACAAACATCACATGCCTTGGCAAATTTAGTGGCATCTTTGAAGAGATATGGCCACCATAGGCCACTTTGGAGTATCCTCAATGCAGTGATATGTCCAGGAAAATGACCACTAGACTTACCCTCATGTGCCAATTGAAGAACAGTTTTAGTTTCATGTGGTTGAAGACACCTTCTGTACATCCCATCAGGACCAACCTTATAGAGGGTATCTTTTGCCATCATGAAATTCTTACTCTTTAGGAGGATTCTACGCCTTTCCAACGGAGTAGACCCAGTACGAAATTGGCCTTTTCCTAAAAGGAGAGTCAAATCATCATACCATGTAGGTGCTATATTTACCTTGTACATTTGGCTGTCTGGGAAATCATCTTCTACTCCCTTTGTTGCATGAATTGGATGCCTGATGCGAGAGAGGTGGTCTGCAATGACATGTTGCCTACCGCTTCTCTGTACAATTTCAAAGTCGAATTCTGGGAAGAGAAGGAACCATCTCCATACTCTTCCTGCAACTTGTGGCTTATTCAACAAATATTTTAGAGCTTGATGATCCGTAATCACTGTGAAGGTAGTGCCTAATAAATAGTGCCTGGATTTCTTGAGGGCAAATACAATAGCCAATGCTTCCCTTTTTGTGGTGCTACAGTTCTTCTCGGCTTTTAAGAGGAGTCTACTCGCGTAGTGAATGGGCTGATCTAATTTGTGTGCTTCGCTTGGTTGAGTTAGTATAGCTTCTACTGCATACAAGCTTGCATCTACATGCACGTGGAATGTCTTAGACCAATCTGGTGGGATGAGTATAGGTGCAGATGCCAACCTTTGTTTTAGATAAGTGAATGCTGATTCTTCTTCTTCAAACCATTGAAAGGGAAAACTTTTACTCGTAAGCCGTGAAAGTGGTCGTGCTGCCTCTGCATACATGCGTATAAACTTGCGGTGATATCCTGTGTGCCCCAAGAAGCTCTAGACCTCTTTAGCATTTATAGGTCTTGGAAGCTTAAGAATTGACATTACCTTATCTGGATCTGGAGTCATCCCTTTAGCAAAGACCACATGTCCTAACAAGGTACCTTGGGTTACCAGAAAATGACATTTGTTAGGGTTAAGTTTCAAACCTGTCTCTCTACAACGCTGGAATACTTGCTTCAAATGTTCTGGCACATTCTCTACTACAGTGGTGCAGGCTGCTGCAGAGAAGGCTGAAAAATCATCCATGAAAATTCTTAAGAATTTTAGGAGCAACTTGTTGAAGATCAGATATACTGTCCTATTAAAAGTGGCTGGTGCATTTCTAAGGCCGAAAGCCATTTTGGTGTAGATATAGGTTCCCCAAGGAGTTACAAAGGCTGTTTTTGGTTGATCTTCAGGATGGATTTCCAGTTGATTATACCCAGTGAAACCATCCATGAAACTGTACAGCACATGTCCTGCCACATCTTCAATCACTTGTTCACAAAAGCGGGTGGGAAACCCATCAGGGATGGTTACCTTATTTAATGCTCGAAAATCCACACAAACCCTGATTTTATTAGGTTGCTTCTTAGGTGCTATGACCATAGATGAAAACCATTCTGAATGCTCCATAGGAACTATGATACCTGCTTCCTCCATTTTTTGGATTTCCTTCTTGACTACTTCTGCATATTTGGGATTTAACCTATAAATTTTCCCTCTAATTGGCTGAGCTTCTGCCACTAGAGGAATAGTGTGTATTCCCAGTTCTTTTTGGTATTCTTGTCAAATCCTTGTAACTCCATGCAAATACATCTTTAAAATTATTCATGAATGTTATTACCTCTGTGAGAAGAAGAGGGTGGTCCCACAACCAACTTGCTAGTAGAAGATTTTGTGGATTTTCTTCTTCCCCTAAGTTGACTTCTTTAACTGGCTCCAAAATTGCCTCTTCCTCGTCCTTAAACAACATTTGCTTGGTGAATGCTGGACTATCATTGACGGTGATTTCTTGGGTCTTTTCCTGCGTCCATCCTACAGGGACTTCCACCAATGGGAAAATGCTTTCTACTAGTTCTTCGTCTGTTTGGCTTGCTTCAATCCCTTTTCTTCCCTCAGCTCCTTTCAAAACTTTACCTCTTCGGAAATCTTTAGCTGGTTCTCCTAATACAACAGACTCCACCACAATAGGTTCTTCTTCTTCTTTTTCCTTGATTGCTATTGTAAAGCATGAAACATTATTGGTCTCCTCAATCCAATCCATGATGTCACCTAGATCTTCATCAGATATTTCTTCTCCTATATCAACTTCTTCCTTGATGTCAGGTGATGTTGTTTTATATGGCTCTGTGTGAGGCTTCCCAGATGCCCATTGGGTTGCCCAGCCAATTGTAGGGGTAGCCCAAGATGGAGGATAAGCTTCCCATTTAGGTGCCCAGTGTGGAGGCCCTTGAGCAGAGTATGGAGCCCAAGCCTCTAGAGTGACCCAGCTACTTGGAGGCGGAGGTGCCCAGCTTGGACTACGAGGTGGAGTTGCCCAACTGTTTGGAGGTGGAGGCGCCCAAATAGGAGGTGGAGTCACCCAATTGTTTGGAGGTGGAGCAGGCGCCCAATTTGGATTAGGAGGTCTAGATGCCCAACTTGAATTAGGAGATGGAGATGCCCAGGGAGGTGAAGGCGCCCTTTCTTGTCCTGATATTTCTTGATTTTCCAGAACCCATGGTGGAGGAGGTGTGGCCCAGATGTTTGCTCCTTCTTGTCTAGTTTGTTGTTCATCTTCTCCATTGTTATCTTCCTTGTCTTCCTCTGTAGTTTGCTCTGGATGGAGAACAGCTTGAGAAGTACCTAGGGCTTCATCTGTTCCTCCTTCCATCTCAAGCTGTCTCATCACCTTTTCTGGACCGGCCACCCATAAGGTGTCACTACCCCAGTCATGTACCGCTTTACTATGGCGTAGCCATGGCCTTCCTATCAAAAGAGGGAATCCTCCCTTTACCTTTGGGAGTGTTATTACCACAAAATCCAACACAAATTTTAGCTTATGGATGATGACTTCAACTTTTTCCACTATGCCTAGTGGGCTTACCTTGCTTTGGTCTGCCAATGATACTGTAAAATGAGCATCCTTAGTTGGTTTCAGATTTAGCAATGTAATTGTGTACTCAGGCATCAGATTAATACCAGATCCCCCATCAACTATAACTCCTACCAAGGGAGTTCCCTTGATACTTATAGTAAATCTAGGGCTCTTGTAATCCGTAAGAGGTGCCAGCCTAGATGGTTCTAAGCTATAAGTTGAGGGTATAGGTATTTGTTGAGAAATTAGAGAAGTGAAGCCTTGCCCGCCACTTAACATGGTGCCAGGGTCTAATCCATTTATGGCAGCCATTACTTCTCCTCTAAATCCAGGACTCATAGCTAACAAGTTATATAAAGATACCTATTGGTAGGTGCTCTACAAGACTTGAACTACGGTGAGAAAGCCTTCTTGATTGTTCCTTGAAGTAGATCCATTCTGAAAGTGCCTTAGGTCCTCCTTAGATACTGCATAAGCTTTGTCAATAACTTGCTCATTAGTATCTTCATTTCTTCCTACTCTTCCCAATGAGATTTTCTCCTTGTCTTGGTGGTGGTTGGCTCCCTCAGAAGGTTTATGCCCCATGGTCCTTTTTCCCTTGTCCTTTGTTGAATCTGTTGCTTCTTTGGCAACATCTTTCAAAGCCGCCTTCTGCTTTTGTGCCCTAGTCATTACTGCGGGAAGTTCCTCAAGTTGGACTACTCCGGTGCTTGGGGAGTCTACATTGCCCTCATCATTAGATACTGTGATCATATGTAGGGGGCAAGAGTTACCTAGTGTGCTTGTAGATGGCATTGACTTTGGGCAGTCCTTCGTGTAATGATCCCTTGTTTCAGGACAATTTTTGCATGGTGGGGCATCCTCAGGAAGTGAACATTTACTTTGGAAGTGTCCATACTCCCCACATCTGTAACACATTATAGGCCTAGGTGGTCGGTTCTGACGAGGCCTACCTTCTTGCCGTTGAGGTCCTTGATTGGTGTAAAAAGTTGTTACAGGAGGTGTTGTAGTGGATGGTAAGGGTGGTTGCCCTAACAAGGAGGACTAAGCCACCCCCACCCATTGAGCTGCCGGAGACTGTCCTAGCATCATAGCCTGATTTCCAAGACCCTTCAGAAAATAACAATCCTTGGCCTCATGGCCACCCTTTCCACAAAACTGGCATGTTAGCCTCCTTGGACATTCTTGTGATGTGTGTCCTTGAGTACTACAGAGAGAACACCATAGTCTAGTTCTTACCTCCCTTAATGTTTTGAGTTCTTCAAGCTCTTGTCGTATTTGAGCGAGACCTTCCGAAGTACCCTTGTCCTCTTCTCGATTTCTTTGAAGCTTTAAGGTCTCTAGTTCTTTCCTCAAGGCTGTCACCATGTCTTCATCTTGGGGGAAGGTCTTTCCCGGATGTGTTCCAAAATGAACCCGTGCAGCCTCAATCCTTGTGGCAGCTGCTTCAAATTCTCTTAAAGTGGCATCCGGTCTCAAAAGCTCTCTCAGCTTCTGCTGTGTGGACTTCGGCAAGGCTTTCTCCACCCACTTCTTAACAAGGAAATCCCCTGGTGGTTCCAGCAATCTTGCCACGAGTGACCTTGCCCGCATCATAAGTTTTGAAAATGATTCTCTAATATGCAAGATTAGATTCTCAAGTTCATCTAACGTTCTTTCTGTAGAGTTACCTGGCCGAAATGCGTCTGTGAATTCGGTCCTCAATGCTTCCTATGTTTGGAAATGGTTTTCTGCGTACTAGCTGAACCATTTGTCCGCTAGTCCTTCAAGAGTTGATGGAAAGAGAGCAAGGAAGGCGTCCTGTCGTTGCTGTAAGCCCCTACTCTTACAAATTGAAAGAAATCTTCGTACATGATCTTCAACATCTTCATTAGCACTGGCATGAAATGAAGAAAATCTAATATTTATTCTTGACAAAAGAGCGGAGAGTTCCTCTGCCATAGCCTTATTAAGAGGAGTGTCTTGAGGTAAAGTCTTTTGAGTTTTCGCCTTGTCGTCTAATCCTTCTACTCTAGAAGCTAGACTTGACGCAGATAGACTTTTGATGGGTGTTAGGTAAGGGTCTTGCCTTCTTCTGTGGTAACTTTTGATTGGTGTCTTCTTAGGGCTTAACTACTTCTCTTTGCTAGCTCCGGTGTGGGTCATGGACCATCTTTGGAACTACTTCTGATGGAGGAAGTCGCCCCAATGAAGAGGTCGCCCTGGAGGATTCTTCGTCCAAGAAGAGGTTGCTCTAGTGGGGGAAGGAGGAGTAGGCGCCCAAGAAGCCAAGAAGGAGGATGAGGAGGAGTAGTCGCCCAAGAAGTTAGGAAGGGGAGGAGGAGGAGTCGCCCAAGCCAAGAAGCCAAGAGAGGATGAGGAGGAGTAGGTGCCCAAGAAGCCAAGAAGGAGGAGGAGGAGGGTCACCTAGGAAGAGGAGTCGCCCAAGGCTCCAAGGAAGGAGGAGTAGTTGCCCAAGAATTTAAGAAGGGGAGGAGGAGGAGAGGTGGCCCTAGGCACTCAACCCTAAGTGATTTCTCAAGGGGAAAGGGCACTTAGTTCTAAGTGTTTCTCAAGGAAAAGGAAATCTCCCAAGAAGGAGGATGAGGAGGAGTAGTCACCCAAGAAGTTAGGAAGGGGAGGAGGAGGAGTCGCCCAAGCCAAGAAGCCAAAAGAGGATGAGGAGGAGTAGGTGCCCAAGAAGCCAAGAAGGAGGAGGAGGAGTCGCCTAGGAAGAGGAGTCGCCCAAGGCTCCAAGGAAGGAGGAGTAGTCGCCCAAGAATTTAAGAAGGGGAGGAGGAGGAGAGGTGGCCCTAGGCACTCAACCCTAAGTGATTTCTCAAGGGGAAAGGGCACTTAGTTCTAAGTTTTTCTCAAGGAAAAGGAAATCTCTAGAAGCCCTATCCCACCAGGCGTGCCAAATTTTCACCTGTAGGTGGTGAAGTGAAGTGTGTGGGTGCAGGGAATGAAAAATGCACTACTCCTGGAGAACATGTAAACACATGAGCACATTAAATCACACCACTATAATAGACACTTATCACGAAGCCTTCATATCATCACTAGAGACCACACTTACAAGTAAGAGTCACAATAGCAGCGAGCATGGAGCAGAACAGAGCACAAGATGCTACTAACTAGAAAGCCAAATGTATCCCAGTCAAAATACAAGCCATTAGCTAATCATACCACTAATCATACCACAGCTGATCATACCAAGCAAAGGAACAACATAATGCAAATCCAAGTGTTTTCACATAAGTAACATCAGCAAATAACATAAGCAGCATAAGCAAATAACATGAGCAGAACTCTACTATCTACAGACTCTGAGCCCGCTCTCACTCTCAGCTATATTCTCCTGTAGTGTGCACTATATGCTCTATCATTCCTGTCGTATATCATTCTCTCTTGAGGTTTCCCCTTTTTATAGGAGAGAGGTGGGGAACCGGTTACAATAGGAGAGTCTGTTACACGGAAGTAATGGGAAGTTAATGCACTAGGCGGTTTCATTTGTCAGCATGGCTGCCACCAGTAGCAGAATTTGTCGTATAATGATGAGTGGCTGGCCCCACTTGGCCGCCTTGTTAGGTCTGCTTGTGTGGGCATGCCTTGGGCATGCAGTCGCCCAACTCTACCATCTAGATGTCTTGGTGCCCAACTCCAGATTTTGGATGTCTTGGCGCCCAACTTTAGATTTTGGACCCAACTTTAGATTTTGGACGTCTTGGTGCCCGACTCCAGATTTTGGACGTCTTGGTGCCCAACTTTAGATTTTGGATGTCTTGGCACCCAACTCCAGATTTTGGACGTCTTGGCACCCAGTTTGATATTTGGTCCCTTGGTGCCATCTTTTACTATGTCCTTCAAAAATTTGTTCTACAGAGAACAACAAGGAATTTCTTTTGGATGAATGGGAGAGATTCAATAGGATAGTAGATGGTCAAGAAGTTATCATATCTAGGAAAGCTTATATCCACCCAATGATTTTTGGGAAGGATCCTTTGGATAGGGCTAGCATCATTAGAAAATGCAAGAAGATTTCCCCCTTTGCAGGTAGGATAGATATTTTCCCAAAACACCAAAACAAGTGTTGTTTAGTGCCCTTGAGCATAGGGTTTCTGATCTGGCTTGATCGCATCTCAATTGGGAAAATTTAAGAAAAGGAAGATGAAGAAAGAAAAGGAATCCCTAGAAGTTTCTCTTTAGAAATATTCAAAAAGTCAAGTCAAAGAGATTATTGAAGAGATTAACCTCGATGTAGAAGAAGAAGAGGTAAGGAACTTTGATGTCGCTTCTTTTAGAGTAGAGTCTACCATCAGAGAGCTAGAAGGAGACATGAAAATCTCATAGAAATCACTACTCCTTCCAAATCTCCCATATTACTTTATCTTTGGGAAGGATTTTGTTCCTCTCTATTGCATTCAAGATCTTTTCAACATGAGAGAAGACTACGGCCTTTGCTATAGCTGAATCAGAAGAAGTTGCAAGGAGGTTTATAAATGAGAAGGATGAAATTAAGGAGGAATTTCTGAAGTTGGGCTTATGCTTGTCCAATAAATAGTTCAAAGACTCGTCCAAAGCTCTCTCAACCTGCTACAAAAAAGTGCTTCCATAGAAGCCAACCCTTGTAGACGAGGATTTTGACCAATGGCAAAAATATATAGGGATTTACTCATTTGGACAAGGATATTCATTTGTGGAGGTAGCTGAGGACAAAGGAACAATAAGGATTGGCAAGGAAGAACTAATTCAAGAGGAAGATGAGGTCAAGGTATGTCCAGATAGGCAAATTCTAAGAGATGATTGATTCAAGCGATTAGGGCCATCGAAGAATTTGTAATGAGCGTATTCGCTTGAATTGGTCGTGTCTAGATTTCATCCTTTTTATTATTTTTCTAGCTTTCCCTTTTGTGACAAAGCCAAAACAACATCTATTTGCTATCATTTAGAAGGGAGAACCGATTCAAGCGATTAGGCTTATCGAACAATTTTTTATGAGCCTATTCACTTGAACTCGTCGTGCTAGTTTTGTTCCTTTTTATCCCTTATGTTACATATATTTGCTATTATTTGGAACACATGACCGATTCAAGCGATTAGGCCCATCGAAGACTTTTTGATGAGCCTATTTGCTTGAATCAATGGTCTCTTGGATTTCTTTGCAAAATAAGATCTATTTGCTATCATTTAGAACATACGACGGATTGAAGCGATTAGGCCTATCCGAACTTTTGGATGAGCCTATTCACTTGAATCAGTCGTCTCTTGGATTTCTCTATTTTTTATTTAATTTTCTCTATTGATACGTGATTATCTTCATTTACAATTTATTTAAGGGTTTTATCTCACAATACTTACAAATGATGGCAGTGATGGTATTTTTTTATGATTCTCAGTGACCAATTCAAGCGATTAGGCTGATCCAAGATTTCTTGATGATCAGTTGTCTTCTTTACTCGCTTCATATAAGTTCATTTTTGTCCGAGTGCCGAGGAGTTAGAAAGCATATAATCTCGTATATTTTGGTAGTTGAGTCAAGAGAGAATCAATCCTATGCTTTAGGATGCACTTTATTGGTAAATATTTGAATTTGAATTCGAATCCTCGGCTCCAACAAAAGCTATAAAAGAGGATATGAAATGCCCACGTGTATCTCGAAGTTTAGAGGTCATATTCATGTACTTTCATTGAGAAGAGGAGCTCATCTCATAGGGAACTCATTTCTCACTCATTGTGCAATGACTTATTGTCAATGAAATTGTACTTTTACATGATTTAATACATACATGTTCATTACTTCCTCCTCTCATATCTCTGTCACACTTCATCAGAACACTGAATTTGTGTGAGATGGTTCTCACTATATAGTGGATCATTTCTCTTGATTTAAAGCATGATAGATCAATCATACTATCCACTTTAATCTAAAAAGTTTCATTAATAATGCTTCATGGGATCATCAGATATTAATCAATCATTGCTCACATTTTAGATGATTTCATTCATGATTGGTAGATTATTAAGCTAATTGAAGTTCCCCAAAAGGAATTCTATCAATTGCTGTTGTACTTAGAGAATGGTGCAAAAATCTGAGTAGGTGTCTCAACCAAAATAGCAAGTTCTAGACCATGGATCACATGCCTACCTATCTGTTTTGATCCTATCATTAGTGCATCATCTTCCAAGCAACATATGTGATCATTTATGCTTATTAGCTAGATAAAGAGGCCCAGAACACTCTCCAACCATCACTTATAGTAGGTGTGAAGCAGGTTCTAGCTACACCAACTCATCTCTTGTGATTATCCACCATCTCCTCAAAGAGTGGTATCAGAGCAAGTTCAATCAAGATGGGAGATGGATTTCCATCCTTCATTGACAAATTGGACAAGAACAACTACTCAGCATGGTCTCTAAGGATGCAAGAATATCTTCAAGGGAGAAGCTTATTTGGATACATCTCAAGAGATGAATACATGACAATCTTCAGGAGCAAGAATCAACCAACAAGGGAAGAGCAAGAAAGGCTGACCACATGGTCTACAAAGGATGCTCTTGCCATGTCATATCTATTAAAATCAATCTCCAATTTCTTGTTACCACATGTTAGAAATTGTAAGACCTCCCAAGAGGCTTGGGAAGTGCTTTCATCATACTTCTCTTCCAACACAAGAGCTAGGAAGAATAAGTTGTGGATGGAATTCACAGCCTTCAAGAAACAACCAAAGCAAGGAGTGTCATTATGTAACCAAAATGAAAGATGTTGCAGACCAGCTTGCAAGCATTGGAAAAGAGATAGAGGAGGAGCACATAGTGAGGTAGATCATCAATGGAATTAAGTCTGATGACAAATGGGTGTCCTTCACCATAGCAATGGATCTCTACATGGATATGCAAATACTTGATCTCAACACCTTGATGGGACAACTCTTCACCCATGAAGCAAAACTCAACAGAAATGGTGACAACTCAAGAGGTAACCAATCTTCTGCCCTTTATACAGATAAAAATAAAGCTAAGGATAAAGGTAAAAGTAAGAAATAGGATGAAGAGGCTAGTACCTCTCAAGCTTATTATGCAGGAACAGGAAGAGGCACTAGAGGTAGCGGAAGAGGAGGTAAGCAAGGTAGGGGAGACCTTAAAACAATTCACCATGCAACATATGTGGTCTAAACAACCACACTACAGAAGAATTCTACAAAAATACAAGGAACCAACAAGGAAAAGGCTTCCATAGAGGAAGCTATGGACAAACAAGAGGTAGGTACAACAATGGTGGAGGAAATTACAACCATAACTTCAATCAAGGCTACAACAACAACAACAACTATCAAGGAGGCTTTAGAGGAAGAAGGGACTTCAACAACTATACTGAAGATCAAGAAGACTCTCTGCTCATCATGAACATGACCTCCAAGCAAGGTAAAGATGATGAGCATCTTTTCTACATTGACTCAGGTTGTTCCAATCATGTGGCAAGAAATGTAGCACTATTATTTGATCTTGAAGAACCCAAGGGGAAGCATGAAGTACAAACAAGTAATGACACTAAGCATTTAGTCAAGCAAATTGGAAATGTCAAAACATTTGATGGTAGTATGAACCTTTTGAGCAAAGTTCTGTATGTACCTACTATAACCAAAAACCTAATTGGTGTAAAGCAGATTGTAGAGAAAGGTCTACAGGTCAGGTTCACTAAGCATGGAGCATATGTGGAAGACCCCCAAGTGGATTCAAAAGGATTGCCAAAGGTGAGAAGTTAGGTAGATTATGATATACAAATGTGGACATTGCCACTTTGGCAAAGCTCATAGGCAACAATTTAACAAAAAATGATACATCCATGAAGATTATTTGGAGCTTGTACACACTAATGTGTGGGGTCCTAGCAAAGATCCATCCATCTCAAGTTCAAGGTACTATGTCTCATTTATTGATGGTTATAGTAGGTGGACAATTCTCTATTTCATGAAGCATAAGGATGAAGTATTTACATGTTTCAAGAAGTATTTGGCACTAGTTGAAAACCAAACAGGAAGGAGCTTGAAGAGAATCACGTTTGATGGAGGAGGTGAGTACTTTTCACATGAGTCTGATATATTTCTACAGGACAGAGGCATAAAGAGGGAAGTAACAACCATGTATACTCCTGAATTGAATGGAATGGTAGAGAGAAGGAACATGTTAATTGTTGAGGCAGCTAGGTCTATGTTAAATGAGAAAAAATACCTAATTATTTATGGGTAGAGGTTGTTTGCACAACCACCTATTGCGTAAAGAGGCTTTCATCCAAATCATTGGATGGTGTGACACCATATGAAGCATGGAATGGCAGGAGTCCCTCACTCGATCATTGCAAAATATTTGGGTGCATTGTCGACGCACACATCCCATCATGAATCTGAGGGAAGCTTGACCCTAAGGCTGAGAAATGTATATTTGATTGGGTATGATCACAATCAAAAGGGATATAGACTTTATAATCCCACTAACAAGGCATTCATAGTTAGTAAGGATGTAGTATTTGATGAGAATAATTCATGGTTTGAAGATGATTGCACGAAAGTGAAATTACCGTATGATTTGAAAAATAATTCTCCAATCCTAACTCAAGAAGATCAACACCAAGTAGAGGATATCAACTCAGAAGATGAGAAGCATGTTGATTTCAAAGCTTGGAAGTCAACAAGCAAGTGCAAACACAAGCAATTAGAGGATCTACCTGAGTCTTCCAATCAAGCTCTAAGAAGGGCACAAAGAGAAAGTAAGAAGCCCATAAGGTATGGATATGATACATCCTTAGTTACAAATCACTCTGTGTACATCAATAAAGATTCAATGGTAGAGGAGCCTTCTTCATTTGAGGAGGCTAAGAAGAAGAAAGAGTGGAGAGAAGCCATGCAGGAAGAAGTGGAAGCATTGCAGGAAAACCACACTTGGGATCTAGTTCCCAAGAAGCCAGATATGAAGGTAATTGGTTCAAGGTGGATATACAAAGTTAAAAAGAACTCGGATGGTTCTATAAACATGTACAAGGCAAGACTAGTGGAAAAGGGATTTGCCCAAACATGTGGAGTAGCCTATGAAGAAACATTTTCACCTTCGACAAAGATGCCAACAATTAGGGTATTGGTAAGTCCTGCTACATCCAAAAACTCGAATTTATATCAGTTAGATGTCAAGAATGAATTTTTAAATGGTTGGATATAAGAAGAAGTGTATATGGGACAACCACAAGGTTTTGAAGATGAAGAGAAAGTAGGTTATGTATGCAAGCTTAGAAAAGCACTCTATGGTCTCAAACAAGCTCCTAGAGCTTGGAACAATAGGCTTGTTACCTATTTGCAGGATCAAGGCTTTGTGACAAGCAAAGCAGACTCTTCTTTATATGTTAACAAGAACAAATCAGAGGTCATCTACTTATGTGTCTATGTAGATGATATCATTATTACAGGTAATGATTCTGATGGTATCAAGCAGGTCAAGGCTCAATTGATGAAGAAATTCAAAATTCGTCATCTAGGGTTGTTAACCTACTTCCTTGGATTAGGATTTGTGTATACAGATTCATGTATATTCATCACACAAAAGAAGTACATACATGATATGTTGGTAAAGGTTAAGATGGAGAACACTAAAGTTGTAGGTATTCCTATGGAGATCAATCATAAGCTAAGTTCACATGAAGGTGATCTACTTGAAGATGTTATAGGTTATCAACAACTTGTGCGTAGTCTTAATTATGCTACTTTAACAAGAGTAGATATTGCATATGCAGTAGGTACAAGGGTACAATGAATGAGGGATTGTTCTATTCCTTTACTTGTGACGTAGATATAAGGATGTATTCTGATGCAGATTGGGCTCGCAATAAGGATGATAGGAGGAGCACTTCAGGTTACCTATCTTTTGTAGGTTCAAAAACTCATATCTTGGTTATCCTAGAAGCAACCAACTATGGCCTTATCTTCCACAAAAGCAGAATATAGAGTTTTGGCAAATGCAACTTAGGAAGCTATGTGGCTTAAGCAATTGTATGTAGATTTGGATATACATTCCTACACTCCAATTATTTTTGGAGATAACACTAGTTCACTTCATTTGGCAGCTAATCATGTGTACCATGACATGGCTAAGCACATTGAAGTGCACTATCATTATGTTAGGGATAAATTGATTAGCAAGGATATTCAATTATCCTTTGTATCAACTCATTTGCAATGTGCATATATACTCGCCAAAGCATTGGATGGAACAAAGATGAACAGGTTCAAACTGATGATTGGGCTACAAGAGATCAAGGAGCAATGAAGATCAAGCATGTTAGGCTTGAGGGGGAGCTGTTGGTGCAATTAAACCCAAGCCTACACACTTGATCACCTCACATAAGTTTGGTATATTGACATTACACGTGGAAGGATTCATATGTACAACCTCTTGTAACTTTGAATTATAATTACCTAGTGTAAAAGTGGAATAAACCCATGAGGATTTTGCAAGCATATAATCTCGTATCTTTTGGTAGTTGAGTCAAGAGAGAATAAATCCTATACTTTAGGATGCACTTTATTGGTAGATATTTGAATTTGAATTCAAATCCTTGGCTTCAATAAAAGCTATCAAAGAAGATATGAAATGGCAGTGTGTATCTCGAAGTTTAGAGGTCATATTCATGTACTTTCATTGAGAAGAGGAGCTCATCTCATAGCTCACTCATTTCTCACTCATCATGCAATGACTTATTGTTAATGACATTGTACTTTTACATGATTTAATATATACATGTTCATTACCTCCTACTCTCATATCTCTATCATACTTCATCAGAATAGTGCATTTGTTTGAGTTGGTTCTCACTGTGTAGTGGATCATTTCTCTTGATTTAAAGCATGATAGCTCAAGCCCAATTTATACTCTAATCTTACAAAGTTTCATTGATAACGCTTCACGCGATCATGAGATATTAATCAATCCTTGCTCACTGGTCTGTGACTGTCAAGGCCCATAAAAGTTGAAATGCTGATCAATTTGCTAAACATATTTCTCTTCATATAGTTTATCATTTTAGATAATTTCACTCATGATTGGTAGCTTATTAAGATAATTGAAGTCCCCCAAAAGGAATTTTATCAGTTGCTGTTGTATTCAGAGAATGGTGCAAAACGTTGAGTAGGTGTCTCAACCAAAATAGCAATATCTAGACCTTGGATCATATACCTACCTATTTGTTTTGATCCTATCATTAGTGCATCATCTTCCAAGAACCATATGTGATCATTTATGCTTAATAGCTAGCTCAAGAGGCCCACAACACTCTCTGACCATCACTTATAGCAGGTGTGAAGCAGATTTTACCTACACCAACTCATCTCTTGTGATTATCCACCATCTCCTCCAACATGAATCACCCAAATGTTGCCTTTGAATCACATTTGGAATGTTCTTTTTTGAGAGCAACCAATTAAGTACTTTATAGTTCTCATGTGGAGCTAGATCAAACCCAACCCACCATAAACCCATTTTTTATTCTACTTTGAGAGATGGAGAATCCATTTTACCAAGGCTATAGTACAAATTTCTATTCATTACTGCAATACTATTTTTCTCCATCTTTTGATGTTTTCTTGATTTAGCTTCATCAAGTTTTATTACAAATTTCAAAAGGGAAGAACATTCATTTTCTTTTATATTGTAAATTTGAACCATATATGTTTGAAATAACCTAATATCTATCAATGTATTGTTAAAAGCATTGTGAGTGAAATGTGAAGTTTTGGTTTCTTACCTCATTAGACATGTTTCCATCTTTATAATCACCAAATATGTATGTGATTTTCTTTTTCAAGTAGAGCCCATATTTTTCTACATGATGATGTATATGAAATCCAAAGGTTTTAACTTTATTAAGTTTAAGAAATTCACACCAAACTTTTGAAATTGATCTATACGTCTTTCTACTCACTCCAACACTTGAACTTGAGATGGATCCAACAAGATATTGATTTCTTTCATTAGCTTTTGAAAAATAAATAGTCTTAAGCGTGCTTCTCATCCAATTTCAATGGTTTCAAAACATCATCTTGATTCATAATTCTATTAAAAAAGTATACCCACTCACAACTACTGATTATGTTTACACCTAGCACATTTGTTACATGATCTCTAGAAATTTTCAATCTCGTTTTCTATTTATTTATACACATACATATGCAAATAAACATGCAGAAACACACACACACACAAATATATATATATATATATATATATATATATATATATATATATATATATATATATATATATATATATATATATATATATGTATATATATATATATATATATCCCAAAATTTGTAGCATGAATTTCCTCATATCTCTAGTTTTTGCACTGGGGGCTCTTAGAAGAGTGTGATGAAATCTACACGTAAAGCCATTGGATTTCTTGAAAGGAACTCTTTACATTTCCACAGAGACTAAGGGATGTATGTAATGGGACTTCTATATATGTTTTGGTAACATTCTCATGTATTCTTGTATATGATCCTCTCCACGCCCCTATTCTTGGTTTAATGGGGCATGGTTGGAATAGCCTAAGTTTGCAAAGAAAAACCTTAGTTGCAAATTTATGTAGAGAACTTACGCCACGACCCATGTGTGGACATTTTTAGAGTTGGAAAGGCAGCACGTGGTAGTCAAAACGGACTAGCGAAAGTATTTGTACTCGATGTATGTGAATATAACGTATGCAACTAATGAAAGGTTGGGTTTCTTACCATAATATTCACACTATGGAATAGAGTGCTAATTTCAATGGAGGAAAGAACTTTGTAGAGAATCATAATGGTTGAAAAAGCCTATTTAAAAGATACTAGGTGTGACATAGTCAGCAAACTAGGATTTCCGTCATTTGTTTCTCTAGATCTTATGTGCGCTAATGGAAATATGTCTTTGAAATGGCCATATTAGATCAACTTAGCAATAGAATTCCCTCATTGTTCATTGACGATAATTATCTCTAGATAGGAGATAGATGTTTAATGTCTTATGCTACTATTCAGCCTAGAAATGGTCATAAAAATGAGGTAGAACCCTTATATACCAAGATCAACTTGTTTCTACCTCCGAACCAAGGTCTTTCCGTTTCGTGTAGGTGTCCATATAAATGACACGAGGACCTCAGCAGCAACTCTAGAGCTTGAATGTAATTCATAGTCAGCCAATTGGATATCCCCTTACATACCATGTGTTGCTCTAGCACAATGGTGAGAACCACGTTAAGAAGCTTCACCTCCTTAATGTCAATCCGAGGGAGAGGTAGGAGTGATATGAAGATCGTGAACGTGAGATGATGTGAGAGTGAAGGTGAGAAGCACAAAGATGCACACACACATACACACGCACAATGAAGAGACAAGCAAGACACAATGGAAGGTGGGAAATTAGCTCTATTGCTCCAGAATACTCTTACAAGCTCAAAGTAGCTCTATACTCACACTAACCAAAATGAACCAACCTCAAAAATGAGCTCTCTAGCTCTTTTTATAGTTTCTAGACTAGTTTTGACCGGTTTCACATCTAGTGACCGGCCTAGTTAAAAAATAGGTCCTAGAGGCTATTTGGAAGGGTAAACGATGTCTAAAAATAACGAAAATTGGTACGAGCATTCTACCTAAGCTCCTCAAGCTCGAGGACTCCTCGGCTTGCACAAAATGCAGCTATGGATTACAAAATGGGGTTTTCTATGATACATATGTTACAATTAGTGATAATAATCACTGTTGAATGTTTGGAGAATTAATAAGAAATATATTTGTTTGAAAAATTGATTCTCCTGGCTCCCTGCTTTGTCTTCACATGCTTCTTCACATGCTTCCGTGGCGTCTGTGCCTCTGGTTACTTCCAACACCCCCCTCCCTCTCGCTTCTGTCGTCCCTGACAGAACCTTGTTGTGAGGTCTGCCGGATGTAGTTCTGTAGGAGGTCTTGAGCGAGGGTGTGCTCTGATATACAAATGCCTCGGGCTAGATCAGCCTCGAGTTTCTCCCAGTCGATAGGTTGTGGCTCGTCTGGTGGTGGGAGCTGATAATGTGTGGAGTACACCATTCGTTCACAGGCGAATAATTGCAATAAGTGTGTGGGCCTGCTTATAAATACCTCTGAATGGTACTCCCAAAAGCCGGTGGTGAACATTTCTTCGAATGTCTGCTTGTAACATGCCGGTAGGTATTTGATTCTGCAGTGCCAGGCGTAACACACCCGTAGCGATGGCGTTGTGCTCATATCATAGACTAAATCAAAGTTGCCATGCTCAAAGCCCGGGGTGTTTACATGGGGAGCCTTGATGCGTCGGAAGACTTTAAAGACCATCTGCATCATGTCAAAGATTTTGACAGTCATGTGCGCGGCAATATCATCCATATGCTTTAATCTAGGGAGCCAGTGGCAGATCGTCGCCATCATGTAGCCTACTGTGGGTAACTCGATTGGTGGCCTGAAATAGGGATAGTTCAGCCAGTCTTGGCACTGCTTATTGTTCTGTACCTTAATGGCGAAGGCAGTCCAAGAGCGGCGTCGTGGGACTGGTCCCCAGCATGGGTTAAATTTTAAATGTAGCGGCGCTTTTACCCATGTGCTCATCATCTCGGGATAGTTTTGCAATAAATCTCTGCGCCAGTCTGGTTGAAGGATTTCACCTCTCTACACCCTTGGTGGCAAGTCCTCTGGCTCGAATTGAGTGGCATGCGTGGGTTTCATGCCTGTTTCTTTCTCTATGGTTAACTGGTATTCGGCCATTAACATGAAGTACGGTTTATATTGGAGCTCATGCCCAGATATGTATCGTCGCGGGGCCAATTGAGCAAAGAATGGTGACTGTAAAATTTTCTCTTCAATCATGGCCATGGCATGTAGCTGTGCCTCTACTCTGGCCGAGTGTGTCATTCCGAGTTCTTCCACTGTCTTCATCCACGCGGGGGTAGGTAATTCGTAGGTCATCCGGCCTTCGGCCGTGACACGTCCGCCTGGGATGGGTATCGGTTCATAAGCCTCTTCGAATGTCTCCTCCACCGGGATAGTGACGGTTTCTTCCTCAGCTGGTAGCTCAGGTGGGGAGTCTGGCCTTGGTGGTGCTTCATAGATGGCAATCCTAGATTCAAGATTTGTTACCTGGGCCCGGAGTGCATTGAGTTCCTCTAAAACTTCAGGGGCAGGGTCCACAGGTGCTAGTAATTCCGCTGCTACGTGTACTTGTTGTGTTGCTGGTTCTCTGAGCTGTAGCAGTTTGTGATCTTCCTTTAACTTTTGATACTCTTCATTCATACGATCATAGTCCTCGAGCAATCTAACATGGTCGTCTAGCAACATCCGCATCGACTCAGATGGGATTGCCTTGAATCTGCTCGGACTTAGTGGCTGTTCTGGATGATCTAAAGCCGCTTCCAAGTTCTCTCTATTTTGCTCTTGGAGTCTCTTGTTCTCCTCTTTTGCTGCGGCTAAGTGTCTTCTTAGTAAGCCCATATTTCTAGTAAGCGTTGCATTGCGGACAGTCTGGGCTCTAAGTAGGTTATCCAAATCCGCGGTGGCCTCTTTGGTTTTCTCCTCACTTTCTAGTTCTAACTTGTGATAGGCCTCTCGTAAATCTTGGTATCGGCTATTCAGTGAGGCGTTCTCAATGGATAACGAATTAAGCTGCGTTTGTAATTCGTTCGTCGTTTTCTGCAGCTGTTGATAGTTGGTGCCGAGTGATGCAAATTCATCGCGGACTTGCGTCATGCATGCGAACATGTGTTGAAATGCGGTGCTATGGTGGGCGATAGTAGTAGTGAAGTGCTAAATGAGGATGCAGTGGGAGTAGATGCAGTGGGAATGGGAAATGGGGTTGGGACAGTGGATGCAGTGGTGATTGTGGAAAATTGTGACGTGCCTAAATATGAGGGTGTTGTGAGTGGAGTGGGTGGTGGTGAGGTGGATGGTGATATGTCCATACCATTGGACGTGTTTAGTGTTGTGACTGTGAAAAGTGGTGTGATTGTGGGTGGTTGTGTAGGTGTGAATACGGGATTTACAAATGTAGAGTAGTTTACAGGGGGGATGGTTGGAGCAGCTTGGTGAAACGGGGAAATAGGGGTTATGGTGGGTTGGGGAGGTGAGACTGGTGAGAAGGTTAGTGGGGTTAGAAAGGGAAATGGGGTTCTTAGAGGTGGGGAAAACACGGGGAAAGATGAAGGGGTGAAGGGGTTAACATGTAGATACGAAGGATTGGGTGTGGGAATAGTGGTATGAATGGGTAAGGCGAAGGGTGTGGCTATGTTGCCTTGTACAGGTGTGGATGTGGGGGAAGCAGGTGGGTGTGCGGGGGACACAGGATGGGTTGGTGAAAGATGAGGTGAGAGAGGAGTCGAAGGGGTGGATGTTATTTCGAGGATAGTAGTGGTATGTACAATGGTGGTACGGGGTGGTGAATCTACAAGGATGGTTTCTGCGGTCAATGAACTTTCTGGGGCGAGGCGTGCCTCCCTGGCTTGTGCTGAAGATGGAGCTCCTGTTGGTACACGAATATACTCCCCGGGTTTTGAAAGTAGTCGCACTCGACGGGGATCAAACTGTGGTAGTTGCTTTCTTTGTAAAAACCTGAGTGCTTCATGGGAGCCTACTGATTTGACTAACTCTCTGAACCCTCTGATGTATGTGTCTTCGAATCCTCCGGAGATGAGTTCTTGTTCAATTAATGCCTGGCTCTCCTCTTCAGTTAACTTCTTTCGTGCCCAGACTTTCTCCATGGTACAATATAATTTCTTTATAGCCAGTGTGTACGCTGCGGCTTCGAAAGTCTCATCCTCATATGTGCTAGTGTCGCCGTGTGTGTCGGTTTGTTGGCCTTGGCCCTCTGTCTGTTCGTCATGTGAGCCCTGGCTGGCTTCATTGTCGCCTTCCTCGTTGTCTGTTTCGGTTCTCTCTTCTTCAGAGCTCGACCCAGCTTGTCCCTGTGGCAAATCTCGCGGTGTAGTAGGGTAGCTGGGACGTTCATATTCCTGGGAGAACAGTTGTGCTTCTGAATACTGGAATTCGTTTGAGAATGCATCAGGCATCTCAAAATCAAATGTCGTGTTTATGGGGTCGGCCTCCATATGTGGTATCGGGAAAGAAAACGCTTCCGCACCAATAGTGGTGGGAGCTTCTGCTGTTGTGGTGGTGGGTTCTGAGGTGGCAGCTGCCTGAGGTGCAGCGGTACTAGTGGTGGCCTCTGTAATCACTGGTCTGGACAACCGTATGCGAATAGGTTGTACAGTGGGAGCAGCTTCTGTCTGTGGTCGCTCTGGAGATGGTTGTGGTGATGGCGACTCTGGCACTTGAAGGCAGGGGATGGTGCCTCGCATGCGCTTACCTGCCCGTGTCCTACTGGGCTTCCTGGCTTTCTTCGTTGTGCCCTTGAATGCCTTCAGTTCTTCTCCTGTTAGTGCACGCTCAATTGGCAAGTCATAAGCCAAACACATATACACAATTCTAGTGAGCGCACAACATCCGTTAAGCACCTTCTTGCGCTCCCATCTGTGTTGTGCCAGATACATTTGATCTATGATCCAGCTTGCCAGATCAACTGTTTGAGGTCCCGTACATGCCAAATACAATCCGAACCAGATTCGTTTATGGGGCATGGTAAATCTGTCCTGAGCTGGAAATGCGAAATGTTGCATGCATATCCTTAGTGGCTTTGACAGCTCAGGTGTAATGGCCGAAATCTCCTCCCACTTTGTGACGTCCCCACGTTTCATCGGTTCTGGAATTAATCTCTCTCGATCTGTGGGTGTGTGGGTTCCATGAATCTTGATGGCTGCTCTGATTAAGTCCTTATAGAGATAAAATCTCTTGTAAGGTGGATCATCCACTAGAGTAGGCAATATGAAGGTTCCTGGGATGTCCTTATTCTCTGATGCCAGTAGGGTAGTGATTAAGTAATAGCACCTGTAAAAATCCGGTTTGGGCAGAGGATCACTGAAGTATTCTGTGAAGCCTGCTCTGGCCCAAACATGAGTTAAATCCTGGGTGCTTTGTAGGGCTTCGAACTCTCTAGAGAAAAACTGGTACTTTCCCCACGTGCGGTCATCAAATGTCAGAGAGGATTCGATATAAAGTCCGCGTCCACAAGGGGTCCTGCAAGGCCCTGAAACCAATGAGAGTTTCTGTGTATCTTTTCGGTGTAGCCCATGGGTGGGTTGTCGATAGGCATGGGCCCTGGAAATCCCTGAAATTCCGGCGGTGGAGCAGTCGGGTGGGACTCTGCTCTTAGCACGTTGAGTGGCACGGCCGCTACACTGGGGCCTGCTCCTGATGTTCCTTCGTAGGTTTGCATGGTGATTGGTGCGCTAGTGAGAAATATCTGCTACAAAAGATTAACACATTAGCATGGAAATTAATTATGATCCCATTAAAGTGAGACCGCAATCCCTTTCCATAACTGATGCGTAACCCGTGTAGCCAAGTGCTGTGATGTGATGGATGCAATGTTTCTTGCAGCACTAGTGCAGGTCTCTAGACACCTATACGTTTCAGATCATGCATACATTTCTTGATGAGATGAGATTACGAGTGGTGTGTGATGATGGTGTGTGAATTTATACAAGGTTTAAAGGTTAGTGATTTAGTACAAGGTTGTATGTTAGTCGGGGGGTAGTTAGACAATGGGTTAGGGGAAGACGGTTGGACACGTTTCGGTATCCATTTCCTAAAGATCTTGGAGTGGGTGGTGGGTTTCTGCTGAGGGGTAAAAGGTGGTGTCGGGTTTGGTGGTATCGAGGGATGAGATGAGTTATGGGGGTTATATATTACATGGCTTATGGGTTGAGCTATGATACATGGTTTGGGTACCCAAATCTGCGTGGGCGTGGGTCTATGGGTAAGGTACTTCTTGGCGATCCACATTTGTTGGATGCTCGGACCTGTAGAAGAAGGTCGAGGGGATGGTGGATATCGATTCTGTTTCTGTACTGCCTTTTTTTTGTCGATTTCTGCTTGGTTGGAGTCCTTCGGTGCTTTTTGTCCTTTCGGCACCCATATTTGTCTGGTGCCGCTTCCTTTCGGTGGCCTAAACTGCTTTTCGTGTTGTTTCCTCCGATACTGCGGTCGGTCTGTGTTCCTTTGTCGTGGTTGACTCTGTTGTTGCTGGGGTTGAGAGGTCGGATGGACACTCTGCTTTGGAAAAGAAGGGAGATCCAACACTTGCGTGACCTGCCCATTAGGAAGTGATGCCTTTTGTAACTTTAATCTAGGCCAGTCCGCAACAAGTTTGGAAGGATGAGCACCGCAGGGTGTCGTGCTCATTTGGCCGCTGATGCAACCCACCTGACCTCTGATTGTGCCCTTCTGCCCTTGCAGTTGGGTAACTGTCTCTTCTAGTTTGCAGGAAGTCCCAGGGAAGATCTCCTGTCGTTCTTCTGACCGACAACTATCTATAGCCAAGCCCGAGTGGGTTGGTGTAGACGTAACGTGACTGGTCTGCCCAAAAATCTTCCTGTCTTCCGTCGCATGCGTTTCATAGGGTCTAGGGTCACAACCGTCAAGCGGAATGCCGTTAGGGAAGTCAAGCGGTATCACTCGCTTCTGCTCTAAGGTTCCAATCTGTAAGGAGCCTTGTCTAAGATTTAGGTCCACTGAGTGATCGTATAGCCAATCTTGGCCAAGGATTAGGGGTTCTATCAGGTCGTCATCATGGCACACTAGTAGCTTCGCCGTCATGGTCACATCCTTAACGAGGATAGGAAGGTCCACCTCACCCATGCAAGGGGTTTCCATGCCTCCTAGGCCTATGAGGTATGCCTCAATTGGCCGCATTTCTATTCCTGAAGCCTTATAGTGGGACCATCTAATCGCACTAGTCGCAGCACCTGAGTCAATCAAAGCCCTGAGTTCTTGGCTATGGTTACAGTGCGCTAGCCTTACTGTAATGAATGGTCTCCTGTCCACTATGCTAGGATGAGTGGTTGACTTTACTTGACACATGGCCATGGGATATCTGGGTGATGTTTCCAGATGGTTATAATGTTCTCTCCCTAGTCCTTGTCTTCTTAGCTTCATGCGCTTAATGCGTTCTATGGCTTCTGCCTGGGCTTCGGCTCGTATTCGGTTTTCTTCCTCCTTACGCTTCTTTGCCAACGTGAGTCGTCTAAGCATATCCTCAGTAAGAGGCTCTTGATATAACCTGACTCTACAGCCACTAATGTAATTAGGCATTATATCTCCTTCTAAGGTGGCTAACTGTACTGCTCCACTAGTCGAGAGTCTGTTAATGATCATAGGTCCATAACCTCGCTTTTCTAACTTGCGTGCATGCTGTTTCAGCGTATACACTAGAACTAAATCTCCTTCTTTTAGGCCTTTATCTTTCACATGTGCATCAAAATATGCTTTCTGTCGCTTCTTCGCTGCGTATATTCCTGCTGCTGCTTTCAGCCTGGTTTCTCCTAATCGTTCCAAGTCCATTATTCTCGCTGATAATTCATGGCCGGTCCACTGATGTTCTTGTGCAACCTTAAGGGTCGGTATCAAGAAGTCCAAAGGAAGCACTGCATTCTGACCAAAAACCATCTGAAAGGGAGTTGCATTGAGTACGGTCTTGTAGGCCACTCGATATGCCCAAACAGCGTGGTGTAGCTGTTTGTCCCAATCTGAACGTTTATTGTTCACGAGTTTCGTCAGTACGGTACAAAGTATCTTGTTAGTGCTTTCAGCCTGACCATTGGCCTGAGGATGATATGGTGCAGATTTCTTGTGAATCACCATAAAATCCTGTAACAAATATTCAATGACTTGGTTTAGAAAGTGAGTGCCTCGATCGCTCACCAACTCTATAGGCAGTCCATATCTTGTAAAGACGTTTTCAAATAAGAATTTTGCAGTCGTGTGAGCATCATTCTTTTTTGTGGCTTTTGCCTCTACCCATTTGGTTAAATAATCTGTGGCAACAATAATGTATTCCGCATGTGTACCTTTTGCAGGGGGGTTAATGGGTCCTACAAAGTCTATACCCCACTTAGAAAATGCACGTCCGCCCATCATGGGTTTCAATGGCATTTCGTCTCTGCGAGTAGGGAACTGAGTTCTTTGGCACACATCACATCTCTTTACATAGGTATGTGCATCCATGTGAAGAGTGGGCCACCATAATCCTGCAAAGAGGATGGCTTTGATTATCCTATCTGGTCCAAAATGACCTCCTGCAACACCTTGGTGTGCAGTCTCTAGTATGCTCAGATAATCGCTTTCATGAACACATTGTCTTAAATATCCATCTCGTCCTCTTTTGTATAGATTATCGCCAATAAGTGAATAGTCTTGAGCTTCCTGCTCTAGACTGCGTTGTCGAGCTAAGGTCATTCCTTGAGGGAATGTGTTCGTCCTCAAGTATGTCACTAATGGTTCACTCCAGTCTGGTGTGAGAGACACGTGATACAATGTAGCATGCTCTACTGGTGGTCTTTCACAACAAACATGGCATTCCTTACACAACTTGTAGACATCTGCTTCCATCGTAGGCCAAAATACTCCTAGTCTTTGCAGAGTCTGTAATGTTCGATGTTTTGAATGATGTTGCTTTAGTGCACCTATGTGTGCTAATTGCAACCAATTCGCATGTTCTGATTCATCTACACAACAAGCAAGAATCTTTTGATTATCTTGTTTATATATGCTTCCTGCTATTATTTGGTACCTCTGAGATTTGGTAATCTCTCCTTCTTTGATCTTTATCCTAGGACTCTTGGGTCCGTATGTCAGAATAGGGACTAACGGCTTAGCCCATTCCGGTGCTATCTCAAGGTTAAATAAGTATGCATCTGGTAGATCATCCGCTACTCCTTGAGGGGCTTCTCCTGAGGTTAATCTTGAAAGGTGGTCGGCTCTAAGATGCGTCTTTCCTTTCCTGACTACTACTTCAAAATCATACTCCATGAGTAATAGAAACCAGCGTATCAATCGTCCTGTGTTACATGGTTTGTTGACTAAATATAATAGGGCTTGATGATCTGTAAAGAACTTGAATTTGTTGGCCAACAAGTAGTGCCTAAACTTTTTTACAGCGTAGATCATCCCTAATCCTTCTCGTTCCGTCGTGGTGTAATTTCTTTCTGCTGCGTTCAATTGTCTGCTCGCGTAAGCTATGGGGAGATCTATGTTACCTTCATTCGTGGGTTGTGCTAACACACATCCTATGGCATAATTGGATGCATCCACATGTACATGGAATGGCTTACTCCAATCTGGGGTGGTCAATATAGGTGCTGAGCACAAGCGTCGTTTAAGTTCATTGAATGAATTTTCACATTCATCTGTCCACTCAAAATTGGTTAAAAGAGAGTACAAAGGCTTGGCTATGATTGCATACATGTGTATGAATCTCCTATAATAACCGCAATGGCCCATAAATGCCTGTACCTCTTTCACATTAGTTGGTCTTGGTAATTCTGCAATGACCTTCACCTTTTCCTCGTCCGTAGAGATTCCATTTTTTGACACAATGTGTCCTAGAATTTTGCCTTGTCTAACCATGAAAACGTATTTTTCTGGGTTCAAACAAACCTGATATTCTCGACATTTGTCAAATATTTGTCTTAACTCTGGAATATGTGTCTGTCTTACATTTGAATGAGCACATAAGTCATCGACATAAACTTCCAAGATCTTACGTAAGAATTCCTTAAAAACATGACACATGAGTCGCTGGAAAGTGGCGGGTGCATTTGTCAAGCCAAATGGCATTACGCGAAATGCAAATATGCCCCATTCTGTGGCAAAAGCTGTCTTGTGTTGGTCTTCTGGAGCAATGGCTACTTGATTATAGCCTGAGAATCCATCAAGAAAGCTGTAAACTTCCTTGCCCGCAACTCTTTCCAATAGGTGTTCCGTAATAGGGAGAGGATAACTATCTCTAATCGTGGTGGCATTAACTTTTTTAAGGTTAATACACACACGCAATTTTCCATTCTTCTTGGGCACAACCACAATGGGGGATACCCATTCGGTATGCTCAATTTCGTAAATGAATCCTGCTTCTATCAAGCGATCTATCTCCTCTTTAATCTTCGCAGCGTAGTTATCATTGTACGTGTACGGTTTCTGTTTTGTCGGTTTTGCATCTGGAGTCATAGGGATTCTATGAGAACATATATCTGGGTCTACTCCTTTCAAATCTTTGTAACTCCAAGCAAAAACATCTCTATATTCGCGCAATAGGGCAACTAGCTCTTCTTCTTCTTCAGTCGTCAAATCGTGCCCTATGTAGGTGCATTTTTCTTCTTCTCCTTCTATGGCAACTATTATTTTCTTGGTTTTCTCTCGGTTATCATATACTTGTCCATCATTCACTTTTCTATTAGGCATTCGTACCATGATTCTTCTATCTTCAATTTCATATTTCTTGAAGTTCTCGGGTACTTCGAATAAAGATTCTTCTTTTTCTGTCATGGCTTCTTTCTTCTTTCTTTTCTTGCCTTCACTCTTATCAGTCACTTGAGTGGCTAACCTTACCTCGTTCGTAATTTCCTCGTGACTCTGAGTGTGAGTCTCTACTTCGTAGAAATATTCTTCCTCTGATGCAAAGGGTGGGTCCATGATAATTGATTCTAAATCAAAATCGCTTGCATCCTCAAATGCATCAGTGTTCGGTTCACACTCTTCTAAAATTGCATCGCCCATGATTGGCTCTATCGTGAAAACTGAAATGTCATAGCCATCCTCGTCACAGTGGGGTGTCCATTGTTCTTCATTGATGGCTACATCCATGGTTGCTAGAATCTCTGCCCAACCATGGGGTTCGAATTCCTCGTCTGGGAATACTACAGGTGCATAGGCTGGATCTTGAAGGGTTCTTGGATGTTGTTCTGCACCTAAGGTCCTTGCTTCTAAACGTTCTTCCTCTTGTTTGGCTACTTTACACATCCATAAATGGGTATCCTCGTGCAACCAAGAAGGATCTGATTCTAATGAGTGCACGGATTCCGTCTCTACTGGTGTCTTATGGATGGTATTCCATTGTATTGGGGGTACATCTCTGTGTGAATAGTCTTTAAGGTTGACTTTAGTAGTCACTCCTAAATGTTGCAAGTACAAAGAATTAGTTCCCCAATCTTGTACAATTTGCAACTGACGCATGAATGGTCGTCCCAATATCATCTCATACGCATGATTTTTCGCGAAGTCACAAATGGCAAAGGTATGCTCAAATTCTACACCACAAGTGGTGAGAGATATGCCTTCTAGTAAGCCTAATGGTTTCTCTATGTGTCCATCAGCCATTTGTAGCTTCATCCTGGTGGGTCTGAGTGCTGGCTTACCCCAACGTTTCCACAAAGTGGTGGTAGCGATGGCTACTCCGGCTCCTGAATCTAAGATGGCTTTCGTGGTGTAGCCCTGATGGGTTATTGGAAGATATGTGTTACCTTCCTCTCCTTCGCTTACATCTCCAATCTTTTCCACGGGTATCTCTGGTACCTTCTTATGTGATCCTATCTGAGAGGGTGTGGTAGCTAGCTCAGGGAATTGATTTGCTACGTGCTTCCACAATTCTGGTTTTACCTTTAACAATTCCTCCAGAGTGAGATTACATTGTACTTTCGTGTTCTTGATCACTTCCGTGTTCCTAGGGATCACTGATTCTTCATTCCTCACTATTATCGTGGGTGCTCTCATACTAATAGACTTTGCTTCCCAAGGTCCTGTGAACTGAGGTAATTCTTGTAGAGAATTAGATTCAAATCCTGTGGGTTCACTCAGTTGTTCCACCTCTACATCATCATATATAGAGGGGATATCTTGGGGAAATTGTTCCTGCAAGTCGTCTATTTCTTGAATAGGAGGATGAGTTCCTTGTTCTTTTCTCCATTTCTCTTCTTGTATTTCTCTCAAAAATTCATGTGAGTACCTATGTATGGAGGATAGGTTATCTTGACTTTCTGTATTGGGTACTTGAGACAGGGATGGTGCATTCCTTTCCTGTGTCTCTGGGACAATAGGGTTCCTATGCTGATCCTTTTTCTCTTTGCTTTCTATCAAGTGTTCTAGCCTCTCCATTAGTCCTTGAAAGTGTAATTCCGGTTTTGCCATGTTATTCCAATTAAGATATCTAGAGGCTTCGAACAAGGCTTGTGCTAACTCTACCATCTTCATGCAAAGTTTAGTTCTCTCAACTTCTAGATCAGCTCGAGGGTAGTTTTTACTCATTTCCGTGACTTGAGGTCCCTCTTTTATTCTAGCCTGATATGCACGAAACATCATGTCTAGATCTTCTGGTATGGGTTCCGCTAAAACCGATCCTGATTTCTGAGCTGGGTTTTCTTGATTTAATTCTTGTGAAGCCAATTCTTGTATTTTGGCTCTAGATTCTCTTAGACTTCCTTCCAACTCACTTATCTTTTTACTCCATTTTCTCTTTATCCTTTCTCTAGAATCTTTCCAAGATTTCGTCTTTTTACTACTAGATTCTGCCACTTCACTAGTTCCGGCTACTTTCTCATGATTAAGCTGCTGGTTTTGTAAGAGCGCCTGGGCTCTGGTTATAGCTTGGATAGGCACGTATGTAGGGTTGGATCCATCTGCATTGTTTACAATGCCTATCACGTTGATCGGTGTCACATTCGAAGCGTTAACTGGGTTCTTAGGACAATCTTTAATTATATGCTCTTTGCCGCAGTCGGCACAAAAGCCTTGAATGCTATAGTACTGTGATTGCCTTGCTATTGGGGGATGTGGACAATCCTTTATGAAGTGATCTCCTTGGCACCTAAAGCATGGTCCTCTAGGGCCCTGTGGTCTCTGTTGTCTCAATTGGGGCCGTGGGTTTGGGTTTGCGTACATCACATTAGCATAGTCTGGCTCCCAACTAGGTTCCATTGGAGGACTATCATAATGATATGTCTCCACATGCTCTGGTGACTCCGTGTAATAAGCGGGTGGACTAGTTACGTGTGTAGAGTCAAAACTGTTTGAGTTCGGGTCACTTTCTGTGATCAAAGGTGAAGAAGGCACTAAGGCCCTACTTAGGTTCTCTTCTGCAGCAGCGTATTTGACTGAGATGACATTCGCTGGTGGGGGTGGCTGCTGAGCTAAGACGGGTTGAGGTCTCTGTTGAGCCTGGTACGGGTAGTTCTGGGGAGGCCTATAGTAATAAGGCTGAGCATTGTATTGGCCTTGATACCTACCTGGCTGCTGGTATGCTTGCGGGTAGTTCTGTCTCACGGTTTGTTTGTTGTACGGGCAGTCCTGAGCCGTATGATTCGTGTATCTTCTCTCAATTGTGCAATATTGGCCACTAGGGTTGACGTGAGGTTGAGGTGCATTGGGACACACGTTTGCCAAATGATTTCCACCACAAGTGTAACAACGTACGTTAGTTGGTAGCTTGGGCACCTGTTTGCTAGAAACTCCTAGTTTTTGGGCCACTTTTTCTGCTAGATCCTCTATTGAATTCGACAGTTTTGTGGATGCTAGAGAAGAACAATCTGAGTCTTTATAGACCTTTGAGAGTTCTAATTCATCTCCTAGGTTGTCCTCAATGTCTATACATATTCTTACACACTCCTCTAGCGTTCTGGGTTCTTTTAGGTACACATAGGAGCGTAGTTTAGCGCTCAACAAGCCATCTAAGAACAGTGATACCTGTTTGGCTTGTGAGGGTAGCTCTTGCATTGGACATCGTTCGACATATTGTCTGAACCTACAACCTGCCAGTCTAACTGTTTCCTGAGGGGTCTGTTTAAAGCTATGAATCAACGAAGACGTGTCATGTCTAACCCCACTTTTAGAGAATTCAGTAATGAATGACTCTAAAAAGTGATGGATGTCTCTGAATTGCCTTTGTTGCAAAGGTTGGAACCAAGTTAAAGCGGTATTCTTTAACGTTAGTCCAAATGCGTTGTACTGCGTGAACATGTCCTCGACTTGTTCTGCTCTCAGTACTTGCTTGAATTCTGCGACATGGTCATAGGGATCTCCTGTCCCATCAAAGTAATTCTTCATTGATTTTACTAATTGAGTGGGTCTCAATACTCTTGCGTGTTCGCGTGGTCTAGGTAGAGGAAAATCATCTCTACCACCTGGCATTCCATGTTCTCTTTGTCTATCCGTCCTATTAGTGTTCGTGGTTGTTCTATCTCTCCCTATGGGGTGATTGAAGCTTACTTCCGGTCTCTCGTGATTTCCTTCTCTTTTATTTCCATGGGCTGAGGATGTTCCTACCCCTTGTTGATTTGCATTCATGTTTGTTCTGGATGGAGGGAATATCAATTCACCTCTCCAAGTGTAGGTGTTTTTAGCGCGCTCAGGCACCACAAAGACTCTTTCTGAAGTCTCATCCAGGTATACAACCTTTCCAGGTGTATCTGGGTCCTTGAATTCATAAATTGTAATGATGCCTACCTCACCAGGGTTTTCCTTTCTGTACCTCCAAAAGGCTTCATCTGTCTCTTTATTTATAAACAATTCGATGCTCCTGTTATCTTGAGGGATCCATTCTGGGATGAGTACTCTTGTTAATACGGATTTCCCTCTCGGTGTTCTAGGTTCTTCTAACGGTTCTTTTCCTTGAAATTTTGTTTCCGTCTCTAATTGAATTGTGCCAAACTCATTAGTATCGTTTGGCTACGTACTTAGTACGTACATGGTTCCTTCTTTGTCTATGTAAGCGTCTCTCTCAAATTTCACCACTGGTCTTTCCAATCCAATGGGTTGATCAGGGTTGTGCAGTTGCACCACTTGCCTTCGCAAACCATCCTCATAGATGCGAGCACCTAATCGGTTGGTTCGGAAAAACTCGAGTTGCGTTCTATAGGGTCCTTCAGGTTTTTCTAGGTATGCTACATTGGACCCTCCTTCTGGTCTGTCTGTGCTAAATGCCATTTCTGATTCGCTAGTCTCTGAGCTCTCGTAGGGATAATTGCTATTCAATTGCTGAGCCCAAGATCGAGCGGTAGTTCTCACACTAGCCTCTGATGATCTAAGGCTTCTTCTGTCCGACTTACCTATATGTTTGCCCGATCTAAGGTTCATTAATTTCCTTCCTTGCTCACTCAATTACACACTTAGATCGTCGATAGTCCTTTGTTATTATTCTCTTGATTCTTTTTAATTTTCTCTGGATTCTTGTCTTAATTTATGCGTCAGGAATTCGACTTTCGTTATGATTTTAAGTTTTCGTTCCGTCAGACTTATATTCCTTTCTTTAGGTTTTCGCGTCACACACACCTTTACTTAAGTCTTAAACTTGAAAGAATTAGGTATCTTGAACTTGAGGCGTTCCTATAGTCGTTAATCCACAACTACCGTCTAGCCTAAGCTAAGAATTGACTGAGGGGGTTGAGTAATCTTCCAACCTCAAGTCGACCTTTCTGGTTGCTCTGATGCGCTGTTGCCCAAGAAGTCGTGCTTCCCAAGCTCTGCTGTCTTCACTGCCTCGCTTGCTTGCCTTGGATTGCCCTTTCTAGACCTGGAAAATTCCAATATTAGACCAATTCACAAGATGATTAAACACTTGAGCACATACACCTTTTAATCCCTTCCCTTTTGCCCAAATTTTCAATGTGTGTGCCCCCTGGCTTCCTAGTCCCAAACTAGGTGAACCTCAAAATAGTTTATCAAAAAATAGATGTATCCTTTATGAAAAAAACAGTTGAGGTCACGTAGTACTCGTCGCGAGCTTTCTAACGAGCTATTAAGCTCAAAAAACGGACTTCGGATGAAAAAGTTATGAGCATTCAGGCCCTGGGGGGTAAAAACTGACAATCAAGTTTTCCTTCAAATATGAGCTAAGGGGTCTCCTATGAGTCTAATGGTCCAAAAATTTTTCAAAAATACCCTCAAATTTGGTCAAAAATTGGAGTCCAAAATTTGCGATGGGGGTGGGCAATCGCGATGGTCTGGGACCGTCGCGATGGTCCGAGTGAACCGTCGCGATGGCCCGAAATGGCGAACCGTCGCGATGGTCCGAAATGGCGAACCGTCGCGATGGCTCAAAATGAACGATCGCGATGGCGTGAGGTCGAACCGTCGCGATGGCCCGAAAAGGTGAACCGTCGCGATGGCGTGGAAATGGACCGTCGCGATGGTCCAAAAAATGAACCGTCGCGATGGTCTATCGTGACACGTGGCACTGTCGTGGCGATGGCATAAGCCAATCGCGATGGTCCGGGGTCAGCTGAACCGTCGCGATGGTCCAAGTGGACCGTCGCGATGGCTCAAGTGAACCGTCGCGATGGTCCGAAAAAGTGAACCGTCGCGATGGTCCGGCCGAGCCGTCGCGATGGCGTGAGCCTATCGCGATGGTGCGACACAATCGCGATGGTCCGAGCCAATCGCGATGGTCCACCAAATAACAAATTTTTGAAATGCAACTATGGTGCCGTGCGTGCGCAAGGATCGCCTACCTCGTGGTGTGGTCGCCTACCTCAAAATCCGAAAATTGCAGACCATCGCGATGGTCCGCCACACTTGGAAATCTCTGACAAAAAGTACATTTTTTACCTGTTGGAAGCTTTCCTGATGCTCTGAAGCTCTGTACCTACAAGAAAACTCAAGAAAACACAAGTGCATACAAGCGCAAAAACTCTCTCTCGCTCTCTCGCATGCACAAATGAGGGGAAATGAGGTGAATGGGTGGATATGGTGAATTTTCTAATTTTTTTGGAAATGGAGATGATGATGCGATGATGAAGATGGAGTATGGGGAAGGTGAAAAACACTAAAAACTAAGTAAAAACAACAACAAAAACTGAAATTTTTACCTTCCAACGCCACTTCTTGCTATACTCTTACCATCACACATTCGTCCTAGACTCGATCCCCGGCAACGGCGCCAAATTTGGTGTTGCTCTAGCACAATGGTGAGAACCACGTTAAGAAGCTTCACCTCCTTAATGTCAATCCGAGGGAGAGGTAGGAGTGATATGAAGATCGTGAACGTGAGATGATGTGAGAGTGAAGGTGAGAAGCACAAAGATGCACACACACAATGAAGAGACAAGCAAGACACAATGGAAGGTGGGAAATTAGCTCTATTGCTCCAGAA
>CM035436.1:7652972-7680472 GCA_020310875.1 Ceratopteris richardii
CTTCAGTTTATCATCTCGAATCTATGAAAAACGCTAGACCAAAATAAAAAGAAGTAAAATAGATTGAGCTTCGTTCTCTTAAATAAACAACATGATGCAACTATATGGGCTAGCCAAGTAGACTTACTCTAACTGCACACAAGACCAAGCTTTATATTTTAAAATAATTCCATAACTTGTATGGCTCTCGAAGTCAAGACCCTTTCCAAGCGAAAAGGAACTAATAAAGAATTCGGACGATGTGATATTAGTGTAAACAAAAGCATGCATATGGAAAAACAATTTACTTATTTTATAGACACGATGTTACTGCACTACTAATGATGCAATTAGCGATCTTCAACTAAGGGTAAATGAACAAACGACTGTATGCACAAATTGCGTATCGCGGGCTTCTTTTGGAAGATTAATACAAGAGAATAAGGATTACGACCATGAATGGAAAGAGTAAAGAAATTTCAATAATGTATTATCTTCAGACACATGCAGTTATTCCAAGACTCAACAGAGTAAAGAAATTCCACGAATGTAGTTTGCAACCGTGAAGACGGTATTTAAGTCTATGGAAGGTAAAACATAATGTTTGCCTATCCTTAAAGGGATTTTGGTACAAATCCAGAAAGCATGAGCGGATGCTTGAGACTTAGGTAGTAGAGAGATTCCTATATAAAGTCCCCGGGGTAGGTACCTAAAGGATCAGTAAAGAAAGAAATCTAAAGACAAGAAGTCAAAAGCTCTTGTCACTACAAAATTGGTCAAGGATAAACCAATTGAACTTGAATTTAAAAAAATTCAAGTACTTGGAATTCTAATTTGTTTTTATTTGAAAACCCTAGCAAAGAAGAATTGATATTCTATCAGAGGTTTTTTAGTTTCCAAAGAAAAGCACGTGATTGTGAGATGATCATGTGAAGGAATCAAAACCTAGAATATCTAGTTAGAGGTAATGCCTAAAACTTCAAAATTTTCATAAAGAATTGAAGTAAGAAGGTACTGTATCAAGAGATGTTTTTAGGATAAGTATCACCCACACATTAATGTGAATATAAAATAAGGTGGTATGGGACACTAGAATTTATACTCAGATTAATGTAGGAAAGATGGTATGGGACATCGGACCGTGGATGATAATTATATTTTAGTCCTAGTTTGAGTCTTGAAGTTAAGTTTGATCCTGAAGAGAATTAAGCCTCTTAAGAAGGAGTCTAATCCAACAAGGATAAAAGTAATATCTTAAGATACTTCAAGATAACTTCAAGATAACTTCAAGATCAAGGAAACTGAAGATATGAAGTAACTTCCAAGATCTTCTTAGAATACTTCAAGCTTAAGTGTTATCGATCAGAAATATTTGATAAATTTATTAAAAAAGTTGGACTTTGATTTTGAGTTGATCTTTTCAACTAAGGATTTGATTGACTAAGTCAAGCATTAAGTTCCTAGTGAAACTTGGTAAATTCACTATTTTGACTCAAAGAAATGCACAAGAATTGCATTCCCAGTAAGGAGTCAGAAAGACTGAATATTCCATGAGCTTAGTCTCATATGAAGCATTATTTGAATACGAAACTCATCAACAGAACCTCAGTGGGTCGACACACTGATCTTGGTTACCACACTTGTATCTTGTGATTGGATGATGTTTTTGGATTTGTTTTTAATCTTTTTGAAATCCAGCTTACTTCTCTTAAAGATAAAGAAACTGCTTCAATATCCTGTTGAAACAAATCTTTTAAAAGTTAAAGTCTTGGGTCATCTAGACTTTGACTCATAGCAAGTTTATGTGTCTTCGAAGTATGAATTGGTTGTAAAAAGTTTTTAGTTATTTCTTTTCGCTTTCCAAATCTTTTGGAATTGGGTCAGACATGGTATCTGATTTCTTTTGCAAAAGACCAGAGTTAGTCAGTTAGAATCAGATAACTAAATTGAACATCCTAGATAGATGTTATGTACAAGAACCTTTTCAATCTTCAAAAGATAATAAGTCTAGATGGACTTATTCTTGCTTCAAGTTATAGCATAAAAGATTTCCTAGAGTCCAGTATACTCTAGAATAGAGGTTTAGGAATTGCTCATCAGATTGACAATTCCCAAGAACTTTCAGTTAAAGTATTTGAGAAAAGTGTCCTAAGTTGGACAATTTTCATTTTGAATTTGAATTGGTCAAGTTAGTATGGTTAACTCAACAGAAATGGTAAACTTTCTCCTACAATTTACATAGGATTTTGGAACCCATTTGGAGAAAGTAGTCCTCTAGTCGGGTGAAAAAATCAAGTTACTATTGGATCAAAGTAAACCATTGTATGTCAAACATCTAAGATAGATGTTTGAGACAACCAAACTTTAAGTTCTCCAAAACAAATTCAAGTGAATCAAGAGTTTTCAAAGTCTTGCAAGGGATAAGAATCCTACCTTCATTACTAAGTCCATGCACTAGTTATGCCTAGAAATGGACCAGTAATTTGAATCCACCCATTTCACATGTTTGTGCCTAGATCGCACATCGAGAAACTATGAATAAGCCGGGGATGTTTTTAGATCCACCCTTATTATTCATTCACTACTTTGTACTTTGACTAGTTTATCACAATGCAAAGCGAGACAGTGTCTTGAATCATTGGGACACGGATGCCACCACAGAGATGAGACATGTTCTTCTAGTTTTAGAACATGAGGCTCGAGGGTTGCCTACAGTATGTATATAGCTCTATTTTCGAGGACAAAAATATTTTCCAAGGGGGAAAGAATGTAATAAAGTAAGTCTACGATCCAAGGGTCTGGCTGGTTCAAACAGATCTAAAATCAGACACCGTTTGGTCATCCGTGTATATGACCAAAGATCTATAGTTTAGACTTACTAGGAGGTCTTGTGCTCTTCTGAACAAGTGATCCACTTAGCCTTGTGGTTAAGTCTCAAGGATGTGAAGGAGGAGTTCTTGGGTTCAATCCTCATGGGGGAGATGGGGAGAGTCTTTTGCCCAAAGAGATCTACTTGGTGCACATGTAGTTACATGGCCGACACATGGTTGGCTAGTATCCACTTTCCCAAGAAGGCAGTCCCCTAGAGAGGGCTATATATAGAGGCATTTGGTTGGGATGAGAGTCATCTCTCTAGCATGTGGTGGTCGTAATCTTCATTCTCTTGCAAGAGGATGTTAGGTTCTATAGTTGCATCTTTGGTAAAAGATGCAACTAGCTAAGCAATCTTTAGGAAAAAAGATAAGTTCATAAGGACTTGAAGCAAGTATGAATTTTTTATTTAGGAATAGAAAAGTTCCAAGAAATGGATCTCCAATCCATGAAATTTCCTAAACAAGCTATAAAGTTCAAAGTTATGTGTTCATAGTAGCATTACTATTGGATCAATCATCAATAGATGTTATTAGAGTCCTTTAAACATATTTTAATGTAATAAAGTGATAGGTAGGAGACGATTGAACCACAACCTTGAAAGATAGGAGATGGTTGAACTACACCCTAAGAGGGAGGATTAGGAAGTAATCCTCAACCATGGCTTTTGGGGCAAGTGGTTAGCCCATCACATTCCTAACCAAGAGGCTGTGAGTTCAATTCCTTACATTGGTATCAGAGCATAGGAAGTAGGCTTGGGCGAAGTTGAAGGAAGGCGCGTGTGTCGATTGCAAAGGTAAGCTTAACACAGATTTGATTGTATCTCTCAATCTGTAGGTCAGATTTTGACGTGTAATATATCGTTGGAAAGCTCTGAGAACGGGCATTCCAATGCTCACACTAGATTGGGGATCCAAAATACATAGCATGGGTGAGAACCAGGTTCAAGAGACCGAGGTTGAGAGCAAGGAAAGTCCATAGGCTAGTTGCCAAGAAGCAGAAAGGCAAGGTTGAGGATTCCAAGGTTGAGAGCAAGGAAAGTCTGTAGGCAAAGTGGCCAGGAAGTGAAAAGGCAAGGCTCAATAGACCAAGGTTGAGGACAAGATGGTTCAAGAGACTGTGCGAGGGTGAGGACATAAGTCCAAGGGGAGAGCAAGGATTGATCATTGAGGACAATGATCTCTAGAAGGGGAAGAGAGTATTAGACTCAAGATATAACCGGCAGGAGATGGTTGAACCACACCCTTAGAGGGAGGATTAGGAAGTAATCCTCAACCATGGCTTTTGGGGGAAGTGGTTAGCCCATCATACTCCTAGTTGGTAGATCTTGAGTTCATATCCCACAATTGGTATCAAAATCTAATAAAGTGATAGGTTGGAGATGGTTGAACCACAAACTTGACAGATAGGAGATGGTTGAACTACATCCTAAGAGGGAGGATTAGGAAGTAATCCTCAACCATGGCTTTTGGGGCAAGTGGTTAACCCATCACATTCCTAACCAAAAGGTTGTGAGTTCAATTCCTTACATTGGTATCAGAGCCTAGGAAGTAGTCTTGGGAAAGGTGGACTGACCTAATGGCCTCTAAAAAAGGCACTTGGGCATCCTCAATATGAAAGGGTACAAAGAATATGCACGTCGCTTGCACAAGTTAGCCTAACAAAGATTGAGGTGTATCTCTCAATCCATAGGTCGGATTGAGGCGTATAAGATACCATTGGAAAGAGCTCAAAATGAAATTTCCAAATCTAATGAGCTAGCCTAGAAGAAAGAAACCCTTGGGAAACCATGGGTAGCACTTGATTGAGTGTTCAAGATACTGAACATGGGTGAGAACAAGGTTCAAGACTGAGGTTGAGAACAAGGGCTCAAGACACCAAGGTTGCAAACAAAAAGGTTCAAGACACCAAGGTTGAGAGCAAGGGTTCAAGTGACCAAGGTCGCAAACAAGGTTCAAGAAACTGTGTGAGGTTGAGGACATCAATTCAAGGGTACCTAAGGAGTTCGAGGGGTTGATCACCGAGGCTAGAGGGATACAAGAGTAGATCATTGAGGACAATGATTGACCAAGGGGGGAAGAATGTAATAAACTGATAGGTTGGAGATGGTTGAACCACACACTTGACAGGTAAGAGATGGTTGAACTACACCCTAATAGGGAGGATTAGGAAGTAATCCTCAACCATGGCTTTTGGGGCAAGTGGTTAGCCCATCACATTCCTAACCAAGAGGTTGTGAGTTCAATTCCTTACATTGGATGCAAGAGAACAAGGATTACGACCACCACGTGCTAGAGAGATGACTCTCCTCCCAACCAAATGCCTCTATATATAGCTCTCTCCACGGGACTACCTTCTTGGGCAGGTGGATACTAACCAGCCATGTGTTGGCCATGTAATTGGATGTGCGCCAAGTGTCCCAATTAACTCGAGTTAACTCAAGTGGATGCTTTTAGAAGGTTCTAGATCTCTTTGGGGAAAATACTCTCCCCATGTCCCCCATCGGGATTGAACCCAAGACCTCCTCCTTCACATCCTTGAGACTTAACCACTAAGCTAAGTGGGTCACTTGTTCACAAGAGCACAAGACCTCCTAGTAAGTCTAAACGTGAGATCTTTGGTCATACACACGGATGACCAAATGGTGTCTCATTTCAGATCTGTTTGAACCGACTAGACCCTTGGATCATAAACTTACTTTATTACATTCTTCCCCCCTTGGAAAATATTTTCGTCCTCGAAAATAGATCTATATACATACTGTAGGAAACCCTCGAGCCTCATGTTCTAAAACTGGAAGAACATGGTCATGTTCTAAAACTGGAAGAACATGTCTCATCTCTAAAACACTATCTCATTTTGCACTTTGATGAACTAGAAAAAGTACAAACTAGTAAAAGAATAATAAGCGTGGATCTAAAAACATCCTTAGCCAATTCATAGTTTTTCGATGTGCGATCTAGGCACAATTATGTGAACTAGGTGGATTCAAATTACTAGTCCATTTCTGGGCATGACTGGTGCATGGACTTAGTAATGAAGGTGGGATTCTTATCCCTTGCAAGTTATTCCAAGACTGAACAAGGATTACGACCATGAATGAATCATATCTTCCATTATCGCGGCCATGTAATTGCATGTGCACCAAGTGTCCTAGTTAACTCGAGTTAACTCAAGTGGATGATTCTAGAAGTCTCTAGAGCTGTTTGGGCAAAATACTCTCCGCATGTCCCCCATGGGGATTGAACCCAAGACCTCCTCCTTCACATCCTTGAGACTTAACCACTAAGCTAAGTGGATCACTTGTTCACAAGAGCACAAGACCTCCTAGTAAGTCTAAATTCGAGATCTTTGGTCATACACACGGATGACCAAATGGTGTCCAATTTTAGATCTGTCTGAACCGGCCATGATCCTTGGATCATAGACTTACTTTATTACATATAGCCACTTATCTCATTAATAGGCTCCCATCTAAAGCACTGGATGGGATGACACCATATGAATCTTGGAATGGAAGGAGATGTAGCCTAGATCATTGTATAATATTTGGGTGCATAGATTATGCACATGTTCCATAAAAAATAGGGATCCTAAGGCAGAGATAGGATATGATTGAAATCAAAAAGCGTAGAGGTTGTATAATTCAAGTACTAAAGGCTTTATTGTTAGTAGAGATGTTGTCTTTGATGAAAAAAACTTGTGGTTTGAAGATGATTGCAGAAAAGTCAAGCTACCTTATGACCTAGAGTAAGACTTTCCAACACTTCAAAGGGTAAATGATCAACAACATGAAGATTCAAGTGACTGTGATGATGATTAGAAGACACCAAGAAGGAACTTCAAGGTATGGAGCAACAAAGGTAAAGAGAACATACAAGGTTTGAGGGATATTGCAAAATCCTCTCAATAAACAATAAGGAGATCATCTAGGGAAAAGAAGAAGCCAGAAAGGTATGGATTTGACACCCCTCTGGTCACTAAACACTCAATCCATGTTGTTCAGGATATTAACTCAGAAGAGCCATCAACCTTTGAAGAAGCAAGTAAGAAACTAGAGTGGAAAGAAGCAATGGAGGAAGAGATACAAGCACTCCAAGAGAATCAGACTTGGGACCTAGTTCCCAAGAAATAATCCATGAAGATCATTGGATCTAGGTGGATTTATAAGGTAAAAAAAACTCTTCTGGTTCAATAAATAGGTACAAAGCAAGACTTGTGGCTAAAGGGTTTGCGCAGACCCAAGCAATTGATTATGAGGAGACCTTCTCTCCTCTCGCAAAGATTCCAACGATCAGAGTTCTCATGAGTGTAGCTGCTTCAAGGAATCAGAACATTTATTAGTTGGATGTAAAAAATGCATTCTTAAATGGTTGGATTTGAGAGGAGGTGTACATGGCACAACCTCCTGGATTTGTTGATAAATCACATCCTGAATAGGAGTGCAAGATCAAGAAATCTCCCTATGCTCTCAAGCAAGCTCCTAGATCTTGGAGCCATAGAATTGTTACATTCTTGCAGGACAAAGGATTCAAATTGAGCAAAGTTGATTCTTCACTCATCATTAAGAGGAATAATTCTTAAGTTATATATCTATGTGTGTATGTAGATGATATCATTCTTATAGGTAATGATATAGATGAAATTCAAGAATATCAAAGTCCAAATGAAGGAAGAGTTCAAGATAAGTGACCTTGGATTGCTCACTTATGTTCTTGGATTAAAAGTTGTCCATACAAATCAAGGAATGTTCCTTACTCAAACCAAGTACATTAAAGATATGATTGCAAGGTTCAAAATGCAAGACATTTTGGAGAGTATTAATCTTCAAAAGAACAAGCTATCGTTGATGTTAGAACACCTCTATATCAAGAATAACTCAAAAGTCTACCAATTTTGGAACGCCAATGTCAAAACATCAACATTTGCACTAACTCTAAAGAGAGTCACTACACAAAAAAATTCTACTCCACTTATCTCATTAATTGACTGACCAAATGTGTAACACTTCTAATGAAACTTTGTAGAAGGTGTTGCCTAAAGAGTGCGCACCTTTTCAAAGTTAAAACATCTCAAAAGATTCATTAGATCTTGAGATATGAGCCAAACAATCTACCTATGTCTGAAACTCTATTCCTGTATAGTCAAATTTGACACCTGCAACTTCTAATGAATGGTTCTCCCAAAGTAGATCCCGTTTAATCAAATGCTTTTATCCATAGATGGATTACCTTTGAATTTAGATTTTGACTCCTCATTTGTGTAAAACGTTACACTATGCACTGAGATCTAATCAATTCTTTTACCATCGAGATCGCGTGTGTTTCAGAAGACATTCATCACTTCTTCACATACAAATGTTCCTACACATAATTCTCTCAGCCTGTTTACATTTAGGCTCTAAAATCTTAACCATAGATGCATTGACTATGGAATTAGACATCTACAAAAGGATTTATGAAATGATCAAACACAAAAGGAGAACTCCACAAAATATCGGGTGCAACTTTTCCTTTACGCAGAAAACTTTACATCTAAATGATGAGAGAGATGTTCTTCACTTCTAAAGTGTCTAATGACTCTTACAGCTTCTAATTCATCACATCTCATGCTCTCTCGTATATGCCCTCACTTTCTACTTGTATACATAGGCATATATGTACAAGCTCATGATTATAACAAAAGTATAAGTGAGCTAATTACAATGTTAATGTACATATGTATACAAGTCTTCATTTCCTGAATATGCACTATCCTTAAGCTTCACTTGTTGGTCTCTTCTTCATCTTTTGACTTCAACCTTTTGTTCAAAACATCAATTGATGGTTGACTTGCAACAACATCTCCCCCTCAATTATCAATTAAGGTTTTCTCTATCTTCTTTATACCTGCCATGTCTTTGAATCTTCATAGCTTTGGTTCATCCAAGCTTTTGGTTAGCATATCTGCAATCTGATCTTTTGTTGAAGTATGTATTACTTCAATCTCCTTATAAATCACCATCTCTCTTAGAAAGTGATACTGAATCTCAATATGTTTATTCCTGGCATGAAAAACAGAGTTAGCAGCTAGATACAATGAACTCATGTTATCTCCATGAATAATGGGTGTACTCTGAACAATGTCGAAACTCTTCATGAGAGTCTTTAACCATATGACTTCCTTTGCAGCTTCAACCATCCCTTTATACTCTTCCTCTATAGATGGCAAAGCAACTGTATGTTGCTTCTTAGAACACAAAGAGATTAGCTTATCTCCCACATAACACAAGTACCCATATGTTGATCTCCTATCATCAGGATTACCTGCCCAATCTGTATCACTATATATCTTGATGTTTATATCTGATGTAAAACCATAATACAACTCCTTGAGTGTACCCTTAATGTATCTCAACACTCTTTGTCTTGCAACCCAATGTTCTTTCCTAGGACAATGCATAAACTGAGATAACACTCCAACTACATATGACAAATTAGGCTTAGTTAAAGTAGCATAGATTAGACTACCAACCAAACTTTGATATGACTTCATATCCTTGAATTCTTCTCCTCCATGTCTGATCAATTTGTGATTCACCTCCATTGGAATAGGTGCTACCCTACAATCTTCCATTTTAAACTTGATTAAAAAGTTCTTCAAATACCTTTCTTGAGTCACATATACTCCATGTTGAGTATATGAGACCTCCATGCCCAAGAAATATGACAAGTCTCCTAAGTCACTAATCTTGAACTCTTTCTCCATTTGCTTCTTGAGACTTTGTATGGCCTTCTCATCTCTACCTGTAAGAATTATGTCATCAACATATATGCACATGTAAATGAACCCATCATCAGTTGCTTTGACAAGCAAGCTACTATTTGCTTTAGATACTTGGAAACCGAGTTCCTTCAAGCACTTCACAAGTCTATAATTCCATGCCCTTGGGGCTTGCTTCAAACCATACAAAGCTCTCTTGAGCTTACATACATAATCTGTATAGCTTTTATCTTTGAACCCTTCTGGTTGCTCCATGAAAACATCATCTGAAATGCAACCATTTAGAAAAGCATTCTTCATATCTAATTGACATAATTTCCAACCTTTACATGCAGCAATGGCTATAAATGTCCTTATGGTTGTCATCCTTGCCACAGGACTATAGGTCTCATCATAATCTATACCATATGTATGAGCATATCCTTTCCCAACAAGTCTAACTTTATATCTAGACACACTTCCATGTGCATACATTTTGGTTTTGTAGACCCATTTGCATCCAATGAATTTATGACTATTTGGTTTAGGAACCAAATCCCATGTCTCATTCTTCAATGCATCATATTCTTTGTGCATAGCTTTCTCCAAATTTTCCTTACCTCTTGCCTCTTCATATGTGGAAGGGTCTTCCTTTGTTTTCACCATATAAGCATAATCTTTAGTAGTCAAAAAAGAAGTGTCATAGCTATACCTTGTAGGTTTCCATTTATGTCTTGATGACCTTTTGAGTTCTCCACTTCTTGAAATTTTTGGTTCATCACATTCAGGATAAAACCTTGGCCTTTCATCAACTTCAATTTCTGCTTCATTGTTCTCTTCTTCATCGCATATTTGAATCTTTGATTTACCTTTTTTCTGATCCAAGATTTCTTCATCACCTGCATGAATATTAAGTGTACCTATATACCAAGTACCTTGCTCATCAAATGTAACATCATTAGCTACAATAAATGTTGGTGCATACCAATCACCAATTGAAGGCTTGGAAGATCAAATGATGAAGGAAGAATCAATTCCTAAAGTGTGGAAGAAGATTATAATCAGAGGACAAGAGAAGTGTACACATATGTACATTAGCATAGTCATAGATGACTTAGATCTTTTGTTCAGTAAGAATTATGTACAAATTATCTATAAATACCTTGAGAAAAGTCGGGGCATGTATGAGAGCTTATGTGACAATAGTTAGATGTCAAGAATGAGGGAGATAGAAGTCATGAGATAGAGGAAAGTGAATTTGAGTTAGCTCTCATCACTCAGTTGTATTTTCTCTGAGTAAAGAAAAATATTTGCGCCCGATGTTTCTGCGTGTTCTCCTTCTACAGTAGATCAATTGTGGAATGCTTTTGTACAAGTCTAAGTTGAGAGTTGCTTGACCTCTGTGCAAAGTTTCAGCTTCCAATTGTAATCAGGCTGAGTGAATTAAGTGTAGGAACATTCATATGTGAAGTGTATTCACAGGTTCCTAAAACAGGCGCATATTTCGAAGTTAATGTTTTGGTCATTTCTCCTAGCACAGTTTAAAGTTTTGCATGAGTGAGGGCTTAATCTTTAAGTTGGAAGATAAGCTACTTATGTCTAGAAGCATTTTGTAAAACGGGTTCTATTCAAGGAGAACCAAGTCTTAAAAATTACAGGTGTAAAGTCGACTGTTCTGAGTAACAGTTTCTAACATAGGTAACTTGTGAAATCAATTTCTCAAGTTATACTTAATCTTTTGGAGTAATTCAACTTGGAATAGTTGCACAATCTCTAGGAGATACTTCGTACAAAGTTTCATCAAAAACTTTACACGTTTGATAGGTCAATGTGGAAAAATAGTGCAGCAGACTTTTCTGTGTTTCATCTTCTTCACAGATTTGTTAATCTTTTGGTAATTAGCAATTGATCCTCTAAATTAGTGGAGTGTTTGACTTATTCTTGGTATAGAGGTGTTCTAATCACAAGAATAAGTTGTTCTTTTGGAGATTAATATTCTCCAACAGTGGTATCAGAGCAGGAGACATCAATTTGAAGAAAGGAGGATCTCGACTGCTGCAGATTCAAGAGATTCAACACTTGAAGGATCAAGAAGTGAAAGCTTGGAGTCAAAGCTTGGGGAGAAGACAAATTGACATCAAGAAAGGCAAAAGGAGTTCAATTCGAAGTAAAGGTACATACATTGTTTGTAAAGCTTGAAGATTTCAATATACAGGTGGATACAAGATGGGAGAAAGCTTGCAGATTGATAAGCTAGATAGGGAGAACTATCCAGCATGGTCCATGAGGATGGAAGCACACCTCATGAGCAAAGATCTCATATCATTTATTACAGGAGATGAAGAAAAACCAGAATTTGCAGATCCAAGTATTCCTACTAGGGAAGAACTTGCAATGTTGAAGACTTGGATGAGAAAGGATGCTCAAGCAAGGAGTATCATCTACATGGCTGTAAATGATTACCTTCTACCTCACATCAGAGGTTTAGAAAGTGCTACAGATGTTTGGAATGCCTTGGAAGAGCATTTCCAAAATACAACTAAGTCAAGGAAGTCCTCACTATGGGCTGAGTTCACAACTTTCAAGAAGAAGAGCTCACAATCAATTTCAGATTATGTGGCAAGGATGAAAGATATTGCAGATAGCTTGGGAGCAGTGGATGAAGATATTGAAGAAGAAAAGTTGGTAAGACAAATACTTACAGGTTTGAGAGGAGATGAGAAGTGGAAGCCTTTTATCTTGTCCATAGAGTTGTCACTTGATCACTTTACTCCTGATCTTAATCAATTGCTAGGACACATGCTAACCTTTGAGCAGGATCTTAAAGGAGACAATGATAGAAGTACAAGTCAAGCTATGTACTCCAAAGACAAGAAAAAGAATGGCAAAGGAAAGCAATCAAATGATGATGAAGGGAATTCAAATCAAGCCAACTTCACAAAAGGGAAGACAAATTTCAGAGGTAAAGGAAGAGGAGGTAAGAACAAAGATAATGCTAAAGCTTGTTGGATTTGTGGCAGAACAAACCATTTGGCAAATGATTGTTGGTATAATAATCAAAGTGGAGGATACAACAATCAGAATTATAGTCAAAGAGGTAGAGGAGGCAGAAACCAAAGAGGCAATTTCAGAGGAAGAGGTGGTAGGACATCATATGGTAGAGGAGGTGGAAGAAACTTCCAATCTCAATCCTACAACAACAATTATTACAATTATGCATCAGATCAGAAGGATGACATGACTCTTATCCTGAATGCAACTCATGAATCAATGGGAGAAGATCAAAGAGTGTTTTATATTGACTCAGGGTGCAGTAACCATCTGAGTGGGAATTTATCCTTGATGACTGATATGGAAGCAAGGGTGAATGGACATACAGTTCAAACAGGTGACAATACCAAACATAAAGTGGAGAGCATTGGATCAGTGAAGACAAAGAGTGGAAGTACACTTCTGAGCAAGGTACTTTATGTTCCTACTATTCCTAAAAATTTGATAAGTGTAGGGCAAATTGTGGAGAAAGGATATGAGGTAAGATTCACAAATGATGGTGTTTATGTACAAGATCCAAATCAGGGATATAGAAACATAATTGCAGGTAAAAAGGAAGGAAGATTGTTCACTCTCAAAGTCCAAGGTAATGTGGGACATGCATTGTTTACCTATGGAGGTCAAAAGGTATCTGAATTAGACCTATGGCATAAGAGGCTAGGTCATTTCAATGAGAGAGCTATAAAGGAGATGTCAAAGAATCAGGTGGTGCTTGGATTGCCAAACATTGAAGGGCAACATATGGTGTACAAGTGTGAAGCTTGTCAATTAGGTAAAGCACATAAGAGTTCTTATAACAAATCAGGGTACAAGTATTCAAATATGCTTGAATTGGTTCATACAGATGTATGGGGTCCCTCAAGGGACTATAGCATAAATGGATCCAGATATTATGTGTTGTTTGTTGATGATGCAACCAGGTGGATTACTTTGTATGTAATCAAGGACAAATCAGAAGTCTTTAAGACATTCAAACATTTCCATGCTTATGCAGAAAGGATCACAGGACAAAAGCTAAAGAGGTTAAGATCAGATGGAGGGGGAGAGTATTTCTCAAAAGAGTTTGATGATTATTTGTGGAATGCAGGTATCAAAAGAGAAGTGACTTGCAGGTACTCCCCTCAACAGAATGGAGTAGCAGAAAGGAGGAATAGGACTCTTGTAGAGTTTGCAAGAGCCATGATGAAGGAAAAGAATTGTCCAAATTACTTATGGGCAGAGGCCATTAACACTGCAACATACCTTGTGAATAGGTTGCCTTGCAAAGCTTTGGATGGAGGAACCCCTTATGAAGCATGGTGGGGTAAGAAGCCTAGTCTTGATCATTGCAAAGTATTTGGATGTATTGCATATGCTTATGTTCCTTCACAATTAAGACATAAGCTAGAACCAAAAGCAGAGAAGTATGTGTTTATTGGATATGATGATAGACAGATGGGTTACAGATTGTGGAGTCCATCCACAAAGCAATTTCTTGTTACTAAAGATGTGACATTTGATGAGCAAAATGTGTGGTATTCAGGATCACCAAATGAGTATGCAGGTGTTGAAGAAATACAAAGGAAAGGAAAGGCAAAGGTAAAAGTATGTGAAGAAATTGTTGATGAAGTTGACTCTAGATGTAGAGTGCAGGATCATGTAGAAGAAGGGCCAAGATTTGATCCAGAATCAAATGAGGCTGAAACTTCAAGAAGTGCAGAAATCAGGAGATCTACAAGGGAAAGGAAAGAACCTATAAGGTATAGTTATGATACATCTTTCCTAACAACAAAAGATTATGCCTACATTGTGAAAACAGAAGAAGATCCAACAACTTATGAAGAAGCCAAAGGTAAACAGAATTGGGAGAAGGCAATGCAAGAAGAGTATGATGCTCTACTTGAAAATGAAACTTGGGAATTAGTACCAAGACCAAAGAATCAGAAGGTCATTGGATGCAAGTGGGTATATAAAACAAAGAGGTTTGCAGATGGTAAGGTGTCTAGATATAAGGCTAGACTAGTGGTTAAAGGTTATGCCCAAACTTATGGGGTAGATTATGATGAAACCTTTAGTCCTGTTGCTAAGATGTCTACAATTAGGACATTGATTGCTATTGCTGCTTGCAAAGGATGGAAATTATCACAATTGGATGTGAAAAATGCATTTCTAAATGGTTACATTGCAGATGAAGTATATATGGAGCAACCAGAAGGCTTCATGGAATCAATTGGGTCAGATTATGTGTGTAAGCTCAAGAGAGCTTTATATGGGTTAAAGCAAGCCCCAAGAGCTTGGAATTACAGATTGATCAAGTTCTTGAATCAATGTGGATTTCAAGCATCAAAGGCAGATAGTAGCTTGCTAGTGAAGGCAAGTGAAAATGGATACATTTACATGTGCATTTATGTTGATGATATTATTGTTACAGGAACAGATGCTCAAGGAATCAATGAACTCAAGAAGCAAATAGAGAAGGAGTTTAAGATAAGTGACTTGGGAAACTTATCTTATTTTTTAGGAATGCAGATTGTGTATACTCAACATGGAGTATATGTTTCACAAGAGAGATACTTGAAGAATCTTCTAGTCAAATTTAACATGGAAGATAGCAGGACCTCAACTACACCATTGGAGGTAAATCATAAATTAAGCAGGTATGGAGGTGAAGAGTTCAATGACATGAAGAAATATCAGAGTTTGGTAGGTAGTCTAATCTATGCTACCTTGACAAGGCCAGATTTATCATATGCAGTAGGTGTGTTATCACAATTCATGCATTGTCCAAAGAAGACTCATTGGATTGCAGCCCAAAGGGTACTCAGATATATCAAGGGAACCCTAAGTGAAGGTTTGTATTATGGTTTCACTTCTGACACAAGAATCAAAGTGTTTAGTGATGCAGATTGGGCAGGTGACTCAGATGATAGAAGGTCTACTCATGGATATCTATGTTATGTTGGAGACAAGTTAGTGTCTTGGTGTTCAAAGAAGCAACATACAGTTGCTTTATCATCCACAGAAGCTGAGTATAAGGGAATGGTAGAAGCTGCAAAAGAAGTCATATGGTTGAAGACATTGATGAAAAGTTTTGAGATTGATCATAGTACTCCAATAATTTTTGGAGACAATATGAGTTCTTTGTATTTGGCAGCTAACCCTGTTTTTCATGCCAGGACTAAGCATATAGAGATACAGTATCATTTCTTGAGGGAAAAGGTACTAGATAAAGAGATTGAAGTGATGTACACTCCAACAAAAGAACAGGTGGCAGATATGATGACAAAGAGTTTGGATGGACCTAAGTTACAAAGGTTCAAAGACATGGCAAGTATCAAGAAGACAGAGAAGACCTCAATTGATGATTGAGGGGGAGCTGTTGGTGCATACCAATCACCAATTGAAGGCTTGGAAGATCAAATGATGAAGGAAGAATCAATTCCTAAAGTGTGGAAGAAGATTATAATCAGAGGACAAGAGAAGTGTACACATATGTACATTAGCATAGTCATAGATGACTTAGATCTTTTGTTCAGTAAGAATTATGTACAAATTATCTATAAATACCTTGAGAAAAGTCGGGGCATGTATGAGAGCTTATGTGACAATAGTTAGATGTCAAGAATGAGGGAGATAGAAGTCATGAGATAGAGGAAAGTGAATTTGAGTTAGCTCTCATCACTCAGTTGTATTTTCTCTGAGTAAAGAAAAATATTTGCGCCCGATGTTTCTGCGTGTTCTCCTTCTACAGTAGATCAATTGTGGAATGCTTTTGTACAAGTCTAAGTTGAGAGTTGCTTGACCTCTGTGCAAAGTTTCAGCTTCCAATTGTAATCAGGCTGAGTGAATTAAGTGTAGGAACATTCATATGTGAAGTGTATTCACAGGTTCCTAAAACAGGCGCATATTTCGAAGTTAATGTTTTGGTCATTTCTCCTAGCACAGTTTAAAGTTTTGCATGAGTGAGGGCTTAATCTTTAAGTTGGAAGATAAGCTACTTATGTCTAGAAGCATTTTGTAAAACGGGTTCTATTCAAGGAGAACCAAGTCTTAAAAATTACAGGTGTAAAGTCGACTGTTCTGAGTAACAGTTTCTGACATAGGTAACTTGTGAAATCAATTTCTCAAGTTATACTTAATCTTTTGGAGTAATTCAACTTGGAATAGTTGCGCAATCTCTAGGAGATACTTCGTACAAAGTTTCATCAAAAACTTTACACGTTTGATAGGTCAATGTGGAAAAATAGTGCAGCAGACTTTTCTGTGTTTCATCTTCTTCACAGATTTGTTAATCTTTTGGTAATTAGCAATTGATCCTCTAAATTAGTGGAGTGTTTGACTTATTCTTGGTATAGAGGTGTTCTAATCACAAGAATAAGTTGTTCTTTTGGAGATTAATATTCTCCAACAATAAATTGCTTTGTGGATGGACTCCACAACCTATAACCCATCTGCTTATCATAATATCCAATGAACACATACTTTTTAGCTTTAGGTTCCAAGTTATGTCCCAACTCAGATGGCACATATGCATAAGCCAAACATCGAAATACTTTGCAATGATCCAAGGTAGGTCTCTTACCCCACCAAGCTTCATATGGTGTCATACCCTACAAAGCTTTACATGGTAGCCTATTAACCAAATATGTAGTTGTATTTACAACCTCAACCCACAAATAATTGGGACAATTTTTCTCCTTCATCATTGATCTTGCAAACTCAAAAAGATTTCTATTTCTCCTCTCTACTACACCATTTTGTTGAGGAGAGTACCTGCAAGTAACTTCCCTTTTCATACTTGCATTCCATGAATAATCATTGAACTCATTCGAGAAATACTCGCACCCTCCATCTGACCTTAGTTTCTTCAACTTTTGACTTGTGATTCTTTCTGCATACACATGATAGTGTTTAAATGTATTGAATACCTCTTATTTATCTTTGATCACATATATAGTGATCCACCTGGTAGCATCATCAACATAAATCACATAATATCTTGAACCATTAATACTGAAATCCTTTTATGGTCCCCACACATCTGTGTGTACCAACTCAAGCTTCTTTGAATACATAAATCCATGCTTATTGTATGATTGCTTATGAGCTTACCTAATTGACATGCCTCACATCTGTATGTCATGTGTTGACCTGCAACATTAGGCAATCCAAGAATTGAACCATTGTTAACCATATCCTTAATACCTCTTTCATTGAAATGTCCAAGCCTTTTATGCCAAAGATCTAACTCAGAGATCTTATGTCCTCCATAAGTGAACAAGGCATGACCAACATTGCTTTGGTATTCCTGACGACGTGATATCAGACAAGAGTATAAACACGCTAATCAACATAAAAAGAACCAAGTAACCGATACCAAAGGACTCAGAAACGTGGTTGTACCTGGGAAAAAGTGGGTTAATCAGTTAGGCATATGAACCTTAGATCAGGAAGACACCTAGTAGGAGAGAGACAAAGCCTTAGGTCTTCTGAGGCTAGTGTCAATCATACTGCAAGGTCTTGGGCCCAGTAGTTGAGTCACCACTCGCATTACCCTAGCTCGGATACTAGTGAATCAGAGATGTCTCAAGGCATGGACAGACCTACGGGAAGTTCAGGTGTGCCATACTTGCACAGGTTAGAAGGCCCTTACAAAACACAGTTGGAATACCTTAGGACCAACCGATTAGGTGCTAGCATCTATGAGGACGGCCTAGGAAGATCTGTGGTACAAATTAAGAATCCGGATCAATCCATTGGACTAGAGCACCCAGCCGTCAAATTTGAAAACGGAGCTTATCTGGACAAAGAAGGAACCATATACGTAGTTACCAGTCACCCAGATAGGACAGATGAATTTGGGAATGTGATCTCACAAGCGGACTTAGGTGACTAAGAACAAGGAAATACGGGCGTAGAACCTAGAACCCCTCGAGGCAAATCTGTCCTCACTAGGATTATCACACCTGAGTGGGTGCCCCAAGACAACAAGAGCATAGATTTGCTCCTCAATCGAGAAACTGACGAAGCCTTTTGGAGGTATAAATCTGATCAGCCAACCGATATAGGGACAATCATGATCTATGAGTTTAAGGATCCTGATAACCCAGGCAGAGTGACCTACTTAGATCACGCTTCGGAGAGGATCTTTGTGGTGACAGAAAATGATAGGCATGCTTACACTTGGAAGGGTGAGTTCGTTTTCCCCCAACCAAGATCGAATGTATCCTATGGTCACCCTGGAGCTGGAACACCCCAAGCTCATGGAATGCAAAGAGACAGACATAGAGAAAGGCCGGAAGTAAGCTTTGCCAACCCAGTGGGAAGAGAAAGGCCGGGAACAGAAAGGAATAGAGTGGAACTTGAGAGGCATAGAACCCCATGGAATCAAAGGAATACTGACGATTTTCCTCTGCCAAGGCCGAGAGAACACACTAGGACCCTGCGACCAACTCAACTGGTGAAGTCCATGAAGAATTACTTCGATGGCACGGGAGACCCTTATGACCATGTGGCAGAATTTTGGCAAGTATTGAAAGCTGAACAGGTAGAGGACCTATTCACACAATATAATGCTTTCGGTCTAACCCTTAGGAACACTGCCCTTACGTGGTTTCAACCACTGAACGAGAGGCATTTCAGAAACATAGACCAGCTCTTAGAGGCATTTATTGTTGAGTTTTCTAAGAGTGGAATCAGGCATAACACCTCCTCACTAATTCACAGCTTCAAACAAACACCTCAAGAGACGGTCAGACTAGCTGGAAGAAGATTTAGGCAGTACTTGGAGAGGTGCCCGATGCCGGAGTTACCCACACCAGCCAAACAAGTGGCCTTATTCCTAGATGGATTGCTAAGCACCAAATTAAGATCATATGTGTACTTAAAGGACCCTAGGACCATAGAAGAGTGTGTACGCATGTGTATTGACATTGAGGACAACCTAGGGGAGGAGTTAGAGCTTTCCAAGATATACAAAGATTCGGATAGTGCCTCTAGCCTCTCTTCCACGCAATCCACATCAATCGAGGAACTTGCAGAGAAAGTAGCTCAGAAATTAGGTGTAACTAGCAAACAAATCCCAAGGTTTGCCCCTGTGAAAAGGTGCTATACTTGTGGTGGCGACCACATGGCGAACGTATGTCCCATTATGGCTCAACCCCAAGTAAATCCTAGTAGCCAGTACTGCACCATAGAACGGAGGTACACCAATCACACCGCACAAGATTGCCCCTACAATAAGCAAACAGTTAGGCAAACCTATCCTCAACCCTATCCACCACAGGGAAGATACCAGAACCAGTACCCTCCACAGCCATATGGCAGACCACAACAAAATTATCAACCACAATATCAAAACCAACAAAGGCCTCAGCCTGTGCTAGCACAACAACCCCCAGCCCCAGCTAATGTGATTCCGGTAAAGTATGCTGTTGCAGAAGAAAACCTGAATAGAGCCATAGTCCCTGTAACCCCACTGCTCTCCGAAAGTGACCCCAGTGACCATAGCTTTGATTCTACACATGTGGATAGTCCCCAGGCGTACTACATGCAGTCTCCAGAACATGGTGAGTCCTATTACAGCGAAGAGCCAAATGAACCTAGTTGGGAGTCAGATTACACAAACGTCATGTATGCAAACCCCAACCCTAGGCCTCAACCTAGGCAAGTAAGACCTCCATTTCCAAGAGGACCGTGCTACAGATGCCAAGGAGATCACCTCATTCGTGATTGCCCCTTACCTCCACCTACACAAACCCAGTCAGTGACGATCCAAGGCTTTTGCCAAGACTGTGGAAAAGAGCATCTCTTACGAGATTGCCCAAAGAACCCCAATAATATACCAAAAATCACTCCTATCAACGTTATTGGGTTAGTGGTAGATTCCACAGGAAGTGTCACTTCCACTGCTCCCGTACAGGTAGTTACTAGAGCTCAAGCATTGCAGCAGAATCAAGGGGTAAACCAGGGTAAGAACCCAGAGACTAGTGAAACCGAGAGCATAACAAAGAAAAGGACTAGAGCATGGAAAGATAGTCGGGAAAGAATGAAAAGACAATGGGCTAAAAAGATGAGTGAACTCGAGGAAAGCATAAGAGAAACCAAAGCAAGGATAACTGAACTCACATCTCAAACTCCCTCTCACACTATCCCACCACCACCATTCCCATCACCATCCGACCCGTCACCTTCCAACCCACCTCATACGATTCCACCACCCCCTAGAGTAGGATCGGTATTAGTTGATCCCACTCCTGAAGATATAGACATGATGCTGAAAGCATATCAGGCCAGAATCCAAGAAGGGCCAAATGTCACGGATCATGACAAGTGTTACCCTAAAGCTGACCTAGAGATAGAAAGAACCAAGCTTTGCGCGAAAATGGTCGCATTGGCTCAGACTATGTTTGAAGCCAGCCGCCTTTTCAATTACTCGGGCTCAGCCAAGACACAATTACACTTGGATGGACTTCTAGAGAAGTTAGAGGGCATAATCTCTAGATCTGCCAAGGAAGAAAAAAATCAAGAAAGGGAGAATGTAAGTAAAAACATGACCCATCCCCCACCGAAAGCTTATGTGCCAAATTCCACTGAACCAGACAACCCCCCCTCCCTAGGAAGAATAGAGAATCTAATGGCACAATCACAAAGGGAACCAGCCTCTCAACACAAGGGCAAGGTAAGTGAAAGAGTAAGCATTCCTGCTCAAGAAGCCTATGCGCCTGAAGCCTATGTGCCTAACTCTACGGAGCCGGACACATCATCTTCTATGAATCGGTTCACACCAGAATTCCTATGCGAGATTCAAGAAGACAAATGGGCTAAGGAAAGTGAAGTCCCTCCTCCCATTGAACTTGTGGATGCTGCACATGACCAATTCCCACAAGACATCCCATCCATTTATGGAGAGCAGGAGAGTATCCAGTCTCAAGAAAGGTTAGACTTCGAGTCTAATTCTCTACAAGAATTACCCCACTTCACAGGTCCATGGGAAGCTAAGTCCACCTGTATGAGAGCACCTACAGTCATGGTAAGAAACGAAGATTCAGTCATACCTAGGAACACAGAGGTAGTGAAGAACACCAAAGTGCAGTGCAATCTCAAGTTAGAAGAGCTACTCAAGGTTAGACCTGAATTATGGAAACATGTAGCCAAACAAGTACCAGAAATAGCCAAACCTCGTTCCCAGGTAGGATCCCATAGGACAGTGCCAGAAATTCCCTTGGATAAGATAGGAGATATGTGTGAAGGTGAAGAAGGGAACACCTATCTTCCCATCACCTACCAGGAGTACACCACCAAGGCAATTTTGGACTCAGGTGTAGGAGTTGCAATTGCCACTACTTCCCTATGGAAGCGTTGGGGCAAGCCAGCACTCAGGCCAACGAGAATGAAATTGTAGATGGCCGATGGTCACATAGAGAGACCCCTAGGGTTGTTAGAAGGAATAACTCTCACTACATGTGGTGTTGAGTTTGAGCATACATTTGCTATATGTGACTTTAGCAAAAATCATGCCTATGAGATGATTTTGGGAAGACCATTTATGCGACAGTTGCAAGTGGTACAGGACTGGGGAACCAACTCCTTGTATTTGCAACACCTAGGTGTTACAACCAAAGTAAATCTCAAAGATTACTCTCATAGAGATGTACCTCCTATCCAATGGAATTCCATCCATAGAGCCAAAGATGACACGGAATCGGTGCATTCCATAGGATCAAGATCCTCATGGATGCATGAAGACACCCACTTATGGATGTGAAAAGTAGCAGTGGACAAAGAGAAGAGAGAAAAAGCCAGAGAGATAGGTGCAAAAGAAACCCATAGATCAATCCAAGACCCAGCCTATGCACCTGTAGTCTTTCCTGATGAGGAATTTGAACCCCATGGCTGGGCAGAAATCCTAGCAACAATGGATGTAGCCATCAATGAGGAACAATGGACACCTCACTGTGATGAGGATGGCTATGACATTTCAGTCTTCTCCATAGAGCCAATCATGGGAGAGGCAGTTCTAGAAGAATGCGAACCTAGCCCTGATGCATTTGAGGATGCAAGTGACTCCGATCTAGAGTCAATCATTATGGACCCACCATTTGCATCAGATGAAGAATACTTCCATGAAGTAGAAGTTCAACCCCAGAGGCATGGAGAGCTGACAAACGATGTAAGATTAACAACACATGTGACCCCAAAGGAAGAAGGAAGGAAACGAAAGAAGAGAGAGGTCTCACAAGAAGAGGAAGAATCTTTGTTTGAGGTCCCAGAAAATTTTAAGAAATATGAGATAGATGACAGGAGGGTCATGATAAGAATGCCTAAACGAGAGGCACAATCAAGAGAGGCCTATGATAACAAAGAAACTACCAAGAAAATAGTAGTGGCCCTAGAAGAAGGAGAGGAGAGGTGCACATACATAGGCCATGACCTAACAGAGGAAGAAGAGCATGCGTTAATTGCCTTGCTAAGAGAATACAGAGATGTATTCGCTTGGAGTTACAAGGATTTGAAGGGTGTAGACCCAGACATATGCTCACACACCATCCCGATGACTTCAGATGCCAAAACCTCTAAGCAAAAGCCTTATACCTATAACGATAATTACGCTGCTAAGATCAAAGAGGAGATAGATAGACTGGTCGAAGCTGGATTTATCTATGAAATTGAGCACACTGAGTGGCTATCCCCCATCGTAGTGGTGCCCAAGAAGAATGGCAAGCTGCGTGTGTGCATTAACTTGAAAAAGGTTAATGTAGCCATGATTCGAGATAACTATCCGCTTCCCATCACAGAACATCTCTTAGAAAGAGTGGCAGGCAAGGAAGTGTACAACTTCCTTGATGGATTTTCGGGTTACAATCAAGTAGCCATAGCTCCAGAGGATCAACATAAAACGGCTTTTGCCACAGAATGGGGCATTTTTGCCTTTAGAGTAATGCCATTTGGGATTACCAATGCACCAGCTACCTTCCAGAGGCTGATGTGCCATGTGTTTAAGGAGTTCCTGAGGAAGAGTTTAGAGGTCTATGTTGATGATCTTTGTGCTCATTCCAACATTAGACAAACCCATATCCCTGAGCTCAGATAAATCTTTGACAAATGTAGAGAATATCAAGTCTGCCTGAACCCAGAAAAGTGCGTTTTTATGGTAAGGCAAGGCAAGATTCTAGGACACATAGTGTCAAAGAATGGCATATCTACTGACGAAGAGAAAGTGAGAGCTATAGCAGAACTACCTAGGCCAAATAATGTCAAGGAAGTACAAGCTTTCATGGGGCATTGTGGTTATTACCGACGATTTATACACATGTATGCCGTCATTGCAAAGCCCATGTACGGACTTCTGACAAACTTTGAGTGGACGGAGGAATGTGAGAATTCCTTCCAGGAGCTTAAACGAAGATTATGTTCAACACCAATCTTGACCACACCAGATTGGAATAAGCCATTCCATGTTCATGTGGATGCATCCAATTATGCTATTGGATGTGTGCTTGCACAACCTACTGGTGAAGGTAATATGGATCTTCCAATTGCCTATGCCAGTAGACAGTTGAATGCAGCTGAACGAAACTACACCACTACGGAGAGAGAAGGCTTAGGCATGGTATATGCAGTTAAGAAATTTAGACACTATTTGCTTGCAAATAAGTTTAAATTTTTTAGTGATCATCAAGCATTGCTATACCTCGTAAACAAGCCATGCAATACAGGAAGATTAGTAAGATGGTTTCTTTTACTAATGGATTTTGAGGTTGTGGTAAGGAAAGGGAGGACTCATTTAAGAGCAGATCATCTCTCTAGTCTCACATCGGGAGAAGCCCCACAAGGAGTATCAGATGACCTTCCTGATGCTTACTTGTTTAATTTGGAAGTGGTGCCGCAATGGGCTAAGCCATTGGTACCAGTATTGACATACGGGCCTAATCATCCAGTGGTAAACACACGGAATAGAGAGGTTGTAAAAGCCCAAAAGTACCACATCATGGCTGGAAGTGTATACAAGCACACAGATCAAGGGATCTTGGCTTGTTGCGTAGAAGAGGACGAGTACAATAAATGGTTGCAATTAGCACATGTAGGTGCATTAGAGCAACACTATTCAAAGCAACGAACCCTACAAACACTAAGGAGATTCGGTGTGCATTGGCCAACTATGGAAGCTGATGTCCAAAATTTGTGCAAGGAATGCCCAATCTGCTGCACTAAACCACCTGTGGAACACGCCACTCTTTATCAAGTATCCATAGTGCCAGATTGGAGTGAACCTCTAGTATCCTTCCTAAGGACAAAAACATTCCCTCCAGACATGACTCTGGCTAGAAAAAGGAGTTTAGAACAAGAAGCCCTGGATTACTCACTCATTGGTGATAATCTATATAAGCGTGGTAAAGATGGTTACCTGAGGCTATGTGTCCATGAAAGTGAATATCTTAAGATCTTGGAAACTGCTCACCAAGGTGTAGCAGGAGGACACTTTGGACCAGATCGGGTGATCAAGGCAATACTATTTGCGGGCTTCTGGTGGCCTACCCTTCACATGGATGCACATACCTATGTGAAACGTTGTGATGTCTGTCAGAGAACCCAATATCCTATACGTAAAGATGAGATGCCACTGAAACCTATGATGGGCGGACGTGCATTCTCTAAGTGGGGAATAGACTTCGTAGGTCCTATTAGCTAAGGGTTCCCATGCAGAATATATCATTGTTGCAACAGACTATCTAACTAAGTGGGTAGAGGTAAAAGCCACAACGAAGAACGATGCACAAACAACTGCTAAGTTCGTGTTTGAAAATGTATTCACTAGGTACGGGCTACCTATAGAGCTAGTTAGTGATAGAGGTACTCATTTCTTAAATGAGGTTATTGAAAATCTACTCCAAGAATTCTTGGTAATACATAAGAAGTCTGCCCCCTATCACCCTCAAGCCAATGGCCAGGCTGAGAGCACCAACAAGATCTTATGCAATGTATTGACGAAATTAGTGAACAATAAACGATCTGATTGGGACAAACAGCTACACCATGCTGTTTGGGCATACCGAGTTGCCTACAAAACGGTACTCCAAGCCACTCCCTTTCAAATGGTGTTTGGTCAAAATGCTGTGCTACCTTTAGACTTTTTGATACCTACATTGAAAGTGGCACAAGAGCATGAATGGACGGGTCATGAACTCTCCTCTAGACTTTTTGACCTTGAACGATTAGGAGAAACAAGACTGAGAGCAGCTGCAGGAATCTATGCAGCTAAGAAGAGGCAGAAGGCATACTTTGATGCCCATGTGAAGGATAAGGGCTTGAAAGCACGAGATCTAGTTTTAATCTATACACTGAAACAACACGCAAGGAAGCTAGAAAAGAGAGGCTACGGACCTATGATCATCAATAGGATCTCCACGAGTGGAGCAGTACAACTCGCCATGTTAGAAGGTGATGCTCTCCCAAACTACATTAGCGGATGCAGAGTCAAGTTGTATCAGGAACCTCTCACAGAGGAAATGCTAAGTCGACTCAATACTGCCAAGAAACGAAAGGAAGAAGAAAAACGAATTCGAGAGGAAGCTCAAGCAGAAGCTTTAGAACGCATCAAAAGGATGAAGCTGCGAAGGCAAGGTAGAGATCATCCTAGAACAAACAACTATGCAGATCAAGGATATCATATGGCAATGTGTGAAGTCGCAGGAACAAGCTCACAAAGGATAACTGATCGACGTCCGTTCATAACCTTGGATATAGGACAAGGAAAGAGTGCAAGGACCGTAAGAGCCTTGATTGACTCAGGTGCAGCCACTAGTGCTGTTAAATTGTCTTACTGTCAAGAGTTGCAGTTGACTGTCAATCCTGTGGAAGCATATCTCATAGGATTGGGAGGTGTGGAAACCCCTTGCATGGGCGAGGTGGAACTTCCCCTCTATATTCATGATGAGGCAATGACAGTTAAAGTACTAGTGTGTCAAGATGAGGACCTCACGGAACCCCTTGTCTTGGGTCAAGACTGGATCTATGACCAAGCAGTCAACTTAAACCTAAGAAGTGGACTTCTTCAGGTATGGGTCAATCATAGTCGAATTACAGTAGAGTTAAATAATGGAGCACTCAAGGAACTAGGAAAGGCACAGACTCCTGGTCCCTCCAGGGGTGCACATGAAGTTGACCATGCTGTTCTTGTCCAAAACTATGTGTTGCAGAGGCATGATATTCTCAAAAAAGGAGTCAGGGATGCAACGGAACTCCCTTTTTTTCCAAAGGCCAGAAGAAAGCAGCAACCAAAGGTGGATCAAAGGCAGAAGAAGCAGAGTACTACCTATGCCGGAAATCAAAAGTACCTGCGCAGCAAAATGTCTCAGCAAGTGAACCAAGTGTGGGTGCGGAAAGGCGAACACCCGGTTGCACTCACGCCAACCACACGGGCAAAGCCTCTTATTAGTAACCAACAACACGACACTAATAAGAAGTCTTTCAGAAATTCTTCTGCTAACGTGAAAACTATTTGGGTGCCCAAGAAGTCGATGAAGGCTAGCCCACAATCAAGACAAATTTGGGTGCCTAAGGCTTGCTTGCGGGCGCAAATAGCTACGCCGAAGCCACAACCGATACAGCGTAACCCCTTCACTCGCGCAGTCAGCATTCACTCGTTTCCAACACTCAGGAACACACCAAGGCCCATGAGCACGAACATAATCGCTTGTAAATGGGTCCCTAAAAAGCCTCATTTTCAAGCCGATACACCTATAAAGCTCTCTAGAGTCTCTACGAAACCAAGAACAAAACCCATCCACTGCATTTGGCAGCCTAAGACCTGTAATAAACCCCCGACCCCAATTTGTAAATTCATCCCCACTTACTAACTGCATTAGTCTCCTAGGACT
>CM035436.1:7690472-7697972 GCA_020310875.1 Ceratopteris richardii
CCTACCACTTTTTTTCGGGGCCGTTATGTGGAGAGCTACACAAGCGACTGTTCTATTTCATAACACCAGAACTGTCACGAGCTGGGACTCCATCAATCAGGTAATCACACTTCCTCTGCTTCGTCCACTCCCGTGATGATGATAGCGGCATCCGTTGAAGTAGTGCCCATCTATCTATGTATGTGCAGGAGCACTATGGCACCGTGCAGGAAGTGACCAATGTCGTCTACGAGGGTAGCACTGCAATCAAGTGCACGCAAGTCTACGTTCACAAGGCTATCGTTCACCTTTTCATTAAAAAATGTGAATCTCTACTTTCATAAATGGGATTTCTTGGTGGTGATGTTCATCTAAGAAAAGATCCAAAGCTTCTACAAAATATAGGTAATGTACAAAAGAGCTTGGACTTTGGATAGCTTGGACTCAGAGGAGAGCTATCCAGAAGTACTGATTCATCCAGATTTTCAATCTAGGAAAATAACTGTCACAACAAATTGGAAATTTAGAAATGTAAGGGAGCTCCTAGAATACCTTAATGAGGCATCATCATAGTTCATATTCTCAATTGATGATGCAATAGTTAACATTGGATCAGAGAAAACATTATCTTGCATAACTTGCCTGCCACCCAGGGTGATCAAGTTCCAACCCTTTAGATTGTAACAAGTCTCCTTCTTTAAGAAGATTTTTTTCAAACTTCCATTGATTTTTCTTTGCAAGATGGTGACTAAGAATGTGACTGATTACATCACTTCAATTATGTCTTTTTATGGACTATATTCATCTTGGCATTTTTTTGTTTATTTTCAAGATTGTGAGGAGGTTTCAATGGTGCAATGATTATACAGGAACTTGCATATGACAAAATGGATGGTATGACAAAATGGAAAAGATTGGATGACACGACCGATACAAGCGATATGGACCATCTGAAATTATCTGATTGCCCATATCGCTTGCATCGGTCGTGTCATAAAAACTTCTCTATCCTCTTCACATTTAACTTTTCTGTAGGATGGTGACTAAGAATGTGACTGATTACATCACTTCAATTATGTCTTTTTATGGACTACATTCATATTGGCATTTTTTTGTTTAATTTCAAGATTCTAATGAGGTTTCTATTGTGCAATGATTATAAAGGAACTTGCATGAGTAAATTCTAGGTGATTCAAGAATATAAACCAAGAAATTCTTACATAATATATCTCCCCTTTTAGAACCTTTTTCCATACTTCCATTGATTTTGCTTTTGCAGGATTGTAAGTAAGAATGTGACTCATTACATCACTTCAATTATGGCTTTTTATGGACTATATTCATATTGGCATTTTTTTTTAATTTCAACATTTTGATGAGGTTTCAATGGTGCAATGATTATACAGGAACTTGCATATGACAAAATGGATGGTATGACAAAATGGATGTATGACAAAATGGATGGTATGAAAAAATGGAAAAGATTGGATGACATGACCGATACAAGCGATATGAGCCATCCAAAATTCTCCGATTACCCATATCGCTTGCATCGGTCGTGTCATAAAAACTTCTCTATCCTCTTCACATTTAACTTTTCAACATGAATAAAGCAAAAAGCACCCAAAATAGACATTTTGATGATAGAACCAATTCAATTTTTCTGGAACCATGCAATGAAGTCACTTTTACTTAGTTCTCAAGAGGATCAATTCAACATTACATTACTCAAGGCATATAAATATAGTTACAATGACCATCTTCCAGATGAAGACTGGCATAATTACATACAATTTGTACATCAATAAATCTTCCAACATATGTTGGTTACACATTAGATTACAATCTTACATTCCAAAAATATAAGGGCATATTGCATGTTCCATAATGGCATTTATTGCTCTCTCCTTGATCAAGATGACCCAAGCATATGGATAGTCTGACAAGTTCAACTTAGGGTTGTAAAACCTGCTTTCCAAGAACCTTACTGCATTTGCAATCACTCTCTAGTCACACGAGGTGTTGTATTTTTGTAATGGCACATGTATTTGAGTGTATCCAAACCTTTTTTCTTCTTTCAATGAAGGAATTCCTAGAATGTTTTGATCAATATGCATTTTGAAAAGCTTAGCAGCACTGCAAGGTAAACTTAAATTTAGAATGGATGGCAAGGCTTTAAAATAGAACACAACAAAATGTATGGCGAGGCTTACACTTTGGAGTTTCCATGTTGTGATTGGAGAGAATTCCTTGCTGTCTTCTTTGTCCTAGCCATAACCTACAAAAAAAAAGATTATTATCATCAGATAAATAGGACTTTTACTAGAGAAAAACAAATCATGGATCAGTAAGGATTAATATTAGGACATGGATCAATTACACAAAAAAAGATTACATCCTTCATATTTGCAATGTCTTGTATCCCTTTGGGCAATAAATATGTGTATCTATGTACATTTCATGAGTAATAAGCTTTGAAAAGAAATATATTTAATAGAAATAACTCGAAACACAAGCAGAAACAAAGCATGAGACACGACCAATCCAAGCGATTAGGGTCATCAAAGAATATCGGATGGGTCTAATCGCTTGCATTGGTCCTAGTTGCTTGAATTGGTCATGTCCAAAGGAGGTCATCTTGAAGCTTAGATTGCATGTGAACTTTTGTATCTTATTATTGGTTAAGAATTTTAAGAAAATAATGCAACCATTGCGTCCGGAACGTGCCAAAACCCTAAGATTGACTGTCTATTTGCATGATTTTGATACCCGGAGGTCTCGATAAGCCTTTTTGTATTGATTTCCAGACACGACCGATGCAAGCGATTAGGCCCATCCAACATTTTCAGATGAGCCTAATCGCTTGCATTGGTCGTGTCCTACATTCATGCACAAATAGGCTCATCAAGACCTCTCAATATCAGAATCATGCAAATAGACAGTCAATCTTAGGGTTTTGGCATGTTTCGGATGCAATGGTATCATTAGTTTCTTGAAATTATGAACCAATAGTAAGATAGGGAAATTCATGACCAATGCAAGCAAAATAAGCCAACTTGCACAAAAAAGAGTTTAAAAGCTTGGAACAAATTTTAAACGCAGAAAAACTAATTAAAAAAGCTTTCACAAAGCACTCAAGAAACATGACCGATACAAGCGATTAGGGTCATCGGGAAATCCTCGAATGTCCTTAATCGCTTGTATCGGTCGTGTTGTAAAATAATTTATCATGATGACCCTAAACCCTCACACAAAATGTGGTCTATGGAAAGTTTTGAAAAGCATGTAAAAACGCGAAGACAACGGTAAGTTGATGGTAGCAAGGAGTTTCACAAAAAATGAAAAAAGTGAATAGAAGAGCTTAAATAGGTCTCTGGGATGATTTGACCGTTGGTGACACGTGGCAATGTGTGATTGGTCCATGTCATCTAGCCGTTGCAAATCCCAACGTCACGTGGCATCATTTGAGTGGGCCACGTCATCTAGCCGTTGTGATTCCCAACGTCTTTTGCCACGTGGCACTCACTTATTGGTTCACGTCATGTGACCGTTACCTGGTCCTTCTCGACTATAAATACGGGTCCCATTCACCATTTCACATTTTCAACCTTCATAGAATTTCTCTCTTCATCACCCATGCATACTTGTGCTACATACCCGATACGACTGATACAAGCGATTACACGCGTTTGACCTACCTTTGACTAGCTTATTTCGCTTGCATCGGTCATGAACTTCCCTATCTTACTATTGGCTCGAAATCAAGAACCTAATGCTACCATTGCATCCGGAGGAACATGCCAAAACCCTAAGATTGACTGTCTATTTGTATGATTCTGATATGGAAAGGTCTTGATGAGCCTATTTGTGCATGAATCTAGGACATGACCAATGCAAGCGATTAGGCTCATCTGGAAATGTTGGATGGGCCTAATCGCTTGCATCGGTCGTGTCTGGAAATCAATACAAAAAGGCTTATCAAGACCTCTGGGTATCGAAATCATGCAAATTCTGATATGGAAAGGTCTTGATGAGCCTATTTGTGCATGAATCTAGGACATGACCAATGCAAGCGATTAGGCTCATCTGGAAATGTTGGATGGGCCTAATCGCTTGCATCGGTCGTGTCTGGAAATCAATACAAAAAGGCTTATCAATGACTGTCTATTTGTATGTTCTGATATGGAAAGGTCTTGATGAGCCTATTTGTGCATGAATCTAGGACATGACCAATGCAAGCGATTAGGCTCATCTGGAAATGTTGGATGGGCCTAATCGCTTGCATCGGTCGTGTCTTGAAATCAATACAAAAAGGCTTATCAAAACCTCTGGGTATCGAAAAATCATGCAAATAGACAGTCAATCTTAGGGTTTTGACACGTTCCGGACGCAATGGTAGCATTATCTTCTCCAAATTCTTAACCAATAATAAGATACAAAAGTTCACATGCAATCTAAGCTTCAAGATGACCTCCTTTGGAGACAACCAATTCAAGCGATTAGGACCATCCAAGCTTCCTTGATGGGCCCAGTCACTTGAATTGGTTGTGTCCAATCAAGTATCATATTTATAGCTATATGAATGAATGCTCCATATAGAACAACTAAATGTGTTTATAAATATTATTTTCAACATTAATTATATGTTTCTATAAAGTTAAGGATGATAAATCAAACATGACTGATGCAAGCGATTATGCCCATCGGATATTCTCTGATGACCCTAATCGCTTGGATCGGTCGTATCTCATGCTTTGTTTCTACTTCTGTTTCCAATTATTTCTATGACTTTAAAAGATCGTTTACTTTTTCTAACCTAGATTTTCAATTTTTTCCACAGATATCTATATAGGATGAAGGCAACTACATTGGGAGGGGGAAGGGAACAAGGAAAACCATAGAGAAGAAAGGAAAGACAAAGATGGATATTCATTCAGTGATCCACTATCTTCCAAAACTGAATCCAAAATTATTTTGTGTTATTCATAAGCAGTATAGTGAAGAGGCAGATTTTTCATTATTCTCCTTGAGGACTCTTTCAAGATACATGGGTTTTACTTCAATACCCTTTAATGCATACAGAGTTTTTCTACTTGAAAGAACAGGTGCATTAAGAATTTTTGGATATGCCCCAGGATTCAATGCTTCAAGGGCAGGCTACTTCCTATGTTACTCAAGCTATGCAATGGCTGTAGGGGTGTCATATGTTCAAAGTATTATTGTCTACAGGAGAAAAGAGTACCTCAGATATAGAGGAGATTTGCTAGAGACAAGTTCATTCAAAAGGCTCAAGAAGGATTAAATATATTTCTATTCAAAGCTTATTACTCATGAAATGTACATAGATACATTGTAATATATTTATATGCCTTGAGTAATGTAATGTTGAATTGATCCTCTTGAGAACTAAGCAAAAGTGACTTCATTGCATGGTTCAAGCAAAATTGAATTGTTCTTATCATCAAAATGTCTATTTTGTGTGGTTTTTGCTTTATTCTTGTTGAAAAGTTAAATGTGAAGAGGATAGAGAAGTTTCTATGACACGATCGATGCAAGCGATAGGGGCAATCGGAGAATTTCGGATGGCTCATATCGCTTGTATCGGTCGTGTCATCCAGTCTTTTCCATTTTTTCATACCATCAATTTTTTCATATGCAAGTTCCTGTATAATCATTGCACCATTGAGACCTCATCAAAATGCTGAAATTAAACAAAGAAATTGCCAATCAGAATATAGTCCATAAAAAGCCATAATTGAAGTGATGTAATGTGTCACATTCTTAGTTACCATCCTGCAAAAGAAAATCAATGGAAGTATGGAAAAAGGTTCTAAAAGGGGAGATATATTATGTAAGAATTTCTTGGTTTATATTCTTGAATCACCTAGAATTTACTCATGCAAGTTCCTTTATAATCATTGCACAATAGAAACCTCATCAATCTTGAAATTAAACAAAAAATGCCAATATGAATCTAGTCCATAAAAAGACATAATTGAAGTGATGTAATCATTCACATTCTTAGTCACCATCCTGCAAAAAAGTTAAATGTGAGGAGGATAGAGAAGTTTTTATGACACGACCGATGCAAGCGATATGGGCAATCGGAGAATTTCGGATGGCCCGTATCGCTTGTATCGGTCGTGTCATCCAATCTTTTCCATTTTGTCATATGCAAATTCCTGTATAATCATTGCACCATTGAAACCTCCTCAGAATCTTGAAATTAAACAAAAAAATGCCAATATGAATATAGTCCATAAAAAGACATAATTGAAGTGATGTAATCAGTCACATTCTTAGTCACCATTCTGCAAAGAAAAATCAATGGAAGTTTGAAAAAAAGCTTCTTAAAGAAGGAGACTTGTTACAATCTAAAGGGTTGCAACTTGATGCAAGATAATGTTTTTTCTCTAATCTAATGTTAACTATTGCATCATCAATTGAGAATTTGAATTGTGATGATGCCTCATCAAGGTATTCTAGAGCTCCCTTACATTTTTGAATTTCCAATTTGCAGTGACAATTATCTTTCTAGATTGAAAATCTGGATGAATCAGTACTTCTGGACAGCTCTCCTCTGAGTCCAAGGCTCTCCAAAGTCCAAGATTTCTTTTCCACCTTTTGTTGAATGATCAGAAGCATCCCAATCTAATGAAGAGATGCAAGGACTAGGCAAATGTATAAGATTTCCATAAGAGCTCCTCCCTAATGGCACCTGATAATATGCAAAATGGACAAATAACTCTGTGCTATTGAAAACTTGAGCGGATTTGTCTGCATACATAAGCTCTTCATATTCCTTACGAAGAACTCTGAATGTTCGTGTTAAACATTCAAGAGGTTGCCACTCTAAAATATTGGAAGGAAAAATATCTGCAATACAAAAACATATATGTTGTTATACAAAACCAACTGAAATGATAGACGATCATTGTAAAACTTCACTTACAGTACAAAGGGAATTGCATATGCTTTTCCAGAACAAGATCCTTAGCATTGTACACATGTTGTACTCTTGCAAACCAACCGCATCTCTTCAATTTGAAACTAAGAATAAGTCCCCTGCAATGGTTTCTTGTGTCGTCTCTTTTAGCATGCTTGACTTTATGGGCACCTCTATAGCTAGGAAGCATAGTTACTCATTCATTTAACTTCACAGAAAGAGGTTTCCATAAAGAATCCTCTCTTCTGTTGTAAACCTCACATGAGGTTACACGATTGGAAGGACGACAAGAAGAAGAAGCCATTAGAATCGAGAAGAAGAAGAATGCTCAAAGCGAGAAACCGACATTCACAAACTTTGCCAACATTTATAGATAAAAGGGCTTTGTACACATGGAAACTTTTGATTTGATGTAAACCCTGTCGCCGAATGACCATGGAATTTCGTGAACCCAAAAAAATTTCGTATCTTCAAAAATCATTTCCTTCTTGGAACTTTAAAGATATGCATTGTGTGATGTGCAAAAATATCTTCTTTTGCATCAAACCAAGAAATTGTACACTGAATACAAGAAT
>CM035436.1:7715472-7745472 GCA_020310875.1 Ceratopteris richardii
CTGGCCAACACCCAAATTAGCCATAAGGCGTGTGAGCCACACACACGCAACAGTCGCTGTGAAAGCTGCCCTATACTCAGCCTCACAACTGGAAGTGGCCACAGTAGGCTGCTTCTTGCTCAACCAAGATATACATGAGCTACCAAGCATGAAGCAAAAACCACTAGTGGACACACGAGTGTCATAGCAACCAGCCCAATCTGAGGCAGAAAAAGCATGCAAATCTGGCAGTAGTGATCCCGCCTTGGGATAAAACAACCCAAGTATCCGAGTACCACTCAAGTAGCGAAAGATGCGCTTAACCGCCTTCCAATGCGTGACTCCTGGGCAATGCATAAACCTTCTCATCTGTGAGACAGCAAACTGAATATCTGGCCGAGTAATGCATAAGTAAATCAAGCATCCAACAGCCTGCTGATAGAGAACAGCATCAAATGCATCTCCAGCATCATGAAGACTCAATTGTAAACCTATCTCCATAGGAGTGGCAATAAGCTTACAGTCTTCAAGGCCAAAACGCTGCAATAATGTGTCAATATATTTCATTTGACACAAAGCCATTCCACCATCAACTTGCATAAACTGAATGCCCAAATAGTGATGCAAATGCCCCAAATCAGACATCTCAAATGAGGCATGCAAATCAGCCTTGAAATCAGCAATATGCTTCTCAATAGGACGAGTGAGCAGCATGTCGTCAACATAGACAACAATGATCAGAAGCACATCATTAGCACGCTTAACATATAAGGTGCTTTCAGTTGGACTGTTCTCAAAACCATGTGCAACGAGATAGGCATGTATCTTCTCATACCAAGCACGTGGTGCTTGCTTTAAACCATATAATGCCTTCTTTAAGCTGCACACCTGGTTTTCATGCCCTTTCTGCACAAAGCCACGGGGCTGAAAAACATACACTTCTTCATGCAAGTCACCATTCAGAAATGTTGTTTTAATGTCCAACTGATGTACATTCCAACCATGATGGGCTGCAAGTGCACAAATGCTCCGAACAGTAGTCATACGGCATGTAGGTGCAAAGGTCTCATCAAAATCAATGCCTCTTTCCTACGCATAACCCTTTGCAACAAGCCTAGCCTTATACATGCCAACTGTACCATCAGGTTTACGCTTCAGCTTGTATACCCACTTAGTGCCAATGGCTTTCTTTCCAGGAGGCAAGTCACATAAAGACCATGTACCATTCTTCATTATAGCATCATATTCAGATTGCATAGCAGCCATCCAATTTTCTGAATTCTGTGCTTCATCAAAAGAAACAGGCTCATTCTCATCACAGAGACTAGACGCAGCCATATCATAGCAATCTGATGCAAAGGAGGCACTATGAGAGCCTAAACGAGTACGATATGACAAAGGTGCATCTAATTTGCTATCACGCAAAGTCTACACGAGCCATTTTGGCATAGTTTTTGCCTGCTCAATATCAGCTCTCTCATCAACAAGTGCATCATGTAAATCTGCATCAGAAATAGGATGATCTACATCATCATATGAAACCCGCAAAGGCTGAGAAGTTGCCTCATTAGGACCAGCACTAGACTGTCCACCTATAAAAAGAGGCATCAAAGTATCATACATGTCTTTGGAGCTAACAGATGTCTCCTTAGTACATGAAAGCGATGGTTGAATAGCATCTTCCACAAAGACAACATCACGACTAACCAGAATGCGTTTAGTCTGTGGATGATACAGACGATAGCCTTTACTTTCAGAACTGTACCCAACAAAAATACATTTTACTGCCTTATCATCCAATTTTCTGCGATGTTGTTCAGGCACTAATGCATATGCCAAACAACCAAAAACATGCAGATGAGCAACAGATGGCTTGTGGTCATGCCAAGCCTCATATGGAGTGATAGACTGCAGCGCTTTAGTGGGACACCTGTTCAGTACATATGCTGCACACATGACAGCCTCAAGCCAGAAACTATGTGGTAAAGCCTGACTCTTGACCATGCACCTCGCCATCTCCATGAGTGACCTGTTCTTTTGTTCAGCAACTCCATTCTGTTGAGGTGTATATGGCACTGTACATTGGTGTTTTATCCCACGTTCAGCCAGAAATGCATTAAAATCAGAAGACATATATTCCCCCCCCCCCCGATCAGAATGGAGGGTGCCCATTTTACATGCTGACAGATTTTCAACCAAAACCAAAAACTGTTTGAAGCACATGAACACTTCGGACTTTGCCTTCAATGGATATACCCATGCATGCCTAGAAAAATCATCGATGAAAGTCACGAAGTAAAGGTAATTCCCAAAAGAGGGTGTCTGCATAGGACCACAGACATCACTATGTACAAGCTGCAATTTCTGCGTAGCCCGAACTGAACCATCTTTTGGAAAGGAGGAACGCTGCATTTTGCCCAAAATACAGCCTTCACATACATGTTTTCCAGGTGCCTCAAGCTTGGGCAAAGAAGACACCATATCAGATTTCTGCAGATGTAGCAAACTAGCAAAATTCAGATGACCAAAGCGTGCATGCCAAAGCTTTGCATCTGACATAGCCTGAGAATCATGAACTGCACATGCCGAATCATTCACAGATCTTTCATAGTCTATGAGCTTATACAGCCCACGACATAAAATGCCAGAAGCAATAATCACGTTGCCATTTGATAGATCATGAACTGTACACATGTCATCAATAAATTTCACAACCAAGCCAATCTTGGCTAATGCAAAAACTGATAACAGGTTCTTTTTTATCCCTGGCACAAATAAAGCATCTGACAAAGTGAAAGAACTATCATCAGCAGTAGTCAAAATGATTTTACCAACTCCCATAACAGGATAAGAGGAGTTGTTGGCGCATGTGACAGTATTCCCTGTAGGGGCAGGCTCGAGTGAAGAGAAGAAACTGCGCTGCGAGGTAATATGTTTGGTTGCCCCACTGTCAAAGTACCAAACATCTGAGTCCACTGCAGACATGCACTGCTCATGAGAAGATGGGTCAAAACTGCAAACAGTAGTAAACGCCCATTCTTCTTCCTGCACAAGATTAGCAGACTCTGTTTTTGGTGTAGAGGCTTCTGCAACAACCATTCCAGTCTCCTTTTTCTTTGCCTCTTTTGCAGCCAGTTTTGGACAGTTCTTTATGATATGATCATTCCCTTTACAGTACTTGCAAAACAATTTCTGCTTTTCTGATTTCTTCTCATCTTTATCTAGGTTCTTCGAATGTGCAGCATTTGCGGATTTCTGCTTACTAGTAGAAGAGCTCCATTTTCCTTTGCCCTTCTGACTAGCCAGGAAAGCTTGATCTGCAACATGCATAATGGACCTGTTCTGCCTGGACTGATCTTCCTGCAGCAGAACAGATACTAACTCCTCAAATGATAAGGCATTCGGATTGCCTTTCATCATCAACCGAAGAGTAGAAGCAAAACTCTGATATGAGTCAGGAAGACCATTCAGAACGGTCTGCACAAGTGAGCTATCTGGTATAACCTCATCAGTAGAAATCAATTATTCCTTCAAATCTTTGATCTTCGTTAGAAAACTGTCCATAGAATCATCTTCATTCATGTGCTCACTCTCCAACTGTTTTCGGAGGTAAGCAACACGAGCCTCATTCCTAGCTTGGTACAATGTGCTAAGTGTATCCCAAGCATCCCTAGCTGTTCTGCAAGAGCGAATATGAGGAATAATGGCACGTTTGACAGACAAAGCTATCAATGCATGTGCCTGGGCATCTCTGCCATCCCAACAAATCTGCTCTGCAATAGGTGCAATAGAAACAGCAGCACGAACAAGAATCTGCGGAATATCATCTTCGACACCATCTTCATCAGCTCCAGCACCTGTATTTGCAGTACCTGTCGTTATAGGTGTAACAGGAGGTCTTTCAACACCCTGCACAATGTTCCACAATCCTTTTGCAACCAAAACATGTCGCATCATATAAGCCCATAATGGGTAGTTGGTACCATCCAACTTATCCTCAACAGCCAACATACAGAATACATCATTGCTTTCAGCCATGGCCGGTGACTAAAATACCTTGATGCAGAAAATTGACTGTATCTCAAAAAGTTGAACAGAACTTCCCAGACGAGTTCTGCTATACCTGTAGCAGACTTCGAGATGCTTAAAGTGGCGAACAGAAATTGGTATATACCTTTGGCACAAAAAGACGAAATAGCTTGCACAAGCACTGCGATAGTGAGTTCGGAGTATGCTCACCAAAATTCGTGCGGATCTGAGACTGCAATCGGAGGAGTGTCGATGGCACCCTAGATGAAGCGACGACCTGCACTGATACCAATTGTTGGAGTTAGACGTCTGCGGAAGCACACGAACAGCACAAGGAAGAAGAAGAAGCTTGGAGCACAAACACACAATACTGAATGTATTACTTGATAATGTACAAAGATAAGTAGCTTATTAGGGCAATAGGCGTATATACAAGCCGGGGGAAAAAAACCTCCTAAAGAAGGAAAAAAGTGCCCTGGCGGTCCTAGTGTGTTCACACACATCACTACCTAAATATATCAACAAAAACATATCGACATATGGGAAGATGGATCTGTTTATCCAATTGATCCACAAACTAAAAGGTATCCCCCTTTTCATAATCTTCATGATGTGATTAGATTTGTAGGAGATGGTGAGGATGGTTTACGAGGCTATTGTTCATGGCTCTGGGAGATTTCAAGGAATTATGTACAATAGATAAACTATTTACAAAACACACTACATTGGAGGGATTTACAAACAAGAAATAGCAAAAACAAGAATGGAGGTGTGAGTCAAACTAGATAATTTTTTAAAGATCATGAGGCAGCAGGTAACATCAAATAGCTATGTGAGATATTTTTGAAAGGCGACCACAAAGCTTATGGAAACCAGCATAGAGGCATGGAGTGCCAAAGACATAACATACTACTTGGTGAGTTTCAAAGATAATTTACTCAATTTATTTTTCTTTAATTGAAATAAACATCTGATGAAACTCTTACATTCTTCCAGCATATTCTTCTTGTGCATGGTGCATTCTTTACAGAAAAGGACACACTTGCCATATGGAACACCCAAGGCATGGAAAAATCTCATTATCAATCAAGGACAAGTTTCTTTAGGGGCACAAGGAAAGGAGGAGGAGTACCAAAAAGTAATGCCTTCAAAGAGCTTTTTGATTGGTTCTTTAGAAGACAACTACAAAGGAGCTCATGCCAAATATTGTCATCAAAAGATTAGGACTATCACCAGACAAAAACATCATGGAACAATATCACAAAATGAAAAAGATTACATTGCAAAGGAAGCCTTAGTATTTGCGATGTCTTTTATTTCTTTGAGAAACAAACATGTCTATGTATGTAAATTTCATGATGTAATAAGCTTTGAAAAGAAATATGTCTATGTATGTACATGTTTTTTGAGTCTTCTAAATGAGCTTGAATTTGGAAAATCTGCCTTCAAAGAGCTTTTTGATTGACTCTTGAGAAGACAATTGCAAAAGAGCTCATGCAAAATATTATCATCAAATAAATAGGACTCTCACCAGAGAAAAACAGATCATGGATCAATAAGGATTAATATTAGGGCATGGATAAATTACACAAAAAAAGGTTACATGCTTCATATTTGCAATATCATGTATCCCTTTGGGCAATAAATATTGTGTCTATGTACATTTCATGAGTAAATCTTTGAAAAGAAATATATTTAATCCTCCTTGAGTCTTTTAAATGAGCTTGGCTCTGGCAAATCTCCTCTGTATCTGAGGTACTCTTTTCTCTTGTAGCTAGCAATACTTTTAACATCTGACATCCCTACAGCCATTGCATAGCTTGAGTAACAAAGGAAGTAGCCTGCCCTTGAAGCATTGAATCTTGGGGCATATCCGAAAATTCTAAATGCAGCCATTCTTTCAAGTAGAAAAACTTTGTATGCATTAAAGGGTATTGAAGTAAAACCCATGTATCTTGAAAGATTTCTCAAGGAGAATAATGCAAAATCTGGCTCTTCACTATAGTGCTTATGAATAACACAAAATAATTCTCGATTCAATTTTGGAAGATAGTGGATCACTAAATGAATATCTGCCTTTGTCTTTCCTTTCTCTTCTAGGGTTTTCCTTGTTCCCTTCCCCTTGCCAAGGTAGTTGTCTTCATCTAATATCGATAACTGTGGAAAAAAATCAAAAACCTAGGTCAGAAGAAGTCCAAGGAAACTTTTTAAGTCATAGAAATAACTAGAAACATAGGTAGAAGCAAAGCATGAGACGCGACCGATTCAAGCGATTAGGGTCATCAGAGAATATCGGATGGGCCAAATCACTTGCATCCGTCGTGTTTGATTATTCACCCTAAACTTAATACAAACATATAATTAATGTTGAAAATGATATTTTTACACACAATTAGATGTTCATTATCAATGCTGCATGCAAGTCAAAGACACGACCGATTAAAGCGATAAGACTCATCAGATATTCTCTGATGACCCTAATCCCTTGAATCAGTCACCTTTAACACACCTTTGTTTTACATACCTTTACCTCATCTTCCTCCTCAATGAGCTCTTTTGAGTCAATAGATATGGTTCCTTTGTCCTCAACAATGTCCAAAAATGAATAGCCATGCCCAAATGAGTATATACCAAGATCCTTCTGATGCTGATCAAAGTCTTCATTAGCAAGTGTTGGCTTCTCTGCAATAGCTCTTTCAAAGCAGCTTGAAAGAGCGTCTGATGAATCTTGCAATTCTTCATTTGACAATGCTAAATCCAAACGCAAAAATTCTTCTTTTCTTTCTCCCTTCTCATTGATAAATCTCCTTGCAACTTCCTCTGACTCAGCTATAGCAACAAGCCAATAGTCTTCATGGTGTCTATTGAAGTAGTGATTAGTTCTATGGTTGCTTCCTGTTCCCATATGGGGATACATATATCTTTTCCTAGCTGTGGCCTTGTTTCCACTCTTCCTCTATCATACCGTATTGATTGGCACAATGCAGTATGCACTACTTCTTGAACTCCCAATGATTCTGTAAAAATTTGAGTCAATCAATGATCTGCGGGTCCACCCCTTCATCTGTGAGGATCTCATCCATTAAGGCTTTTCTTGACACGAATGAGACTATATGTCATTCCTACATAGCCATAATTGTGTTGTACAATTGTTGTAATTGGGTAGTGTATGTAGGATTACCTATGAGTTCAGGCACTTCCTGTTGCTCTTCATGATGTGCTTCCTCATGTTCATTGTCACCCTCTTCAGATTCTTCCTCTTCATCTTCATTGTTGTCGTCTTCTTCTTCATCAACTATGGTAACCTGCACTTGTGATGTAGTTGCTTGTTGATGTGATCCCTCCACAACTTGTTCATCACCCGACTCAATATTCGCCTCTCATAGGATCTGCTCAAAATCTTATTGGTGAGTTCTTCTGGGTTGACTCCTCCAGAGAATTCAAGATCTGTTTGGACTGGAGGAAATATTAAACTTGGGCCTTTAGAGTTGCATCTTAGGATGTGGAGTGTGAATGGATGTACATGTCATTGTGGTGGAGGAGTGATTTCAAGGGTTTGAGTGGCTCCTCGAGGTTCAGCACATGGTACTGCTCCTCGCATCCTCTTTGATGGGGGTCTTGTGGACGTTGTGCCTTTGAATTGTTGTGCCCTATTCCACATAAAAGCTCTCTAGATTGGAATGTCATATGCCAGACATCGATAGATAATCCTTGTGAGGGCACAACATCCATACAGTACTACCTTGTGTGGCCATCATTTGTGTGCCAAGGGAATTTGATCAATCCAATGTGTTAGGTTAATAGTCAAGTTCTGAGTATCGGCAAGATACAAACTAAACCATACTTTCTTATGGGGCATGGTGAACTTGTCTTGTGCTGGAAAAGAAAAATGTTGCATGCACAAGGGTTTGACTCTCCAAACTTCCTTTGTGGGGTTGCATAATTTGATGTTGATGGTATTTGAAGATGTCTTAGGTGATGTTGTCTGATCTAGAACTTTTTAGGTATCCATTTCCAATTAGTCCTAGGTGTGACTTGATATGTTTGTGTGGTGATAATAGATGTTCTTCATGAATTGTGTGAAGTGTGTGTTTGTGAGTAGTAATTCAAACCTAGGGGCTTATGTGTGGCTACTTGGCACAAAAGCAAGTCTTAGGTACCCAAATTTGTTGCAGCTTTTGGTTCAACCTTCATCGATTTCTTTGGTATCCAAAATATAAATAATTATCCCTGGTTGACTCTTGGAATACTCCTTTGTTGTGACATTCAATCGAGCTATTGGGTTGGTGTTTCCTTGGAGTCTTTGCATTGGAGTAGGCAGTTGCGCACCCTTACATACCCAAATCTACTTCACAGTTTGAGTCATCTTGCTTCAGGCTATCCATTGACCATGAGCATTGACCCTCTACTTTCTCAGCTTCTTGTACTCCTTTGCTTGCTTTTTCTTGATCATTTTTGGAAAATAAGGGAGTTCAATCAGGTCATCGAATCCTTTTTTGAGAACATCATCCTTATGGATCATAGAGCTTTGGACAAGAACAACATCTTTATCTTCATGTGTACTCTTGGAAGGACCAAGAGTTGGTGCCTTTCCTAATTCCTTGAGTGCTCCATTTTCTAGTTCAACTATGACATGTTGTTGGTTCACCCAGACCTGAAGAAGTCCACTTCTTAGGCTCAAGTTCATAGCATCATCATAGATCCAATCTTGACCTAAAAGAAGAGGCTCAATGAGGTCCTCATCTTGATATACTAGCATTTTCACTGCCATTGGAACATCTTGAAGGTAGATGGGAAGTTCCACCTCACCTATGCAAGGGGTTTCCACACCTCCCAATCCTATGAGATACGCATCTATAGGATTGATATTCAGTTGCAAAGCTTGATAGTAAGAGAATTTAACTACACTGCTAGCAACACCTAAATCAATAAAGGCTCTTAAAGTCCTTGCACTCTTTCCTTGTCCAATCTCTAGGGTCATGAAAGGACCTCGATCAGTAATTCGAGGGGAAATTACACCTGATGCTTGGCACATGGCCATGTGATATTGTGGTGCATCATAAGTATCTGACCTAGGTTGATATCTACCCTATCTCCTTAATGTCATTCATCAGATGCCTTCTAGGGCTTCTACCTGCGCTTCTTCTCACACTCATTTTCCATCTTCCTTACGTTTCTTTGTAATGTTGAGTCAATTTAGCATTTCTTTTGTGAGAGGTTCTTGATATAATTTCATCTTGCAACCACTAATATAACTAGGTAAGATGTCACCTCCTAATGTAGCTAACTGGACTGCTCCACTTGTTGAGATTCTGTTAATTATCATTAGTCCATAGCCATGTGTGTACCTAAGTCATGAAGCCTCAGGGACTTGTGTCAAATGAGACTGTACCTCAATCCCTCCATATAGTGGTAGATTAATACACATTTAGTTATCAATCTGAGAGATTAGATGCATCAAATGTATGAAGACATGTGCACACATGATGGTAAGTGAAGTACCAATGCTACAATGCATGCGACTTGTCTCAATTACCTCTCCAAATCACTACTTCTCTAAAAAACGCACATCGTGATACTTGTTACAGTAGTAAAGACAAATTCACACTTTTCTCTTAGCTCCAAACTCCGAATATGCTCAATAGCATGCATCTAATGGTAGTATTTTCAATCGAATCTAACAAACATACTTCAAGTTATGAGCAAAAGAGTGAATGGCGAGAAACATCAACACATGCTCCACAACTCCTCAAGTCTCACACGCACTACAACAGTTCAAACGTGAAGGGAAGGGATAGAAAATAGTCCCACACACACATTTCAAGCATGAAAGACACACTCAAGATCTTGGAGAAGGAGACAATCAGCAGGAAAGAGGCTAATTCAAAAGTCAACTTCAATTCTCACAATGGCAAAAAGTCCTTTACAAGAGTCACCACATGACTTATATAGATGTGCCCTAAAATTGGTCCTTTGAGCCCGGCACTTTTATTGAAAAATGCTAACTTCCTACTATGATACAAGGATTATGTTACAACAATTGGGGCATGTGCATCTAGAGGACTCCTCTAGTGCATTTACATGGCTTCATGAGATTTTCATAGGAACTTGAAGAAGAAAATTTATGCCCATGATTTGAAAATTTTTTGGACTCCCTTTTCCATGCTCCTTTTCTCTGCATCGCTCTCCCCCTCTTTGTCTCTATCATCCTTTGAGAGGCTTTGCTTCTTGTTCGAGGCTTCTTTATTGTTTCTTCAATGCATGCACCCAGATGTCGAGGAGACGGCTAGGACCTTTAGACAATTTGTTACTTTATCCGATCCTAAGTCCAATGCTTCCGTCGTCCCCTTGGTATTCCTTAGATTCATATATGAGGGTGGCGGTATCATTGTTGATGCTTATTAAGCTCTTTTCCATCACACGCACCTAGTGGCTAAGAAGGTGACTATCTTAGTCACCCATTTTCACTTTTCAGCCTCTACCCCTTTCTAACTTTTGGCCTTCGGATAAATCTTTGTTCTCACACAAAAGTGTAGAAGACCTTCTCAGGATGAAGACTCTTGCCAACAGTAGAACCTTCAAATGAAAACTGGTACCAACTGAAATATCCAATGGACTTGATACTTTGGTCACTCAAACTAGACACCTAGAGCTTTCAAATGAGATATCAAACACTCAATTTGGAGTAGATTTGAGTTGTCAACTATTTGATTCAAAACAGACTACCTGTCCACTCAGTTAGGCTGAAAACTAGACTTCACTAAAACCTGAATAACTCAGAGAGCATAAAGAATTTCATAAAACTATTCTAGACAAATGAAGTACTCAAGATAAGCTTTCCAATGAATGTTTAAACACTAAATTTGGATACATATGTTGAGAGATATGACTCTCACAAGTAGACTACCCAAAAATGGGTGTGCGGCTGGACACAGCTGAAAACTAGACTTCACTAAAACCTGAATAACTCAGAGAGCATAAAGAATTTCATAAAACTGTTCTAGACAGAGGAAGTACTCAAGATAAGCTTTCCAACGAATGTTTAAACACTAAATTTGGATACATATGTTGAGAGATATGACTCTCACAAGTAAACTACCCAAAAATGGGTGTGCGGCTGGACACACTCTATGAGAGTGAACTGAACGAAATGACTCAAACCAAATGAAGTAGATACAAGGGGGCTTCCACGCCTTCTTCCTCTCTCCTTGAGTGTCCTCCCTTGCTTCTTTTATAGCCAAGTGACCAAAAACTCTCATGATGAGTTTGAGAGCTCTTCTCCATCATTTCTCGACTACTTTGGACAGCCACTCCTCTTACAATTCAGATTTTGGATTTGATTCTCTTTTGAATGATTCTCTTTTGGCCTCCACTACTTGTTGAAGTAAATGCTTCTATTTTTCATTTTTGTATTTTCCTTCTACTTGAAGAAAATCCTTTTTGCAAGAATATATACGAGCTTACTTCTTTATTTTTAACACTCCCCCTCAAGCTCACATGTGAGCTTGCACCTTCAACCATATCTTGTAAGTTGATATCGTCCTTGAACCTCTTGAGCTTAGAAGCATCGAGGGACTTTGTAAGCATGTCTGCAACCTGGTCATTAGTTCCAATGAACTTTATATCATCATCCTTGCTCAAAACTTTTTCTTGAACATAATGATAATGCACTTCTATGTGCTTGCTTCGTGCATGAAACATTGGATTGTTTGTCAAGTGAATGCTTGACATGTTGTCACCATAAATTGGAATGGTCTCCACCTGCACATCAAGATCAGCCAAGAGCTTCTTAATCCACATAGCTTCACAAGTTGCAAAGGCTAAACCTCTATATTCAGCTTCTGTAGATGATAGTGCAACAGTAGGTTGCTTCTTTGAGCTCCATGTGATAGGTTTGCTACCTATCATGAACACATAACCTGAAGTGGATCTTCTATCCTCCTTGGAACCAGCCCAATCAGCATCACTGAAGCCCTTTACCTGCAATTCTTCATCATATCTATAAAACAATGCATGATTGACAGTGTGCTTCACATATCTTAGCACTCGTTTGGCTGAATTTAAATGTTCACTTGTTGGAGCTTGCATAAATTGAGAAAGAACTCCAACAATATAACACAAATCTAGTCTTGTGATCGTAGCATAGATCAATGAACCTATAATACTCCTGTATGTAGTTACATCATGTAACTTCTCTCCATCATTTGAGCATAGCTTCACATTTGTGTCCATAGGTTGAGTGAGTGGTTTGCATTCACTCATTCCAAATCTGAAAAGAACATCCAATAGGTACTTTCTTTGCATTAAGTAAATGCCATCTTTCCCATAGACTATCTCAATGCCTAAAAAGTATTTCAGCTCACCAAGATCTGAAATTTTAAACTCCTTACCGAGTTTCCTTTTGATCTCTTGTATTCCTGTAACATTACTTCCTGTTATGATGAGATCATCAACGTATATGCAAATATATACCTGCTTGCCTTCTTCTTTCTTCATGTAGAGAGAGGGATCTGCATTACTTGGACTATACCCACACCTTGTGAGGTACTCGACCAATCTTTGATTCCAAGCACGTGGTGCTTGCTTCAGCCCATACAAAGCTTTCTTCAATCTACAAACAAAATTTGGATGCTTTTTGTCTTCAAATCCAATCGGTTGACTCATGTATACCTCTTCTTGAAGTTCACCATTGAGAAAAGCATTTTTTATGTCGAGTTGGTACAATGGCCATCTCCTTGCTGCACTCACTCCAATCAAGGTTCTAATTGTTCCCATCTTTGCAACCGGGCTGAAAGTCTCTTCATAATCGATGCCGTGAGTTTGCTTGAATCCTTTTGCTACTAGTCTAGCTTTATGCCTTGCTAGAGAGCCGTCAACATTTCTCTTTATTTTAAACACCCATTTATTTGGAACAATCTTCATACCTTCAGCCTTTGGAACTAGCTCCCATGTGTGATTGTCCTTGAGAGCTTTCATCTCTTCTTGCGTAGCTTCTTGCCATTCTTTTTGTGTACATGCTTCTTCATATGCATCCGGTTCTTTATCTTTGACCACCTGTGTCATATATGCAAAATGTTTTGCAATAAAACTATCATAGCTCAGCCTTTCAATTGGATACCTTGCTCTTGAAGACCTCCTTTCATTTCCTTTTGAACATTGCTTCTTCAATCGGTTCAACTTTACCTTCGGTGTGATCACCTCTTCATACTCTTCTTCACTTGTATTTGAATCACTATTTTGGGCAGCACTTTCGGCTTTAGATCTTTCATAAGCTGATGTTGGTGATGAGGAATGACTCCTTAGCCTCCCTTTCCATGTTGAGCTTTCTCCAAGTGATGTAGAAGCTTCTGGACCTGACATTTGAGTGCTTGTTTGCTGAAATTCTTCTTGGACAGCACCTTCATCATCTTCGCAATCTTCTTCAAGAGTCTTCTCTTTCCCTTTGTCTCCAAACCATGGTCTTAGCTCATCAAATACCACATCTCCTGAGACTTGTAGCTCCTTTGTCACCAGATTGTAACACCTATATCCCTTTTGCTCCGATGAATATCCAATAAAAATACATTTTTCGGACTTTGCCTCCATCTTTGTCCTTAGTTCTTGAGGGATGTGAACATAACACACACATCCAAAAACTTTGAGATGTGTAAGGTCAGGCTTCTTACCGGAATAAACCTCCTCGGGAGTTAGATTATGCACTCCTGCCGTTGTGCACTTGTTCATCAAATAAACGGCCGTACTAGTTGCTTCAGCCCAATAGTTTAGTGGCATCTTCATCTCGTTGAGCATGCATCTTGCAACTTCTGTGATATGTCGATTTTTCCTTTCAGCTATTCCATTTTGTTGAGGTATGTACCTACTGTTGATGTATGAAACACCACAAGAAATGAATTAATGTGACACTAGAACACCTCTATGGTCACCATTAACTCATTGCCACTCCAAACTTTGAGAAATGATAGCTTAAAGTGAGAACTTTGCTTCTAGAGAAATTCCTAGTCACCGAAATGATATGCCTTCAGTATTTTGCTAATTTCTCCTAGCTCAAGTATGCTTTCTCCATGAAACTTTATAGGCTGAAACTAGAAGAGTAAAGCTTTCCAACAAGCTATCATATGCATCAAACGGATCTCTAGAACTCAAGTTATGGCTCTCACAAGATGACCATGTATGACCTTCCAAAACTGGAAAACTTGCCTGTTTTAGTAAAAGCGCCTGTTTAAAATTAGAATTCGATGCCTAGCATCGACTTGCAACGAGAATTCGATGCCGGGCATCGACTTGGGATGTTTTTGGCCACTTTTCAGCAGGGATTCGATGCCGGGCATCGACTTCCCGCATAAAGTCTTGATCTTTTGGACACCAAAACTATAGGTGATTTCATGCACACTTAGAATATGACTTATCAACTGGAATTCGATGCCAGGCATCGAGTTGCTCCAACAACATCATGTTTTTCAAACACTTCAGTACTGAATGAAAAATATAATAGAAAATATGACTTATCAACAGAGATTCGATGCCAGGCATCGAGTTGCTTGGAAAACTTGATCTTTGTAACTCATCACACATTAGGTAATCATGGAGATTATGGAGAGAGGCTCATACACAGAACTTTACTCAGTTCTTATCATAACTATAAAAAACTCAGAAGTTTTACAAAATGCTTTCTCACTCAGAGAAGCTCGACTATATTCAGTCATACAAAAATGAGTTCTTCTCACTTTTTCTCTCACTCTCTCTCCGCGTCAGTTGATACAAACTAACTTATATAGATTTTCTCATTCCCGTGATTTTTTAAAAAAAACTTCTAGAACTAAAGTGAACTAACTTTACAAGTATGATACACTTGTGAATTTGTCCCTTCACATAGGCATGGGGTTTTCTTCCTAAGATTTGACCTTCAAATATATGTCTAATTAGTGATTGTTTCTCCAACAGCTCCCCCTCAATCACTAATTGACATTCCCTATTTCTTCATATCTTCTTCTTTTCTTTTACTCCTGCCATGCTTTTGAATCTGCTGGTCTTCACACCATCCAAGCTCTTTGTCATTATGTCTGCTAACTGATCTTTAGTAGAAATGTACTCCACTTCAATCTCCTTCTCCATTACCTTTTCTCTGAGAAAATGATACTGTATCTCTATGTGCTTTGTCCTTGCATGAAATACTGGATTTGCTGCAAGATAAAGTGAACTCATATTATCTCCATGTATTGTAGGTGTACCTTGATCAATGCCTAAGCTCTTGAACAATGTCTGCATCCATATGACTTCCTTAGCTGCTTCCACAAGTCCTTTGTACTCTGCTTCAGTTGATGATAATGCTACTGTATGTTGTTTCTTTGAACACCAACTTACAAGCTTATCACCAATATATATCATGTAACCATGAGTTGATCTTCTGTCATCTTGATTACCTGCCCAATCTGAATCACTATAGGCTCTCAACTTCAAATCTGATGTAAAAGGATAATATAATCCTTCCTTTATAGTTCCTTTGATATATCTGAGAACTCTTTGACCTGCAATCTAATGTGGGTCCTTTGGACAATGCATGAATTGTGACAAAACTCCCACTGCATAACTAAGATCAGGTCTTGTTAGTGTAGCATAAATCAAACTACCCACAAGAGATTGATACTTCCTCATATCTTTGTAGTCTGCACCATCATATTTACTGAGCTTGTGATTAACTTCAAGTGGAGTTGAAGCTTCTCTGCAATTTTCCATATCAAACTTCTTCAACAAGTTCAGAAGATACCTTTCTTGTGATACATATATGCCATGATCTGTATAGATGACTTCCATTCCAAGAAAGTATGACAACTTTCCTAGGTCACTGATCTTGAACTCTTTCTCAAGTAATCTCTTTACCTCCTTGATTCCTTCATCTGAAGTACGTGTGATTATAATGTCATCTACATAAATACAAATGTAGATTGTACCTTCCTCTGTTCTTTTGATAAGTAGACTTGAATCTGCTTTTGAACTTTGATATCCAAGATCATTGAGATACTTCACCAGTCTATAGTTCCAAGCTCTTGGAGCTTGCTTCAATCCATACAATGCTCTTCTCAACCTGCAAACAAAATTTGGATACCTGGAATCTATAAACCCTTGAGGTTGTTCCATGTATACCTCATCTGATATGTATCCATTCAAGAATGCATTCTTTATATCCAATTGACTTAGGGTCCATCCTTTTGAAGCTTCAATAGCAATGATTGTCCTTATAGTTGACATCTTAGCTACAGGACTGAATGTCTCATCATAATCTATGCCATAGGTCTGGGCATAGCCTTTCACCACCAATCTAGCTTTGTATCTGGCTATACTTCCATCTGCAAGCTTCTTCACTTTATAAACCCATTTATTTCCAATTACTTTCTTACCATTTGGTTTAGGAACAAGTTCCCATGTCTTGTTCTCCTCCAGTGCATTGAATTCTTCCTTCATTGCTTCTTCCCATTGCTTCTTACCTTTAGCTTCATCATAGTTCTGAGGTTCTTCATCATCTTTGACCATATATGCATAGTTCTTCTGAGTTATGTAAGAAGTATCATAAGAATACCTTTCTGGTTGTCTTCTAGTCCTGCTTGACCTTCTTGGTTCACATTCTTCATATGTGTCTGGATACACCTCTTCATCAAATATAGGAGCTTCTTCATTTCTTCTTGTTAATCCACTTGTGGATGTACTTGCTTGCATATAGTCTTCATCTCTATTTACCTGCACAATTGATTTTCCTTTCTCACATCTTCTTACCTCTTCTTCAAATTCTTCAGCTGTATGACTTTGATCTGCATACCAACTTTTCTGTTCATCAAATGTAACATCTCTAGAAACAATAAATTGTTTGGTTAGAGGATTCCACAATCTGTAACCCATCTGCTTTTCATCATAACCAATGAACACATATTTTTCTGCCTTTGGTTCAAGTTTATGCCTAAGTTGTGATGGCACATAAGCATATGCAATTGATCCAAACACTCTACAATGATCTAGTGTTGGTTTCTTACCCCACCAAGCTTCATATGGAGTCATTCCATTCAGAGCTGCACATGGTAATCTATTCACAAGATATGTAGCTGTATTTACAACCTCAACCCAAAGATAATTTGGACAGTTCTTCTCCTTTAGCATAGCTCTAGCAAACTCAACCAAAGTCCTATTCCTTCTTTCTGCTACACCATTTTGTTGTGGTGTATACCTGCAAGTTATTTCTCTCTTAATACCTGCATTCCAAAGATAATCATTGAACTCTTGGGAGAAGTATTCTCCCCCTCCATCAGACCTCAGTCTCTTAAGCTTTTGACCTGTGACTCTCTCTGCATATGCATGAAAATGCTTGAAAGCTCCAAACACTTCTGATCTTTCCTTCAAAACATATAATGTTATCCATCTTGTAGCATCATCAATGAAAAGAACATAATACCTTGAGCCACTGATAGATCCTTCTTTTGTTGGTCCCCATACATCTGTATGAATGAGCTCAAGTACTCCATCATGTTTGAATCCTTTCTTTTGAAATGGTAACCTGTGTGCTTTACCCATTTGACATGCTTCACATTTATAAACCATATGTTGACTTTGCACATTTGGTAATCCTAGTACAGACTGATTAGCAACCATAGCTTTAATTCCTCTTTCATTGAAATGACCTAATCTCTTATGCCAGAGATCAAGTTCTGTAATCACTCCTTCACCATGTGTGAGCAAAGCTTGACCAATGTTCCCTTGCACTCTTAAAGTAAAGAGTCTACCTTCTTTCTTACCAGAGACAATCTGATTATACCCATTCTCTGGATCTTCAACAAATACTCCTTCATTTGTAAACCTGACTTGAAAACCTTTTTCAACTATCTGTCCCACACTAATCAAGTTTTTAGGTATTGTAGGAACATACAAAACATTGGTTAGCAAATCTGCTCCACTCTTGCATTTCACTTTTCCAATTGAATGTACACTATGTCTTGTATTATCACCAGTTTGAACTGTGTGACTAGAAATGCCTTTTTCCAAATCTGACATCACTTCTATGTTTCCTGACAAATGATTAGAACATCCAGAGTCAATGTAAAATACCTTTAGATCTTCTTTGTCTGATGTGCTGATTGAGTTCATCATCAATGATGTATGACTTTCATTCTGTGTGTCATTTGCATAGTTGTAGTAGGTGGTGTTGTAGGATTGATTTTGTCCCCAACTTCTTCCTCCACCTCTACCATAGCCTCCTCTTTGACTTTGTCTACCTCTTTTGAAAATTACTTTGATATCTTCCACCTCGGCCTCTGCTATTGTTGTTTTGATTCTGGTTTGATCCTTGTTGGTTGTGCCAACAGTCATGAGCCAAATGATTACTCAAACCACAGATCCAGCAAGCTTTCTTGTTGTTATTCTGATTACTTCTTCCTCTTCCAAAACCTCTTGCTCTTCCTCTACCAGTGCCTTTACCTCTTGCATAATAAGCTTGAGAACTAGACTCCTCTTCATCCTTTGCTTTACCTTTATCTCCTTTCTTCTTATTCTTCATGTACATTGCAGAACTTTGTCCTTTATCTCCATCTCCCTTCAAGTCTTGCTCATATGTGAGCATCAAACCAAGCAACTGGTTCAAATCTGGAACATAATGATTTAATGAAAGTTCTGTTGATAAGACAAAAGGTTTCCACCTTTCATCCCCTCTCAAGCCTGCAAGTAGTTGAGCAATCAATCTGTGATCTTCAACATCTTCATCTATGGATCCAAGACTATCTGCTAGATCCTTCATCTTAGTGACATAATCACTAATGGTTTGACTTGGCTTCTTCTTGAATGTTGTAAACTCTGACCATAGACTTGCTTTCCGTGCTTTAGTAGTGCTTTGGAAATGATATTCCAATGCATTCCATATATCTTCTGATGATTCCAATCCTCTGATGTGTGGTAGCAAATGATCTGAGATTGTATTGTAGATGTAGGCTTTTGCACTTGCATCCTTCTTCTGCCAATGCTTTAAAGCATCAAGTTCTTCTTTCTTTGGTCGGCTTTCATCCTCAAATACTGGCTTCTCTTCTTCACCTGTTACATATACCATGAGATCCTTACTCATAAGTAAGGCTTCCATTCTCATTACCCATGCGGGGTAATTATCTCTGTCCAGTTTGTCAATGGAGATATGATCTGCCATAGTTCTTTCCTTCTGCTGCAACCTGTGAGCTTAAAGGATAAAGGATAATACCTTTTGAAGTTCTTTGTGTATGAGGATACTTCGAAAGTAATCTTTTGATGCCTTGTGTCTTCAAATGCTTCACCTTTCAAACTTTAATGGAAAACTTTACAAAACTTCTCGTACCTTTGTCGTCTTCTGCTCTCGAGAATCTTTATGCTCTGATACCACTTGTTGATGTATGAAACACCACAAGAAATGAATTAATGTGACACTAAAACACCTCTATGGTCACCATTAACTCATTGCCACTCCAAACTTTGAGAAATGATAGCTTAAAGTGAGAACTTTGCTTCTACAGAAATTCCTAGTCACCGAAATGACATGCCTTCAGTATTTTGCTAATTTCTCCTAGCTCAAGTATGCTTTCTCCATGAAACTTTATAGGCTGAAACTAGAAGAGTAGAGCTTTCCAACAAGCTATCATATGCATCAAACGGATCTCTAGAACTCAAGTTATGGCTCTCACAAGATGACCATGTATGACCTTCCAAAACTGGAAAACTTGCCTGTTTTAGTAAGAGCGCCTGTTTAAAATTAGAATTCGATGCCTAGCATCGACTTGCAACGAGAATTCGATGCCGGGCATCGACTTGGGATGTTTTTGGCCACTTTTCAGCAGGGATTCGATGCCGGGCATCGACTTCCCGCATAAAGTCTTGATCTTTTGGACACCAAAACTATAGGTGATTTCATGCACACTTAGAATATGACTTATCAACTGGAATTCGATGCCAGGCATCGAGTTGCTCCAACAACATCATGTTTTTCAAACACTTCAGTACTGAATGAAAAATATAATAGAAAATATGACTTATCAACAGAGATTCGATGCCAGGCATCGAGTTGCTTGGAAAACTTGATCTTTGTAACTCATCACACATTAGGTAATCATGGAGATTATGGAGAGAGGCTCATACACAGAACTTTACTCAGTTCTTATCATAACTATAAAAAACTCAGAAGTTTTACAAAATGCTTTCTCACTCAGAGAAGCTCGACTATACTCAGTCATACAAAAATGAGTTCTTCTCACTTTTTCTCTCACTCTCTCTCCGCGTCAGTTGATACAAACTAACTTATATAGATTTTCTCATTCCCGTGATTTTTTAAAAAAAACTTCTAGAACTAAAGTGAACTAACTTTACAAGTATGATACACTTGTGAATTTGTCCCTTCACATAGGCATGGGGTTTTCTTCCTAAGATTTGACCTTCAAATATATGTCTAATTAGTGATTGTTTCTCCAACACCTACATGTAAATTGTCTCTTGATTCCATTTTCATAAAGAAAGTCTAAAAATTCTTTGGAGAAATATTCTCCTCCTCCATCGGACCTCAAGGTCTTTATGTAGCGTCCTGTTTCCTTTTCTACCTGTGCTTTAAATCTCTTGAACATGGAGAACACATCTGATTTTTGTTTTATGCAAAACATCCATACTTTCCTTGAATGATCATCAATAAAAGTGACAAAATATCTATTACCAGCCACTGATGGTTGTTGTGATGGTCCCCATACATCCGTGTGTATCAAGTCGAGGACATTCCTTGCCACATAGTTGCTTTTCTTGAATGGTTGTCGAGTTTGCTTTCCTAGTTGGCATGCTTCACAAAACTCATGTAGTCCGGCATCATTGAATCTTGGAAGACCTCTTACCACTTCATGGTTGCTCATGTCCTTGAGCTTGGGAATGTTGATATGTCCAAACCTTTTGTGCCACAAATCGATTTCAGCTATCCTCTTGTTTCCAAACTGAATATACATCACCTTTCCATGCGGTTGTTGAATGTCCAAAGTGAACATCCTTCCTTCTTTCCTTCCTTGAGCAATGACCTTGAATCCTTCTTTTGGATTCTTTATAAAGCAGCCTTTTTCATTGAAGATAACATGATATCCTTTCTCTACCATTTGTCCTACTGAAATCAAATTCTTTGCAATAGTAGGAACATGAAGAACATCAGCCAATACCTTCTTGTCTCCAAGCTTGATATCTCCAACATGCTCAATTGCGTGTTGAGTTTCATCGCCGGTCTCTACACATCCTTTTCCACTTGGAGCTTGTAGCTTTGTGAACAAATCTCTTTGGCATGTCATATGGTTGCTGCAACCTGAATCTATGAACCATTTTTGGTCATCACTTCTCGAGTTGTTGTAGTCATGCTTCATGGCAAGCATGGTTTGCTTGTCTCCTTTACTTGATGTACTCGCATAGTTATTTTGGCTCCTTTGGTTGCCTCCATTCAGCCTTCCATTCTTTTGCCAACAATCATTTGCATAATGTCCTAGTTTACCACAATGATAACATGTTATACCTTTATGAGGATTGTATGAACCTCGACCTCTTCCTCTATTTCTTCCTCGACCTCTTCCATGTGTGTTGTCATTTGAGTTGTCCTTGTTGTCGTCCGAGTTGTGTTGGCTGAAATTTGTATTGTTGTAGCTTCTTCCTCTTCCTCTCGAGCCTCCTCTTGAGTTCCTTCCTCTACCTCTTCCTGCATATAACATTTGACTATGGCTGTCCTTACCTTTGTTGCCTTCTCCTTGTTGAGCAACCTCTTCAGCCACAAGATTTGGTATAATCTCGTCGAATGTTGGTAGAGGATCTCTATAAAGGATGTTTGTGATGAGGGGCTTCCACTTTTCTTCACTCCTCAAGCCATTGAGGGCTGTTTGGACGATGTCTTCCTCTTCTATCTTGCATCCAACTGATGCTAGTTGATCTCGAAGCTCCTTAATCCTCAATGTATACTCACTAATGCTTTGGTTTGAGCTTTTCTTCATGTTGTTGAGCTCGTTCTTGAGTTGCATCCTCCGAGACCTTGTTGAGGTAGCATACACCTTCTCCAATGCTTCCCAAACTTCTTTGGCTGTTTCTAAGCTTTGCACATGACCAATCATAGTGTTAGAAATAACTTGTGAGATGAGGAACATCACCCTTCGATTCCTCTCTTCCCAATCAGCAAATTGTCTCCTTTGTGCCGGAGTAATGTTGGGATCTTCAAGGTCTACCGGTTGTGGATCATCTCCACTAACTAAACCCCATAAACCTTTACCTTTAAGGTAATTTATCATTCTATACCTCCAAGACTGAAAATTGTCTTTGTCTAACTTCTCAACTTGTTGTCCTAAATCAGCCATTGAAAACTTCCAAGATTGAAGTTTACCTCAAGTATGTTGTGGCGCTCTCTCTTGAATTCACGAAGCTCCCCCTTGATTTGTAGATTTCCCTTTGCTTCAGTTTAGTTCCAATGCTTTGCCTCTTCAAACTCCAAGGCTCTGATACCAAATGTTGGAGAATTCCTCTCCTAATCGCAGCGGAAAGTGTAGAAGACCTTCTCAGGATGAAGACTCTTGCCAACAGCAGAACCTTCAAATGAAAACTGGTACCAACTGAAATATCCAATGAACTTGATACTTTGGTCACTCAAACTAGACACCTAGAGCTTTCAAATGAGATATCAAACACTCAATTTGGAGTAGATTTGAGTTGTCAACTATTTGATTCAAAACAGACTACCTGTCCACTCAGTTAGGCTGAAAACTAGACTTCACTAAAACCTGAATAACTCAGAGAGCATAAAGAATTTCATAAAACTGTTCTAGACAGATGAAGTACTCAAGATAAGCTTTCCAACTAATGTTTAAACACTAAATTTGGATACATATGTTGAGAGATATGACTCTCACAAGTAGACTACCCAAAAATGGGTGTGCGGCTGGACACAACTGAAAACTAGACTTCACTAAAACCTGAATAACTCAGAGAGCATAAAGAATTTCATAAAACTGTTCTAGACAGAGGAAGTACTCAAGATCAGATTTCCAACGAATGTTTAAACACTAAATTTGGATACATATGTTGAGAGATATGACTCTCACAAGTAGACTACCCAAAAATGGGTGTGCGGCTGGACACACTCTATGAGAGTGAACTGAACGAAATGACTCAAACCAAATGAAGTAGATACAAGGGGGCTTCCACGCCTTCTTCCTCTCTCCTTGAGTGTCCTCCCTTGCTTCTTTTATAGCCAAGTGACCAAAAACTCTCATGATGAGTTTGAGAGCTCTTCTCCATCATTTCTCGACTACTTTGGACAGCCACTCCTCTTACAATTCAGATTTTGGATTTGATTCTCTTTTGAATGATTCTCTTTTGGCCTCCACTACTTGCTGAAGTAAATGCTTCTATTTTTCATTTTTGTATTTTCCTTCTACTTGAAGAAAATCCTTTTTGCAAAAATATATACGAGCTTACTTCTTTATTTTTAACATCCGGCCCTATTGTATTATTGAAGCCTATTTACTTCTTTTCACCACATGCACCATTTGGTAAGCATTGCATCTGTTTTTGTCTTTTGTTTGATGCTTCAAAGGTCCTATGTTTAATCTTTGTTCACACACTTTGGGACCTTCTTTCACATTGCAGCCTGATGCGTGCCCATGCGTTGTATTGGGCAGAGGGTGAGTTATCTTTATTGAACAGGTTTTCTTTTTTATTTTCTTCTTCTTTGTCTCTTGCTTGATTCTCCCTCCACACATCGGATGCATAGGTAGATATTTAGAGACATATATAGATAGATTAACATATGAATGCAAAAGATAGCTATACATATAGATAGGTACATAACTAGCTTGTTTGATTTGCATAGTGTTTCTTAAAAAATATGTTAATATAGTTATCTAGTATTTAAGAAAATAGATGAATAGAGATGTACTATTAAAGATAGATAGATAGATTCATAGATATAGACTTTATTCTTCTTCATGTACTATCAAAGATCATAATCACATAACATAATCATACATCATAATCACAAGCACATTGCATCATGAAAGTCAAAGATCATAATCACACATCATAATCACTTATCATAATAAAAATTCTTAATCATTATCCATCATAATGAAACATCATTGTTCATTGGTATCCAACACTATTCACCATCATCATTATCTAGAGTTATGATTTTGAGATCTTTTAATCACTTGACGTACTTCTCAATGGTTCTATTTAAAGAAATGGATCTCCATTTCTCTTTCTCAAACAAAATGAGAGCCCCCTTTTCTTTTGATGCATGGAGCTTGCTTCTCTCTCTTGAACCCTATAGTTTGAATTCATTATTCTTGTGGCTTGAAATATTTGTATAAATTAGGGATGAATAAATTAAAGCGACTAAGAGAGAAATTCTTCAATTTAGAGAGTGGGAGATGAGATATATACCTTGGTGATCACATGCAAATGATTAGGTATATTAATATCTTAGTAACATCTATATCATTTAAATATTATCTTAGTCAAGGCATTTGGTGTTCTTGGGTTGCATTTAAAACTATAATGAGCTTGTGAAATATGAGAATCCATAACATTTAGCAAAAGCTTATTAGTAGAGATCTCATTTTTGAAAGTTGTTATATCATAATTGCAAACGTTTTGTTTATTTATCTATATGTCCATCTCTTCCACTATTCTTGAGTGATCAAAAACTTGTGATTCATGATAACTTGTGATTGAGGAAACATTACAAGTGGTATAAGAGAAGAATCGATCCTCGAGAATGATAGAAGGTTTGATGCCAAAGATCCGTGAGCAAGAGAAGCAACTAGAAGATGCAACAAATTTGTTCATGGAGCTGAATGATGAAGTGGAGGAAGGTGCACGAATATCTAGTGTGCCTAGAGGAAAACAAAAATGCAATTATGAAGATATGGAGGCACGTGATTTTGCCCTCAACCAAGCATTCAAGAAGGAAAAATTGTATGATTTTGATGGTGAGAAGAAGAATGATGAAGATCTAGAGGCATGGATTTCTTTGATCTTCAACAATTTAGTGAGGAGTCCAAGGCAAAGGTTTGGATCTTACATCTGCATGGCATCGTAAAGTTACGATGGAAGTCCTACATGTAGACCGAGACGCATTCTTGTCCGGCTCTATGGAAGGAATTTAGAGAGCAAGCAAAAAACATTACTGACCTCCACACTACCGTATGGAGAAGAAGATGAAGTTTTAAAATTTTTTGACAACATGAGAGTGACAGGAGTAGCTTGTTTGTTGATGAGTCCAAAGAAAATTTCCTAAATCTTCATAAATATGCAGTGGTGTTTAGTGGTGATGTTGAAGAGCAAGTTTATTGAAGGGATTTGTGAGGAGCTTCTCTATCAAGTGAAGGGATCTAGATGTGTTGATTTTCTTGATGCTCTTGCAATGGCCGAAAATTTTGAGAAGATGGAGAAGTTCAATTTGCAAAAGGTGAATAGAACCAAATTCATTGCGATGGGACATATGCCACAAAGAGCTACCACAACAAACATGAAAAATTCAAAGAAAACTTCATCTTCTAATAATTTAGGTAAGAATCCTACTCAGGTGGAAAATCAAAGGAGGCATCAACCCATCCATTGGCAGCAAGATCTTGATTTTACTGAGTGGGCAAAAAGACTCAATTTGTGTTTTCATTGTGGGGAGCAAGGGCATCGAACATATGAATGACTGAACAAGGCAATCTCTCAGCCTACACAATTGAAGATGATAAACATCATTGAGGAAAGTGAAACAATTGAAAAAGCAAATGATGGAGGTAAGTTCCCTAACTCTACGTTGCATTGCATGGTGGCTATTTTTTTCCCAAAGGCTTCTATACTTATGATTTAAGGTATGATTTCTATCCATAGAATAAGATTTCTCATAGTCGGGTAGTATGCATTGTTCTCTATTTTTCAAATTGGCACAGAATCTAGGGATACCCCTAAATATGCAAATAATAACACCTGTGGAGATGGCCAATGGATGAGTCCACAGTACAAAAGGATATGTTGAAAACCTTACTTTAACTTTCTTATAGGTGGTTTTTTGGAAGTTTCCATGTGATTGAAATAAAATAGATTGATGCAATTATAGGCATGGATTGGTTAGTTTGAAATTCTACAATAATTGATTGAGAACAAAGAACAATCATTTTAAGGCTAGATGGTGAGTCTATCCACATTCTATGTGATGCACATAATCCTAAGCCTATTCTCATTTCTACTATGCAGATAATTGGAGGTATATGTGATGGGTGTAGAACATTTGTAGTGTATGTGAAAACTCTGCATGAGGAAGATAATGATGAAAATCTTCCGAATTATGTAGGAAATCTTTTGAAAGAATATGCAAATGTATTTCCAAAAGACTTGCCTAGTACACCTCCACCTAGATAGATTGACCATGCCATCAACTTGTACTGGGGGAGAAAACCATATTCTAGAGCACCCTATAGATTTAACATAGATGAATTAAAGGATCTTAAGATTCAATTAGATTATCATTTGAAAAATGGCTTCATAAGACCAAGTGTTTCACCTTGGGGAGCACATGTTTTATTTTAGAAGAAGAAAGATGGTTCTAATAGATTATGTATTGACTATAGGGGGTTGAATAAAAGAACAACTAAAAATAAGTAACCACTCCTTCACATAGATTACTTATTAGGTCAATTAAGTGGAGTGACTATATTCACTAAGATTGGCTTAAGGCGTGGTTATCACCAAATTAAGATCAAAATAGAAGATATACACAAGACAACCTTTTGAACATGTTATGGACACTCTTAGTTTATAGTTTTACCTTTTGGATTAACAAATGCGCTTACCACATTCATGTGCTTGATGAGTAATAGCTTTCATGATTATCTAGATGAATTCATCTGAGTATTTCTTGATTATATATTTGTATAATCTAAAGACGATGATGATGAGCATGATGTACATCTCAAGATACTTTACAAACTCTTACAGAACACAAATTATATGGAAAGAAGGCTAAATGCTTCTTTGCTAAGAATAAACTTGTGTATCTAGGAAGAGTAATTTCTAAAGAGGGAATTCATATAGACCAGGATAAAGTGAAAACAATAGTTGATTGGCTAGTTCCTAAGACTGTAAGAGATATTCAAAGTTTTTAGGATTGGTGCAGTATGAAAGATCACCTATTAAGGATTTGTCAAAGATAGCTAATCCCCTCACATATTTGACTAAAAAGAATGTATGATTTGTGTGGAGTGATGCCTATCAAAAATAATTTGAAGCATTGAAAAAAAAAGTCATTGAAAATTGTGTTTTGCAAAGATGAGAAATGGGAAAGCCTTTTGTGGTTGCATGTGATGCAAGTGGTAGTCAGATAGGATGTGTTCTTTCACGAGATGGTAGGGTGGTTGCATATGAATCTAGAAAATTAAGAAAACATGAACTTAATTATCGTACTAATGATCTAGAAATACTTGATCTTGTACATGCACTTAAGCATTGGAGACATCTATTGTTAGGGGCTAAGTTTCGATTGAAAATAAATCATCGGGGTCTAAAATACATTCTCAAACAACCACTGCTCAATAATAGGCAAAACCATTGGATTGAATTATTAAGTGAGTATGATTTTGCCATTGAGTATTTGGCTCATAAGGAAAATAAGTTCGTTGATGCATTAAGTTGAAGACTTTTATCTAATCTCCTTTCTATAATAAATTCTGATTTTCTCAATCAAATTCAAGAAGAACTCAAACAAGACTCTTTTTATGCACCTATCTTCAATTTTACGCATGAAAGCAAGGGATCAATGTATCAAGACAAATTTCATTTGCTAAATGGATCTTTGTACTGTAACAATTTATTATGCATATCTTCTAAGTCTCCATTAAAAGCTCAAATATTACATGATTGTCATGATGCACCTTTTTTTACATATCTAGGCTATTCAAGGACCTACATTAAAATGAAATATTCTTGCTTCTAGCCATGTATGAAGTGGGATATTAGAAAATATATTAGTGAATGTTTAAAGTGCCAACACGTGAAATTTGAGTTTAAGAGAATGCTTAGAATGCTTCAACCTTTGGATGTTCCAAATCAGAAGTGGGAGTCTATCTCTATGGACTTTATCACTAAATTACCTACAACCAGAAGCAAACATGATACCATATTTGTGGTAGTTGATCAGGCTACCAAGATTGCACATTTCTTTCCTATGAAAAAGACTAATACTGCCTTGAATGTTGGAAGAATATTTGTAAAAGAATTTTTTCAACTACATGGAATGCCTAAAAACATAATTTTTGATAGAGACTTTTGATTCACATCAAATTTTTGGAAAGAAACATTTGAATCGATTGGAACTCAACTTCCTATGAGTAGAGCTTTCCATCCACAAAATCATGGGGAAACTGAGAGGATTAATTGAGTATTTGAAGATGTTGCATATGTGTGTGAATGAAAATCAGGATTTGGAGTGAGTATTTGCCCTTAGTTGAGCTTGCATACAATAGTGCTTGGAATGCATCTACAAAACTGACTCTATTTGAGGCTGTGTATGGTTATAATTCCTTGACTCCACCTTTATTTTTTTGTTTTCCAAATAAAGTAGAAGTATCTAAAGAAATGCTTGAGAAGATGGATGAAGAAGTTGGAAAAATTAAGCAACACATGAAAGAAGTTCAAAAAAGACAAAAGAAATTCTATGATTTGAAGACAAGACCACTTGAATTTCAAACACATGACATGCTATTTCTTAAAGTCAATCCTCACGGATCTAACTTGATGCTAGGGAAGGATCGTAGACTTTCTCCATGCTACACAAGTCCTTTTAAAGTTTTGAAAAAGATCAGATATCTTGCTTATTTGTTGCAATTACCTCAACATTTAAATGTGCATCTTGTATTTCATGTTAGCTTACTTAAAAGATATGGACCAAATTTTGCTCATGTTTTACAAGACAACTATAAGTTGAAAGATGATGCCTCTTTTGAGCTATAGTAAAGATTTTGGTGAAATGGCATACATATCGAGTTGAAAATTTGACTTGGGTGAACTTAGATGATTTTTTGGCACATTATGCTTCTTTCCAACTCTAAGGACAATGATCTTAAAAGGGGGGAAGATTTGTAATAGGCCTTTCAATAGTGAAATAATTCATTATGAACTTTCCAAATTACATTGTGGGGATAATGCTTAGATTGAATAATTAGGTCATTTTATGCATGTAGGGAAAAATTAGGGATGAGGAGTTTTATATTCTCTCTCTAAATCTTATCACATCATGTTTTCTGGTTGAAAATTGAACGTGAAGATGAAAGAATTAAGAGAAATGTTGTATGAGAGAAAGGTAGAGCATGCACAAGGGAATAAAAGTGGCTCTATGAATCTTTTGCAAATCATGTTTTAAGTACCTCATTTAAGACTCTACATTTAGTTCAATATAAGAAAATGCCTTGGTTTTATTCTCTCTCTAGAATTTCTTAACTTGTAGGGCCCAAAAGCTGATACTTGGAGGCAGATTTGGACCTAGGTCATCTCTAACACTATTATGCATATCCAAGAGTTGAACATCTTTGGGTCTCACAAGCTTAAGCTAATTCCTCACTTTTTTTGAGTTACAAAATTGGAAAAATGCCATTTTTTTAGGTACTTAAAAAAAAATGGGTTTCTCTATTTCTATTCAAATCGGTAGTTTTGAAGCATATGTGTTGCCATGCACACTTATGGATGTCATTGGATATGTCTTTTCATTGCTTTTCTTCTATTTTTGGATAGCTATCGATAAACAAAGCACTTGACTACTAGAAACACATGCTTTTGCAAAAGTTTTGCATGCAACATGGGGAGAACCAACTTTTCCCATATTTGGTGGATCACATCCTTCCTTCGGGATGATAAACTCTATTTTGAAGGCGATTTCAATGGCGTAAAGCAAAAAAGAGGCCGAAAATCTCTATCTATCTATCTATCTATCTATCTATCTATCTATCTATC
>CM035436.1:7750472-7777972 GCA_020310875.1 Ceratopteris richardii
CCAAGGAGGAGCAAGTGTCATATTAGTGCCTTGTTGATCTTTTTGACACAATGCTCAACTTCATTGTTGAAGCCCCCTTTCTATGACACAAACACTTTGGTGTTTTGGCCTAAGCATTTAGTTTACGTCATTGTGTACAATTAGTTCCATTAACGAGAACACCCATCTCTATCATTAGTAGATCAAGCATGAAGCTAGTCATATTCAATTATTCAAACAACTTAATTAGGGTTGTTAAACTACAGTCAGCCTTGTCCTTCTGATGATTTATCTTCCCGAAGGCTTCTACTCTCTATAACCTCATCTTAACTTAAATATTCTTGAATACAGACCTTATTGTTCTCCAAAAATGGAACTTTTTTCGGAATAATCCACGAACTTTGCCAAAAATGATCTCCTATCCAATTGTTGTCACAATCAACAACAATTTTTTTTTTTAGAAAAAGAAAGTGGTTGCTTCTCAAAATTAAAGCCCAAGCTATGGAACCTTATATGCTTGAATCAATACCTAATGTACTTACATTTGAACTTGTTGCACCAAAACCACTGAATATTAACTGACCAAACATGCTTCATCAGACACCTAGCTACATCTTGGACCCCTATCATATTTATGAGATCATCCACTTTTCTATAATGTCACCTATACCACACATGGTGATTATCTCCATGCTAAACAAAATTTGAGGTATAAATTCTTGTTATTGTGTACTTACCTTAATAATTTAATTGGTTATGCTATCAAACCCCCAAAAAGTATTGTAGTAACCGAATCCCCCTCTAAACACACATTTTTTGCACCTCATAGTCACATTGTTATATGGCTTTGCAATTCCATCCTCATCTTCCCCTCTATGCATTACGTTGATTGCCCCTCATCCACAATGGGACATAATGCCTTTTATTTTTCTTTTTTCAATATTTTTGTTTTTCTCTATGCCAATATTATGGTATTAGACTCTCCATTTTGGCATTTTGAAGCTCTGAAAGATCATGGTAAAAGACCATCTAATAATGGACTCTTAATGTCTCATATTGACTAAATAACATTAAGATTGAAAGATAAGCACGAAGCAACAAGGAAATTAATTTACTCTTCTATTTTATGGTGTGCTATCTTTCTTTTTATGGAGTTTTTTTTTAAAGTTTGGTCTTTTACCTACCTTCCATTATGTTCAAAATTTAGAAGAACGACTCACACATCTAAGGACCTCATTTATCCCATACCTTTAGAGACTAATGCAAGAACGATCTACGAACATTGAACTCTCAAGCTTCAATCCAAGGGTTCATTGTGTTTACCACTACACCATGCACCATGACTTCTTGGAAGTTTGTTCTGCTCATTGTTTATAGACCTTGAATTAAGAGCCACCAATGCAATTTAAGAGGAATTTGAGTTCTACTCATATTTTTTAAGGCCTTAAAAAAATGTTTATTATAGCTTGAACTCCATCATGCAAGAGCCCTTTGATTTTAATCTTGTTGTTTTCTATTACAAAGACTCTATGGTGCTTGAAGGGAGGGGGGGGGGGCGAGCTCTTGGTGTTTCTTATCCTTCTAACCAAAAAGTTCAAGGAGCAGCACTCTCTCCATATTTTCCAAAGGACTTCACTTTTGATCGTGTCCCACAAGGGAGAAGAGCAACCAATCACTTCCCCAAGCTGGGCTTGCTCCTAGTCAAATGGATGAATGGCCTTTAGACACTCACCAACCCTCCTCTAGATGAATTCAATTTTAGGAAATGAGAAGATGAAGATGTGCACAAGGTCTTCCTACCCCTAATAACATCTTTTACACCACGTCAAACAGCCACAAATATTAGAAGCTTTCACATTGGTCCATATTCCACTCCGGAGGATTCACCACTAGAGGGTTGCTTTCTTACATTCCATTAGAGGGTGCCAATTTAAGATGACATCAAAGCCACAACCAATCTGAGCATCACTTCCTACTGAGATCTTGAAACACATCTTGAGGATGCTTGATTCATGGGACTTTCTTTATCCTATTACTATTTTTCAATTTCATACCTTTCCGGCTAGGCACTTCTTGCCAAGTAAGAAGGAGACTTTTCGAGTTCCCCCAAGCATTCACCCTTTGCATTAAGAGACACCAATCCTCAAAGGCAATTCTTTGGTTCTTATCAATGTCTTCAAATCTAATCCAATTTCTTTCTTGATGATTCCATAGGTCCTTCCATTGTTGAAACCCTTTAAGCCAAAATTTTTTAGCTCTTTGGAGGCACTCCTATTCAATTTCTAGGATGCTAGATATCGAAAACCAATTGGAGCCATTTTGCCTGGTACCAACCACCTACTTCCACTGAGTGCCAACCATGCAATGCTTCTTCATCTTGTTCCATGGTGATCAAAGGGAGCCACCAAAAGGAGAGTCCTTAGGGGAAGTAAGAACCAAGGAAAATAAAAGAGTGAAAAGAGACCTTGTTACCTAGGGGTGCCCATTAGCATGAGGTTTGAGTTATTTCTAAAAATTAGCTTCGACCATGTCTTTGTTGTTTATCCAAGTTTTAATCATCCATTTGGATGCAAGATTTTTTTCCATAACTTCCACATCCAGCATACCAAGGTTTTCAACCTCCTTAGAGCACTTGTAAATTCCCCATTTTATTTTAGGCATAACTCTCGAGTCGGGGTCCCCTATCCACTGAGTTTTTTTACAGATTCGATTCATTTTTCGTCAACTTAGAGTTGGAGGCCTCTGACACTCCTGTACTTCCGCATCTAGGATACCAAGGTTGCCAACCTCCTTAGAGGTAGCACAAATCCCCCATTTAATTTTAGGCATAACTCTTGAGTTGGGGTCCCCTATCCATTGAAGTTTTTTATAGTTTCTGTTCATTTTCATCAACTTAGAGTTGGAGGCCTCTGATGCTTCTATACCTCCACATCTAGGATACCAAGGTCGTCCAATCTCCTTAGAGAAAGTGCAAATTCCTCATTTAATTTTAGGCATAAATCTCGAGTTGGGGTCCCCTATCCACTGATTTTTTTTACAGATTCTTTTCGTTTTCATCAACTTAGAGTTGGAGGCCTCGAGTCTACTCAAGGAGTTGGAAGCCTCTGATACTCCTATACTTAGCTGTTTCAATGAGGAAGTTGAAGCCATCCATAACTACAACAAAGAGTAGAGGAGAAAGGGGATAACCTTGCATGATCAACCTTTTGAGCTTGATGGGTTAGAAAGACTACTATTGATATTGATATGAGCAGAGACATTGCCCAAAAGAGAGGCAACCATACACATAAATCTAGAGCTTAATCCCAAAATCTTTGAGAGACTTCAAGAAGAAATCCCACTCGAGTGTCTAATAAGCGTTGTCAAAGTCAATCTTGAGAAAAGTCAAATTTAGATTTGATTCCTTTACAATCTCCATACCTTCCCATATGTCAAGAATATCATCTAACATGGACCTCCATTTGATGAATCCCTTATGATTGCGGCTTAGCCAATCACAAAGGTGATTGGTAATTCATCTAGGGAGGGCCTTTGCGATAACCTTGTATCCTATTTGAAGCATAGTTATTGGTCTTCAATTTTCAATTCTGTTCTTACTATCAATTTGCTGACTCCTTCATTTAAACAAACCAGAATAGCCCCGAATCTAAAAGCTTCCCTCCACACTAGACTTAAGGGAATGGCGAGAGAGTCTTTAAAGGCTTTAAAGAATCTTTAAGTGAGAATGTCAAGCCCATGGTTCTTACCTGAGGGAAGGGAGTAAATAGCAGACTCGATCTCACAATAGAAAGTGGTTCATCTAGACAGGTGGCAATGACATGTGAAATCCTCTTGGATCTAATGTGCAAAATTTTGGCCATACATTTATTTTTTAGTTTGAAAGAGGAGACGCGATGCCAAGTGTTGCAGAATGTGATCATGATTTTCCTTCTCAATCTTTTTTTTTGTAAGTGGAGGTTCAGCTGAAGCCTACTCCCCCAGATTTAACTATACAAGTGAATGGGCATAGTACTCAGGGGACCTCCGTGTCCCACGAAGCAGGGGTTAGACAAGGTTACAACATTACAATTGATTTAAGTGGTTAAAGCCATACATGTCCAGCCTGAGCTTGAACCTTGGACCTCTGCCTCAAGAGGCCAAAACTCAACCAATTGCCTTACTGAACGTGGACTTTCTACATTGAAGGTTGTTGTTGATCATATTGAAGAGACTATCTTGATCTATTTTTTCTTTATAATTCTGCACATTTTTCCAAAAAGTCTGTTGATTTTACCTACCCACCACATTGAATTTCTTCTCTGCTCACTTTGAGAAGGCCGTTTTGGAGATCGCCACCGTTTAGACATCACTGTATTTATCTCCTCGAAAACAACAAGTTGAAACCCAAATGGGTCCCACATGAGGGTGATGGTAATGTTATCCGCCTCATTTGTAATGCTCTGTAGCTTGCCATACTCCTCCCCTGCATTGTGGGATTTGGGGGGTCCCATGGGCACTAGTCCCATTCACTTGTAACTTTTTCTCTTTATTATAATTAAAGTCCGGGAGATTAGGCTAAGGCCGAACTTCCTTTATTTAAAAAAAAAAAGGCCGTTTTGGAGATACCCCATAACAATCCGTAACGTTTGGGCTCAAATCAACATGTGGTTTCATGAATTTTCCACTTTTAGAGTTTCCAAAATATAGTACACGTGGCATTTTGTTAAGCAAGGAAATACTCAGTCCGAAACCAAGTCCATAGCCTGTCAATGCGCAGACCTCCTTTGTCCGAAATATGTCCTCAACTTTCGATTCTTTGAGAGCTTCTCTATCTTCCGGCTCTGCCACTGAGATTTCTACACCTGTGTGCACTCGTAAACTGCGATTCAAAGTTCAGCACGCCTTTGTCATTTGCATTAGCGCTTCCGGCGACAGTCAGGTGAGCCTTCGCTTGTGGGGAGAGAGAGAGAGAGAGAGAGAGAGAGAGAGAGAGAGAGAGAGAGAGAGAGAGAGAGAGAGAGAGAGAGAGAGAGAGAGAGAGAGAGAGAGAGATTTGATTCATCATCTGTATCAATTTCCTATATCACATTATGGATTTCATAGAAAGTCCTTTGCAATCCATACAACTTACAAGGCCTAAATTTGACAGGCAGGACAAAATGTCATATGGGAGGTAAAATTTTGACAGGTATATTTTGTCATATGTCATATGACATGTAAAATTTTGCTTTTGCCTTTCACCTGAGGGATTTTGATATATCTACAGGAGACATGTAGATATAACATGCATATAGATGTATAAAAAAATGATAGCGAAATTACCAATGTAAGCCTGTCATGACAGGAAGTTTCAAAAAATATCGATGTGAGAGGCACAATGCCTGTCAATTTTAGGCCCTGAATCCATAGTGACGTTAAAGCGTATATCAGGTCATGACTCATGCATATCATATGGAATAAAGCGAGGGGAGGCATACAAATAAAATATTTTTCGAATATCCAATGTATGAAGTCTTGTCTTTTGCATGTTTGTGATGAGTGGACACACATGCAAATGAGATAGCGAGTGGGTGAACTTGAATTGTGTAACTATCTAGATGCTTGGCCCTCAACCACTTTAGTGACTCTTTCTTGGCAGAATCAGTCGAGGAAATGGGATACTTACGTGAGCCCTCTTTTAGCATCACATGCATTCATTGTGGTGATCATATAGGTAGCCATGTCATAGCTCTTGCCAAATTAAGTTGATCAGGTGATATTTGGAAGATCAGCTCGACCCACTTGATTGTCTTCTTTGGTCTCTGTTAGAAAAGAGACACACTTTAACACATGAAAAATAACAGTTGGACAATTATAAGTAATATTTGATGTTTTTTGCTCCCACATGCCACTGATCATCTTTTATTGGAGTGGATAGGAATGTAGTAAGAGGTGTTTATGGAGACATCTGACAAAAAGCATGAGTTAGAGTCTATCCATTCATATGTCAATCTTGCTCAGTTCCAAAGCTTTTTAATTCCTATTTCGTAGAGTGAAAGAAGTCCCAATGTCTTTTCCTTTCAAGAAAGACATCTTCTTTTGGTAATATCTGTGTAATGCAGTTAGGGCTTTTGGTATATTTACACATATTTAATAGGATAATTTCCTAGTTAATATGACTACTTTCATGAGAGTCATTTTCTTAAAAAAACATTTTTTACAATCTTTGATAATGGCCTTGGAAAGTGTGATCATAAGATTAAAAAGGAACATGGCTAGCTTGTTTAAACATTTTATGTTGATTCCATTTTATTCCAACATATTCAGGTAATTATGGTAAGGTACGGCAATAGAAGTTTTTTGGGAGGAAATGCCCGAAATTTTTTAATGGAAGGGATGGTTTTTACAAGGGAGCATAAGCTTGATGTGTTTCTTCCTAAAACAATTCATTACTAAAAGGAACAATACTCAAGAGAAAGGGAAAAGGAGAATAAACAAAGATGATTTCACAAAAAGCTATGCATGTAAGAATAACAAAAGATAAAGTCAATGAATGCTTCATTTAGTGTATAGATACATGAAAAGAAAGAGCTTCTTGAACATGCTCGAGTAAAGGATTGGATGTTGATGATATGGAATTAAAAGGTAAAAGAGAACATACCGTAGGCCTTAGTTCTACGATTTTGTATAAAGACTTCTCATCTTTGGCTTTGTAAATGTCTTATTGGAAAATGTGTACTTTGAGTAAATTATAATGTTAAGGTGATGAAAAGGACTTTGACAAATTGCGATTTATTGGACTATGAGATGGGCTATGACAAAATAATGGACTTGTATAGTTGGTGGACAAGGATAACATGATGGACTTTGATGATTGATAGGCAAGGAAATTGTGATAAACTTGGATAACTACGGTGAACCTTGAGGAATGCTATCTGAACTAGGTTGAGCCCATAGGGATAGCCCATGTTGGGCAAGCATGACACACTGTTAGAAATTGCTTGACCGACATACTTGCTCAAGCACTTTAATAGAATGAAATATTTGAGGCAATTTATGCACTGTAGACTAATACACCCAGAGAAAGAAGAACAAAGAAAGAAGGAGAGAGTTAAAGTATGTGGGCTAGTAACCATTTTAGAGGCTATCTCACTCATTCTAATCATCTTGTATCATAGAGGTTACCTTGACAAGAAGGGCTCTTGTTAGCTTAGTCTTTGGCGTGAGGAATAGCAATGGGAAAGCGATGAAGGGCATCATGGCTTGGAGGCCTTTATTAAATGTCTTAGGGTCGTAAGGGGAAGCCTTTAGCTTTCGTACTCCCTCTTGTGTGATGAGTGAGTCGATTCCTTAACTTTCCTTCCTAAGCATATGCAGAAGATCTATTCTTTGGATACTTTCTTAAGCATAAGCATTTGATTTTTATCCATTTTATGGTATTTGGAGAACCATCAAAATCTTTAGGTCTCATATCTTATTATTCGTTGTATTCAACCTCTATTTTGAAGATTTTTATATGCTTACTTTTTGGAATATTTCATAGTATTATTTTGAGCTATAATTTTTTAGATTTATGTGTGCAAAATCTATACAAAAATTATAGCATCGGCAAGTAATTTGAGATTTTATGACTTGTCAATATAATTCATACGAGGGTTGTCATGTCATACTTATTATATTAGTTCATCTAACCTCATGTCATACTTGTGTTTTGAGATATTGCCACTACTTTATTCATTTCATAGAGAGAACAAGAGTTGAAAACTCTAGTATTCATACCTCTTTTACTATGGATTAAGGTCCAAGTGCAATAAGGACACCTTTATCTAAAGTGAATAGCCATGCAAAAGGCTCATTGCATAGTGCTAGTGTTAAAGCTAGCTTGCAAAAGAAAGCAGTAAGAGAGGCCATAAGGGAGAATTGTAGAGAGTACACGCGGGGAAGCAAAATGAAAAGAAGAGTGTATTCACAAAAGAAAGAGTGTGAGAGACTCAAAATGAGTAGATTAAGAAATGGGTAAACTCACATGGATTAGAAATGAGCTTGCCAAGAGCATGGAGTAGGCTCCTTAAGCTTCTAACCAAGTACAAATGGGGGGAGAGGCCCTCCTTATATAGATTTGGAAGGGCCTCTCCAAAGTACATCTCATGTGGGATAATTCCCCTCAAAGGAGAATGAATACAATGGTAGAAGCAAATGGCAAGGTACCCAAACACAAAAGAGATACAATATAAAATGGAAATAAACTGAAAATGGAGTGCCTCCTGGATACAAAATGGAGATGCATTTATGCGGATGCAAATATAGATGATGTAGGAGCAATTATGTCGTCAACACCCCCTCTATAGCTCCATTTTGGAGTGGTTGAATGCTGCAGAGGTCCACCAAGCGCTGAAGTGGAATTGGAGGTAGAGCCTTCGTGAACACGTCTTGTATACTGCATGAGAGGAATATCCAGAGACACGAGCTTCTCACGGATGAAATGGTACTGTATCTCGATGTGCTTCATTCGAGCATGGAACACTGTATTCTTGGCGATGGACAATGTTGACTTGCTGTCCGTGTGGATGTGTGTCGGAGTAAGTTGCAAAACACCGATGTTAGATAATAAACGTCGAAGTTAGATGGCCTCACATGCCGCAAAGCTGGATGCTCGGTACTCGGCCTCAGTGGATGATATAGCAACTGTAGGCTTCTTCTTACTTGCCCAAGAGATAAGTCCTAAGCTAAGCAAGAATATGTACCCGGAAGTGGACCGTCGAGAATCAGGATCATGAGCCGAATCTGAATTTGAGTATCTAGTGAGTTCAATGCCCCCTCTATACCAAAGACCATGATATTGGGTGAGGACAAGATATCGAAATAGTCTCTGAGAAGCATCCCAATGTGTCTATCGAGGTTGATGTGTAAACTGACTGAGTATACAACTGAGTATACAAACTTCATAGGCAATATCTGGTCTAGTGTTGGCAAGGTAGAGTAATGAGCCAAGGCCCAACATGCTGTCGATAAGTATGCACATCCACAAGTGATGATGAATCCTCCAGTGTGAGCTTGATGTTGGGATCAAGTGGTGTAGATACTGAACGACACTTGTCCATGTTATATCTGCAAAGAAGATCAGAGCATTACTTTTTCTATGATAGGAATATTCAATATGCCTTTTTTAATTTGCCAAACTTCCATACTTAAGAAGTAGTGAAGTAGTTCAAGATCTGTCATAGAGTACTCGAGGTGAAGCTTTGTGATGATGAAGTGGATGCGTTCTTCATCTGAGCATGTCAAGATCAAGTCATCTACATAGAGGATGATGATGGCCATTAAGGACTCATTCTTATAGACGTATAAATTTGCATCGGCACTGCTTCGTTGAAATCCTTTATTTTCAAAGAACTTGTGAATCTTTTCATACGAGGGCTTTCGTTCAGAGAGAAGTCAGATCTAAGCAATATGGTCAATACGTGTAGCACTACCCTCCTTTGATTCGTCATTGATCTTCATTAGCATGCCATAGTCGGAGTGTTGTAGCTTGCCCTGCATTCCTTACAGATGCCCTGATCTATATTCTCCAGAACGCTTCTACACTGTGTTGGTAGTGCCTTGTTCTATTGGCATACCATGAAGGTCTCGACGATCCTACTCTCCACTATCACTCTGTTTTGCGTAGTGCTTTCTGGCTTTCATGGAGAGATCTGTGCCATTGCCAATGTATAGAGCTTCAACTTTCAAAGCGCAAAGCTAAGCAGCAATGATCTGAAGCCTCTCATTAACGTCAATCGGATGTGATGCAGATATCTCAAGTAATTCGAGGTAAAGGCGTATGTATTGAAGTTGTCACCCCTGAGCAATGAGGACAACACGAAATAGATGACACTGGCAGTGCTGTACATAGATTACACCCCTTGCATCCGTCAGAAACAAAGGCATTGTGATGGGCAATGCGCTGATGGAGTTGGTAGGAGATTGAACTGTGAAGTCCTTAGAAGTGATTATCAAAGTGAATGAGACCCGCACATTATCACACAAATGTTATCAAAGGAGTGTTGAAACTCATAAAAATGAAGCCACGAGTGTTCATAAACACTACAAAGAAATGAAATACACTACAAAGGTATTAAAATGTCCACGACAAAAAGATTATGAACTCTCAAGGGTGGGAGAGGGTGGGAAAGAGGATGGAAAGAGGGTGGGGGGAGGGAAAAAATGGCTATTAGCATTCCAACATGCTTTCAAAGCATGAAATGAATGATGAAAAAAAATTCCACCACCAAAAGAATGTTGCCAAGACCTCCAAAGCACCACCAATTCCTCCACAATGACCACCAAAATTACCACCAAGACCTCCACCTAACGCTCTAATACCACGTAGAGAGTACACGCGTGGAAGCAAAATAAAAAGAAGAGTGTACTCACAAAAGAAAGAGCGTGAGAGACTCAAAGTGAGTAGACCAAGAAATGGGTAAACTGACATGGATTAGAAATGAGCTTGCCAAGAGGATGGAGTAGGCTCCTCAAGCTTCTAACCAAGTACAAATGGGGGGAGAGGCCCTCCTTATATAGATTTGGGATATAGATTTGAGATGGGCTCTCCAAAGTACATCTCAAGTGGGATAATTCCCCTTAAAGGAGAACGAATATAATGGTAGAAACAAATGGCAAGGTATCCGAATACAAAAGAGATACAATATAAAATGGAAATAAATTGAAAATGGAGTGCCTCTTGGATACAAAATGGAGATGCACTTATGTGGATACAAATATAGATGATATAGGAGCAATCATGTCGTCAACAAGAACACTTGATTATTCATCTGTTGTGTTATCCCTTTCAATAGAGCTAGAACCAATCAATATAAAAAGGCCATAAAGTCAAAGTAGCCAAATTGGATGTATCATGTGAGTGGGAAGGTCCTTCAGCAGAGACCTTGCGCACAAGAGAATTGAAGAAAGAAAAAGCATGTCTGGAAATGAAGCTTAAGTTTTTTCGGGACACATGGAAGAAATATGGATGCAGCATCTTGTGTGATAGTTGTTAAGATGCCCATAAAAGACATATATATAATGTTTTCATCTCATGTTGCAAGAGGTCTATGTTTTGGAAGGCCATAGATGTGTCGACTCTTTGTCTTACCATTACAGGTACATTCCATTGTTTGAGCATATTATTTGACTTCATGTATATTATTTAAAGTATAGTTATTGATTTGTTAATTATTTATTGCAAGTGCATACATTTATGGGCACATAAAAAATGTCATTGAGGAAATCGGGGCTCACAATGCGATGCACGTGTTAATAGATAATGGAAGCAATTGTGTACTATGATAAGTATACTTGAGAAAGAGTATCCTTCTATTGTTTGGAGCCATGTGCTTCTCATTGCTAAGATGTTTGATTGAAGATTTGGGCAATATATTTTGGATCAATGCAATCTTTGAAGCTATAGAAGTAGGGTCAAATTTGTGACCAAGCGGCCAAGAATATTGGCTATGTTTCGAGCTAATAGTTAGTTGGAGATCCTCAAACCCTCTACCACAAGGTTCCGTTATATGTTTGTGGCACTAGAAAGACTCATTCCTCTGCGAACAAATCTAATTCTCACAATGAATAGTAATTAGAGGATTGTCTGCTATAAGAGCACCACTTCAAAGTTATTGCAGTTTAGTTTGTCATGTTATGAATGAGTCTTGGTGGGTTAAGGTAAAGGGTTTAGTTAAAACCCTAAATCTTATATACATTGTCCTTTGCATTACCGTCATGGATGGCAAATTGGCAATACTGTGGGTTTTCTCTATGAGTATATGGATAGAATTGGAGAGGCATTGTTGTGAGCTAATAGGTGGTTGTGCAATTGTGAAGTTTGGTTTGCTAATTGTTTGTTGGCAATCCATGGTGATTTCTCTATCCTAAGTGGTCATTCTTCTTCTTCATGGTTAAACTTAGGTGATAAAAGAGATTTGGGCATTCTACCACAAAACTTTGGCTTTTGTGGAGCACTTGTGGTCCTTGTGCTGTTGTTAATTTGTTGTGTGATTGTAAAGTTTGGTTGGATTGTTGGCAATTCGTGATTCCTCTATCTGTTGTTAGTTTGTTGTGTGATTGTAAAGTTTTGTGGGATTGTTGGCAATTCATGATTCCTCTATCTCACTTGGCATTCTTCTTCTTTGAGGTTGGTATCTACTATCCCTTCTTTCTTGGGGTTGGCTTGGGTGTTCTTAAGACACCATGAAGACCTTGGTTCTTGGCAACACTCCAACGGTCATTGGTTTTTCATTGGTGGTCTTTTACCTTTCCTGGTAGCTGTTTTTAGTCACAAGCTTCGTTCACTGCATCAATTCATTATGTTTCCTCTATTGCTACATCTTTATACTTACATAACCAAATAAGTTGTATGATATCATGCTTTTGTCTTTTTGAAATCATAAGAAATGCACGAACTCACTCTTAGTTGCATTTTCTACCATGCTTTTGTCCTTCCTTTGTAATGTGGCCAATTTTCGAAGTTAGCTCATGAATGTTTCTAGCCTACCTCTTTTTCCCTCCCTTGCTTAAGGCTATCAGCTTAGTGAAACTGACATGCTGATGGTGCTTCTTGCACCTCAGCAAAGAACCACCCTCCCCCTATCATTGCTCTACAGCCATGAGAGAGAGTAATAAAAATTCACTACTTTTTGTTCATCATTTTCTATCTTACATGCTCTCTTCTCCGAGTTATCTGATGGTGAATGTTTATGAGTCATCAATTTTTCCTCTTGAAACCCAGTGGTTGAAACTTGGAATATGAGGTTTGACACTCGTTTGAATTGAGATTTGTCACTTCTAATTGTTAAAGCGTACTCACCTGATACATGTACATATTGCAATTCGTATGGAAGAGACTACATGTAACATGGGGCTTGACAGCTCTGCATGGCAGATATTACATAATACATGCATGTAACTATAAATATCTGCTAAATCAGTGATTTGAATATAAATGTCAAAATCATATGAGATATGCATAACTTAATTACTGGATGCATCAGATGTACTGTATATATCTCCAACTTTTTAATATGTAGTGGTGTTTTGTCAGTGTAGGCTGGTACTAATCCTTCGAACTTTACATTTTCATGTGTGATAATGTTATAAAGGGAAGTGAATTGGAGGTACGTAGGTGGAACTTGACAGTAGGAATGAAATCAAGTGGGAGACCAGGTTGACATAGGGGGCGGGAGTTGGTTGACTTATTGTTTGATTTTGCATCCATTTTAAAGAATCAATTGCTATGTTGTCAGAAATTCAGAGCAGAGCCACCGAGAATTACATCAAATGTTAAATTCAACCTACAGTTTTTGAAGAGATTAAAGGTAATGCTCAAAAATAGTATGAGAACAAAGTTCAGAATGAATGTACTGTCTGATACTTCATTTGGTTCTTCTCAACTTTCCTTTTCCATAGGAAAGAAGATCAGGTGAAAGACCTTCGACTGGATATCGCCGAAAGAAAGTAGAGAAGGACCCATCAGAAAATGCCATAGAAGGGGAATCCAATGATTTGTATGAGTAAGTATTTGAGCTTCTGATCCTTCACAGATTACCTCTTCTGTATTTTGCTTATATATAGTGAAAGAAGATGATTTTAGTTATTTCCATTGGCAAAAAACATTGAAAATTTTATATATTCCACTATCTTTTTATGATCCTAGGTCTTTTGTATTCCATGGTAACATTATGTTTGTGCATGCATGCACCTGGACATTATTGTATGAGGTGTGCATGGCTTATGAATATTCCACTTATGGATATCCATACGCACATGGATAACGGTGCTCATACATATTTATATGTACAGAGAATAATGTGCTCTTTTATTCATTTCATCTCTATTAATGATCGTTTTTGCTTCTTTGTTCTTCGTTATCCAGAGTTGAAAATTTTCAAGATTTAATACTCAATCGTAGTTTACTTTTCTTTTTGTTTTTTACTGAAGGCCTTGAATTCCAGTACAATTGTTCTTCCCTATGCACGTGTTTGGTATCAAAGTCCCAATTTATAATCAGTGAATTTCTTGCCTGTGCGTATGAAACTTGCATGTTTCTTTTATAAGTGCTTGGATCAAAAGGAAAAAACAAACTAAAAGTTATTTCCAAACAAGCTTTAGGTACTTGTGTTTTAAAGTCAAATCTAAACTTATGTGTGTTTACCAATTTTTAACCTTTAATTGTGCTTTCAAGCATTGGATATATTAAGATCTCGTGGAGATTCCTTCAGCTTTATGTTCTTAATCATTTCCAATTCAAGATTGTCTGAAAGAAGAACAAAAATGTAGATTTGGGAAACATTTCTTTAGGGTCATAACAAATGCATTTTCTCTCTACTAAGATTTAGTATTATAATAATGATGTTGCTATTGATTATCTTTAAAATCATTGTTGTTGTTATTATCATCATCCTTTTTATCATAATTTCTTCTGAATGTGTCCAATCAATAAATAAAACATTGGCAGGCGTCTGCATGATAGCCCTATGAAAATAATTCTATGCTCCCTATACTTGGCTACACATTTTGCAGTCTTTAATTGATCAATATGCGATTGCATGATCTTTCTATGTATGAACGCCATGTATAGTCACTAGCATGAATTTTTCACCATCTGTTTTCTTATGCTATTAAATGTGACGTATAGCAGGGTCACATTTGGTGATGCATGTCGTTTTGAACTTTAAGCAAGACATTTCTCTTACCTTCAGATTCCTGAACCTATATGGATTTCTGGACAACGGCCACATGGAAAATCTCAATTGCTATTAGTACAACAATATTTTTTTCTTTAATCCTCTTATACATTCCCTGTTTTTGTTCTCAAGTTATTCTTTTGAACATCAAGCTTTTAGTATATTTGGTTTGGTTGTTCAACATTTTCAGCCTATTTAATGATCTCAGACTCTTTTGCCCATTAAATACATGAGTGAACTTTGGGATGCACATAATCTAATTGGCTGGAAACTTTATTTGAATGCTCACAGTTCAAATCGTTATATTGAGATTGAGATGCGAACACCTGTGCTCTTGGTGGATGGCTACAACATGTGTGGGTACTGGCCTAAGCTGAAGAAACATTTTAGGAGAGGGGACCTTGAATATGCTCGCCAAACACTTGTTGAAGAACTTGTTACATTCAGTGTGTTAAGGGGTGAGATGTTTGCATTGGCTTCTCAGTTTTATCATTATTCAATTTTGTCACTGTTAGTAGTGAACTTTAATTGGAATAGAGTTTTATTTGGTTATTACAATCAAAACTTATGGATGCATCGATGGTGTTTCTTGTAAACTTAAAATGGTTCTTCTAATAATTTAGATTGAAAGCACTTGCACTATGTTTGATGATATAAACACAAGGTATTTTGTTTTCTAAAATTGTCCTGTTGTTATTAGACATTCAAAGAACCTACATGCTATACCATAGTGGAAACAAAAGGAAAATATGAAAGATGGGTATTCTTGATACTAAGGCACATACCCCAAGATACATGCACTAGAAGATGCAAGAACTGGGAAATGGGATCACACTGAAGAAACAAGGAGATGACAATTTCCGATTTCATTTTGAGATAGTGAAATCTGCTGGGGTCTATTCACCATGAAAAAAATGTTTGCTTTGAAATGTGAGTGGTGGTTTAATCCAGCCTGTTTGTGGGTTTTCTTTTTGGTGTCACAACAACATTGAAAGGTTTTTCTTTTTCCAGCCCCCTCAAAACATTAGCAGTGGTTTCTTTAGGCATTGATCTCTTGATTGATCAAGTTCTGGAGATCGCATGATTCATCTTATTTTGACATGTAATTTCCGAAGGCCTAGCTAGTTTCCTTGGGTAATTATAACTCGATACATTGTCAACTTGAAGTTTTGACTTTGTTGCGGTTGTTGTCATTAGTTCACAAAATCATTGATTCATGGATTTGTTTTTCATGATTCATGTTTGTCGAACAAAACTTTCAAATTTTGAAAATGGAGTTTTTAAGTGTTTGCCTTTTGAGTCTTATCTCCTTGCATTTCATCTACATTTCTAAATATATATAGATAAATGTATTCTGCTGCTTATAATACATGAAAGACCAGGTTCAGAAACTCAGGGTGGGTGCCATGTATTGCTCGCAGTGTAAAGGTAAATTTAGGATAAATCTAGAGAAAGTGAGGCGATGTGTGCAAAAAATATAGCAGAGAACAAGAGTCCTGACTTTGAGAATTTAACTCATAGGGGTCATTGTTTACTTCGCAAATGTGAAATGCTTTAAGATGGCTAAAGTGGGGCCGTAAAAATATCCTCAAAGATGCTTGTAGAGGGCCCAGAGTGCAGTCAGAAAAAGGAAAAAAAAACATGTGTGCATAGCTCTTGACAAGAGCTACAGTATGGACAGGCCTTAATGCATGTTAGAAGAGTCCTTGGACCTTTCACTCAAAACAATTTCTACACTTAAGCGATCGTAGGCACTCCTTTAAGTTATGCGAGTCCTGTAATCTGTGAACAATGCTCATGCTGTACTCTAGCTAGGCCCTCCATAATAGCATGTATAGAAGGGAGACCCCAGGGATCCACTTTGAAGAGGAAAAAATGAATGCTTCATCTCCGAGAGCACCTTCTACTCAAGGGGGGTTCTCCTTAGGGAAGTATACCTTGAGCTCTCCCAGGCACAGATCAAAAGAAAAGGCAATTGGCTGGCTGTGGACCTTATTGAAGATTTAGAAGAACATGGCCTCTTGGACTCCTACTAAAAATATCACATGAGATGATAACAACTTATTTGTAGAACTCATTCCACCAAGAACAAACAATGACTTGAAATAAAAGCAACATTACATAGACAAGACTAGGACACTTCTTCCAGTACAAGATAATTTTATGACTAATTACATGGACAAGACACAATAGCAGAACACAAAGGGATGGACAATTGAGGGGGAGAGTCCCAACTCACCCCTTTGCAAAAGGAAAGACATCTTTGCAGCTTAGGAACTTGAGAACTTGTAAGGGAGGCAATGGGAGCTACCCTCGCTCAACTCCACCAGTTACAGTCAAGTGCCCGACCCGCTAGTCAAGTGCCCGACCCGCTAGTCAAGTGCCCGACCCGCTCCTCTTTCATACAGCTCCCAATTCCATGCTTCAATCTGCCATCCACCACTTGGAGAAGCTGGAAGGGACTCCCCCCTCTACACACTAGGTTGTGTGTGATGTGTCTTGTGCTTGTCTTGCATCGCTCTATCTGTCTATCCTTGCTTCGATGGAGAGTCTTTTTATATAGTTTACCTGGTGACTTGTAGGGGATGGCTGGTAGCAAAAAGGGACAAATTAGTTTCTTCCCTTTGCAGGATCATCGGCAAGTTCACACGTTGGTCCACTTAGTCATTTTCTCCAGAAGAAGAGGTCTTTCTCGTGCCTTTATGATTGCCGGCCCCTCCATCCGCAGACCATCACCGTCCATAAGCAATCCATGTGCAAGAAGTCTCCAAGTTTTTTTTGTAGTATGTACTTAGAAATTTAGTCACTTATATAAAGTAGGCAAGTTTTTTCAAAACTGGTTGACTAAATTTAAGTTCTCAAAAGGTAGGAAACTTTCGAAAACTAGGCAATTTTCAAAAAGTAAGCAACTTTTGAAACTTGGTCGTCTAAACTTATACGAATTTGGTTCAAATGTAGGCAATTTTGGAAATCGAGCAATTCGGAAAATTGGGCAATTGAGAAAGTTGGGAAACTTGCAACTTGGGAAATTGGGCATCTTGGAAAGCTGGGCAACTTGGAAAATGAGCATTTGGGAAAGATGGGCAACTTGGAAATCGAGGTGGTTAGGTTTGTAAGGTACGTGAGGTTTGGTATGAATAAGGTACGTGAACCGAATCTTACCTTAAAGGTAAGGTTCGAAAGGTACGTATTAGGGTTTTTATATACATGTAAAATTTGTATATACACATATACATAAACATCTACAAACATTTACATATGTGTGCACTGTGTATGTATACATGTATATGTATGTACATTGTAAATCGGCAACAATATGGGTCGAGTATGGAAAAAAAACATCATTTGAACCATACAAAAAAAACTGGATGAACCGGATGTAAGGTGTGCTATAGAACCGAACTGAACTGCATCATGGTACCGGAATTTCCGATACCTGAACCGATGCAACCTTGTTGGAAATTGGGCAACTTGAAAAATGGGCAACTGGGAAACTTGGGCAAACTTGGAAATTGGCAACTTGGGAGTTGTTGATCCTCCTTTCTTGATGAATTGGATCCTCTTGGTTTACTCCATCTTAGTCTTTTTTGCTCGTTTGCTTGTGTTCCTTGCTTTCAATCAAGATAACTCCTTGTATCCTTTCTTGCCATCTCGTAAAAGTAAAAAGGATAAAAATACATGACTTATCAAAATACCCCCTACAACATGTGCAATGCTCTATTGCCATCTTAATCAATAAGATCGGGCAAATCATTAAGTATTTTTCTGTTGCACTCTTGCTAACATCACAAAGGAAATCAGAAATCTGCCCTACTTTCCAAACAAAACTCCTTCTAAAGGCAAGCTAATCATATGACCTCCTTGCAGGCCACAATGACTGAAATATATTGGGTCTCTATAGTAGAGAGTGAAACTATCTTTTGAAGCCTAGAACTGAAGAGGTGAAATCTTCTGGTGTGTAATTGAGTTGGTTACAAGCTTGTGAGTATAAGTATCAATAATTTTGTCTTGAATCACAATGTTGTTGCAACTTAAGTGGACCCTTCCCAAAACATGAATGTTTCCTTTTGTTCCTTTTATGTATCTCAAACTTTTTGACTTTCTCCACCAAGGTGCTCACCATTGTTGTTGAAGGAGTGATCATTGATGTTGGCCTTGTGGAACTACAAGTTGATGTGTAAGGCACACCCACATATCCTAGGCTTTCTCATGATCTTTTGTGCTATTATGTTCTTTTGATATCATGTGTTATTTATGGCATATCATCCACTTACAAGATAAGGGTCACTAAGCTGACTTTTAAACCGCTTTTTTCACGCAAACAATAGTTTACATAACTTCATTTAAACCCATGGAGGAGCATGTGTCAAACCTATCATACCATGGACTAGGGGCTTGTGTTGGAGAATGTTCGAATCATAACTTTTTTGAGAGGTGAATGCGATACTTCAATAGAAAGAAGGCATGAACTTGAAAATGACTTGCTCTTTTAGGCTTTTGAAAATTTTGTGCGCACATCTTCTTCTTCATTCTCAAAATTTTGATCAACACTTTTTCTTTCCTCTACAACTCTCTACTTGGTGCATCATGTCTTGTGTGCTTGGTGCTGAGTCTCTCTCTCTCTCTCTCTCTCTCTCTCCCCCCCCCCCCCCCCCCCCCCCCCCCTCCCTTCCCCCCCCTCCCTTTCCTCCTCCCCCCCCCCCCTTCAATTTGATAGTTTAATTTTCAATGTTCAGCCAACTTATAAGATGTTGCAAACAAAAGCGATTTACTTCCCTCACACTTCCAGACTAAAATCTAATGTGTGCTTCACGTTCATAGTAGGTCGTCTTCTTTGAAGATGGCTTGATGTGTTCTTTACATTGAAAGTAGGAAGTATTCTTCAAGTTTGCTTCTTGATTATACTTTTGATTATACTTTGTGCATTGTTTTATTTGTCTTCTTGTTTATGTGTGTGTATTCTCCTTTGTGTGCTATTATTTCTCTATCCGGGCTAACATGATAGTTGAAATGGAATTTTATTGAAGTTGTGGAGAAGTTTGCTTCTTGACTTTTGATTATACTTTGTGCATTGTTTTATTTGTCTTCTTGTTTATGTGTGTGTATTCTCCTTTGTGTGCTATTATTTCTCTATCCGGGCTAACATGATAGTTGAAATGGAATTTTATAGAAGTTATGGAGAATATAATTCCTTGAAATGATGAAAGTTATAAGACCAATTGAAATACCTTTTTGTATACATGTTCTAGAAGTGACTGCCGGTGCTGCACCCCATGAAAAGAAGAATCCTTACTAGAAATTGATTAAGTTGTCAACGATGCTGAAAGTTGACTAACAGAGGGTTTGGGATGGTATATATCCAAGGATTTTAGAAAGGTTTAATGTGAATGAATCTGGAAGGCAACTGAAGTTCTGTAGCAGAATTATATGATGAAAAGTGCATGCAGTGTGATTGTTGCAGCAGTCATTAGATAAAAATTAAAATCATGCAAAATATACATCTGTTCCAAAAGCATCTTGAACAAGTTTAACATTGCTGGCCTGAGTCAGCTTTACTTATACATATATTGGATAATCTTGTTTGTATTCCCTGTACGATTTCTAAACTCTTCAAAATTCTTTTTGCAGGAACCAAAGTAGTGGTGGTTTTCGATGCGATGGGTTCAGGTCTACCAGATCACAAGGAATCATACCAAGGGTAAGCAAAAAAGAAGATAGTTGGGCTCATCGCATAGATCACTCATGTACGTAAAAAAAAAAGATGCATTCTTTCACTTATGATGCATCTCTTTGGCTCTTCACATGTTTGAAATTACTGCTGTTATTTGTCTCCCTAAGGAGTACTTAGGTACGCAAGTTCCATTTCCTTTCCAAATGTTAGAGAACTAACATTATTAACCAAGGAGAGACTGTGGTGCATACTCCATAACCATAGTGGTGGATGTGTGTGGGACCAATGGAGGATTCCGGTGGCTCATATTGATCAGCCAAAAGTCCCAAGTACATGCATCTATCCTCTTGAATACTTAAACTCACATATTCCTTCATTACGTACCCAGTTCTATGGTGTTTATTAATTAGGCTTATTTCAACCCTTCTACTTTCTATGTAGCTAGATTCAGAGCCATAATTTGGTATTGGGGAAAATCATGTCATCATCTATTAAAGCAGTTGCCTTCTCATGTACAAAGTGCATGCTGCAGATTTCGTTGAGGTAATGTGTAATGGAAAGCTCAGTGGTAGATGAATCTCTCTTTTGAACTCTAATGCTTCAAAATGCTCCTCCATGTCAGCTTGGTGTGCATGTGAGATGCTTCCATAAAAAGTGGATCACTGCCTTACTTCATCGTTATGTCTCAACAACCAACACTTGGATGAAGCATATCCCACTGCGTGCAAGGACACCACTTGTCTGAATCCACTTCTATTTAACTCTCTTCCAGCTAGCTAGATTTTACATTTCTCGTAAAATAGAATTAAAAGTATTTACACATGGCAATGCCAAGTAAAGAAAAAGGGGCGTACAGGTTGCCCACCACTAATGCACTCAGTCTTGGAGAGGGAACTGACTTAACTGGTTATTTTCTTGCAATTAAAGCTTTTAACAATCTCAAAGGACAAGCATGAGGAAGTAATGTGACTGCACCTTTAGTTTGCATAAAGCACAAGTAAGAGAACTTACATGTGTATCCAACCATCAGCTTGCATGTGTCCCCTTTGCTTTCCTCTCCTACTAGTCTCATCCCAGACAACTTCAAATAGGAGGGTAGGGAGCTTGTTAGGGTGAGCCATCTTGGAGCTCTTGTGGTTTTGTGCATGTTGCTTTGCTTCATTCCACGAGATGAGAGATGCTCTAATACCAATGTTAGCGCCTCCCAAAGATCCTTATTGCTAACAAACACAAGCCATACTACAAACATAGGACGGTGGACATTAGACTCATTTCCAAGCCGTAGAGCCAAATGAGCTCACCATGGACCCTAGGAGCCTACAAATAAGTGGGTGGTCATCATCACAAGGGCCGGCATCCCACCCACCTGACTCACACCAATAGGGATGAAATATTTGATTGTATTATGGGCCAAGAGTTGAAGTGCCTCATATGAGGAATGAATAACAAATGAGCCCAAGGGTCCTTTGATAGACTCATTTAAGGAGGTGGCCTAGTCAATACTAGGAAAACACTTCACACATAGTGGAACATTTTAACTATAGGCACCCCTCTTGATGCTCTTTGGGTTTGGGGACATAATATTAGTGTCTAAGGTTTGGGCCTTACTTTCTTTGAACAGCCTTTGTGGTCACTCAATCATTAGACATATTCGCTCATGTAAACAACTAAGGATGCCATTATATGAGCGAATATATGAGGTAAGAAATGAGCCTCGAATTGCTTACCTCCAAAAATAGTTGGAGAGTGAGCCATAGTACGAAGGAGAAATTAATTCGTGAGAATTAATTCAGGAATTAGTCGTTTAATTCGTTTAGTACGTTCATATCTCGTGTAAGATTCATGGATTTTATTGAGCTATAGCTTATAAATTACAAAAATACTTTCATAACAAATTACAATTCATAATAATAAAAAACATCATGATCATCATTAAGTTTTAAGTTTTAACTAATTATTAGACATCACACATAAGATATAACTTTTAACACATTACAATCTGCATCATAGATGAATCATGATTCATGGCATATAGCAGAAATAATACTGACAATTGTAGCCTGTATACATCATACATATGGCAGAAATGATACTGTATACATCATAAGTCACTGACAATTGTAGCCTGTATACATCATACATATAGTAGAAATGATACTGTATACATCATAAGTCAATGGTCTGTCACTAAGTCAATACATATAACATCATATGTGAAAATCTGTCCAATGTTAGGGGCCATGGCTCATGACTCATGAGTCATGGCTCAATACTCAAGACTCAAAAATCAAGAGCCGATATCATCATCTATGTGATCCTCATCAAAAGAACTAACCCATGATGAAGTGTAAGTGCTATAGTCCTCTCTGGACAGCCAAGGTCTAGCTCTCGTATCATCATCATTATCGTTGCTAGATGACGCTTATCTCTCCTCCAAATCATCAAGTGGACTTGCATCCACCTCTCGGTCCTCCCTGCTACTAGTATGTCCATATGATCTACTTCCTCATCTACCTCATCGAGAAGCAATCTTCGAAGGCCTTCGACTCGTAGATGGATGATCTGGATCTGTTGCAATATACAAATGTACAATGGATTAATAAGTTATAAGTTTAACTATGTAATAATCAAACACGTTTTAATTTATAATAATCATTAAGTTACAAGTAATTCCATTAGATCTTGAAATCCTACGTGTTTGTCTCACAAATTGTTGAGACTCCTTAAATAACATGGTAAAGATATCCTTCTTTTCTTGTGGGATTTGAGGGATATCTTTAATCTTTCCAATATCCTTAAAGTCAACATTAACCTACACAAACAATCCAATGTCCATCAATGATCATTGATTAGAGATGTCACGATTCACATGGTAACTAATAATTTGAAATGAATCAATATGTTTCAACTTACAGCACCTGTAGAGGTGCAAGATGACTTCCTTTGCTCTCCAATAACTTGAGATTACAGTGTGCGTACACTAACTTCTCAAGCTATGTAGGACTTAATCTATTTTTCTTTTTCATATGAAGAAGAGCCCAAGTGCTCCAATTGCATTCAACGGGCCCAGTGCTACAATCCTGTGATAATATCTGGAGGGCAAACTTTCTCTACACAATTGCAAAATACATTTGTGATTCGTCATTTAATAATTATGAAAATTGAAAGTACCAATAAGTAGTCTACTCAACATTAGAGGAGTACCCACTCCATATTTCTCCCACCAAGTTACAGGAGTAACCTAGCTCTCTCATAATCGTGCAGTCTGTTGCCCAAAGTATCGTTCCATGCACCGGAACTGCAATTGCTCACTCTCCAACCGTGACTGGAGGCCTAGATCTCTTTGCGTCCAACGCTTTAGATACTCTATCCAACTATCTTCTAAGTCGATATTTTGCTCCTCGGATCTCCACAATGGATGGAGTATGTGAGCAACAACGTGGATTGGCTTGTGAAACCAATCCCATCTCGTATGCAATGCATCACATAGCTCACGTTTCCTACAATTTTATTAAATAAAAATAAAAAGACATTATATTAGCTCAAGAATCAAAAGTGAATGTGAAAATATTCAAACTTTTAAGTTCATATATTCTAAATCTTAAAATTATGAATACTCACTCTATCTCTGAGAGTCTTGCAATGTTTGTGATGCATCCTTGGTAGCTTTTTCCATTGCTCTTCTTTGCATGGAGGCTCTCATGCTACCTCTTGCAAACACATTCCTTTCTGGTATCCTAGGTATTGCCATGGGAGATGCACGAGAGCTCCCACTATTAACATGAGCTCTTTTTTATGGCCCTCTAAAGCTTTCATCAGCATGATACTTTGATTCTTCATGACCACTTGAATGGGATTCGAAACCCATATTCTCCACACCTTGACTCATTTGCATCTTTGGAGTCAAGTCTTCAAAGACATTTTGAAGCACAGAATGGCATTTTACAATGCCCCCACCTCGTAGTCCTAATAGTTGTGCCTTGATACATGAAGCACTACCAACATAAATCCCTTTGCAATACTTGCACTCCCAAGTGTTGGGTTTTGTGCATGTCATCTTCACGTGAGAACGAAGATTAGATTGAGCTCTTCCCCTGATAAAAGAAGTGGATAATGAATAATGATTGAATCTAAGGCTTTCTAAGCTTTCCTATAGACCATAGTAAAAAAATTCGCACGATTTTTTTAAAATAAAAATTGTAAAAATCGCATTCGCGATTTAAATCGTTTTTAATGATTTTTATTCCAAAAAACATAAAAAATAAAATTAAATTTTAAGGTTTCATATGGTAGATCTCTTTTTAAAATTAAAATTTGATCACTATGATACCTATGCTTGCTAATAGTCTATCATATATTACCACTTTGCTCTCTGGATAGAACTATTTTATTTTCTTGCCTTTTAAAGATTTGACTAACTAAATTAAGTTAAAATCGATGCTCAAAGCCAAGTTCCTTCAATTGTGTATGTACATTTTTTGGCATCAAATTAAGTCCGTGTCCAGTATGAATCTATACCAACCTATAGCTGAATGACATTATAGAGTTTATGTGACTGCAATGTTATCATAAACTCTTTGTTGGCATCTCACATATGATTGAAGTACAACAACTAACAAGCATCCAGGTCATATAAACTTTTCACCACTTTCACTATTGTCCAATATTGGAGTATATATGAGTTGAATAGGTATTGTGCATACCTTAGATACAAGAAAAAATAAAAATCTCTTGATGAATAAAAACCTCGATTTTTATTTTTATTTTTAAAAATCTCTACGATTTAAATCCCGATTTAAATCTACGATTTAAATCTCTACTTTGTACTATGCTATAGACTATGTAGCCTAACGGCTCTCTTGAGTATTGACTCTTATCCAAGTTCAGCAACGAACGATTATGCTAGCAGCTATAGTCTCTCTCTCTCTCTCTCTCTCTCTCTCTCTCTCTCTCTCTCGGCTCTGTGCGGCAAGTGGCAAGCGGCAAGGCTCAAAGGGAATAGGCAGCTCGATTTTCGAAAAAACTACCACAAGGGCACAAACTACAATATGAACATAAGTGTGGTAAAAAAATGCATAAAATTCATGTATAATGATTTCATTCGTTCAACAAATTCAATGAATTTTATTTTTTGTGAAAAATTCGTGAATTATTATACTATGGAGTGAGCATATGAGTAAAGGTGATTCTGTGGATGAGTTTTCAACAAAGATCAAGGATTTAGAGACAACAATACACTAAGAGACTAGCCGAACGACAATCCCAGCCTTCTATCTTGGGGCAAGAAGCCTTTCCCAACAAACAAAGATCCCCAAGGATGCAACAGTAAACAGTACCAACCCAAAACCCTTGAAGTTTTAGCAAAACAATCTACCAAAAAGTACATGAAACTATAATCAGTCACACAGCTTGCGCAAGACTCCAACAGGAGTGGCCAAATACATACAGAGAACTAGCCTAGCCCAGCACTCACAGAGACTAGCCCAAGTCTCAGGATTACAATAGATACATGAAGATGAAGTAGGCAAGCAAGCAGCTCTTGGGCTCACAATAGGTACCTACAGCAGCACGTGTACTCTTAGGGAAAGGGCATCTGATAGTGAGTGTGAATGAGAGTGTGAGTGAGGTTGAATATGTAGGTGAGGGAGAGGGAATGAATGAGTGCATGAGTAGGGGTGTGAAAATAATATAAGGGTCCTCCTAAAGCACTAAGGCTATGAGCTAGCTAAACCACTGCTAAAGGTTCCATGAGTACAACCCTTGCATCCATGTCCCATGAATACAACAGCATATCAAGTCGTGCATCATCGTGGTGCAAACTGCTCATACTCTTTTTATTGGCTAAAATCATGCTGCAATACAACGGAAATGAAGAATGGCACAGAAATGCAATCATCAATGGGTGGTATATGTTGGAAAACAATGTCAGAATGCCAAGAATCACAAAAAATTCAACAACCCTAATTTTGGTATTTAGTCAAAATATGGTCAAACATGGTAAAAATTTTTATTGGCTCATTGGAAAGTACTCCTAGAGAGCTTTCTAATGGTATATAATTTTATGTAATTTTCTTTTGTTTGCATTTTGTGCTGGGCTTCATTATGGCTGAGTTTGCCCATCACTTCCGAAAGTGATAGAAACTCAGTTTGTAGAGCTTCTTGAGTTCATGCTTGTGGTGTGTGCGCGGTGTGGGGTGCGTGTGTGAGCATGTACTCATTTGTAGTTCTATACCCACTATTGTACAATGTGCATGGCATCATCCACAAGTACCATGTGTGTGTATCATGACTTACAAGTAAGTGTGACATCTGATTCTTTATATTACAATTTTCTTTATCCATGTCCTTTTCCCGCTTGCCCAGTCCCCATTTTTTGTCCCCTGTTCCCTAATGGCCCTACTGTCATGTTGATCATATTTTTCTCCTCATACCGGCAATGCCTGTCCCTTATGGTATATTAGAGACAGGTTGTACTTTCTATCGTATATCGTTATGTATGGTACAGCCCAAATCTGTCCAAGCAGGCTGGGATAATTTTTATACCCACGAGATATCTTCTCTCTCTCTCTCTCTGTTTTTTTTGCTCACTTCTGGCATTTTCTGCTTCTGTCTTATCTTTTCCTCCTAAACATGCGGGAGTCAATACTCTGAAACTTTCCTGTACCTATTTAAGCCTGGGCCCTTGACACATTCTATCATATTCTGTGTTTGAGTTTCTCCTGTCCTTGGAGGCTGCTGGCAGTACTCTCTGTGTCTATGTTCAGACTTGTAGCTGTGAAGTGTCAGACTGATACAGAGGCGAGCTACGGAGTAGTAAGGCCTGGAGCAGGTCATGGCTTTCATCCATTGTGCATGCTTTGATTTAAGATGTGTTTGTAGGGCATGTGCATAGACAAACATATTCTCTTCTTAGCATTGATGCTTGTTTATGGAATTCTTTCAGGAAGTACTTGAATTTCCATGCAAAGGCATGTTCCAATCTCTAGAGACTGAGGGAGACTCTGAACATATGTTAGAAGTATTTTGAAATTGCATAGTTGAAACCAGTGTAAATGTAGTTGCTTTAATTTAAAAATACTGATGTTTAAAGATGAGCACGTCTTGTGAGTTTTTTGAGAAAGTTGTATTGCAATGGTTATAATATTTTAGTACGTGTCCACGAGTACAGGAAAAAG
>CM035436.1:7782972-7817972 GCA_020310875.1 Ceratopteris richardii
GAAGAGAGGTCATACTGAAAAGGGGGGAGGTCGGTAATGCTCATGCCATGGTCTTCCAACCATCAGTAGGTGTGTGCATACCACACTCTTTCATGCCATGTGTATACCAAATGTCTAGAGCTATCAAATGCAATCCTGGTGAGTCGACTTGGGGGGGGGGGGGGTGTGTGTTTTGGTTTGGGGGGGGGAGGGGGAGGGGGGGGGAGAGAGAGAGAGAGAGAGAGAGAGAGAGAGAGAGAGAGAGAGAGAGAGAGAGAGAGAGAGAGAGAGAGAGAGAGAGAGAGAGAGAGAGAGAGAGAGAGAGAGAGAGAGAGAGAGAGAGAGAGAGAGAGAGAGAGAGAGAGAGAGAGAGAGAGAGAGAGAGAGAGAGAGAGAGAGAGAGAGAGAGAGAGAGAGAGAGAGAGAGAGAGAGAGAGAGAGAGAGAGAGAGAAGAAAGAAAGAAAGAAAGAAAGAAAGTCATATTAACGTCTTCTGGAGGCCAAACTTGGCCTATGAGACAAAAAACCATGTACAAGTGTAGTAACCCTGTGTAGAGGATAAAATGAAATAAAAGGTATATCGCGACACAAAGATATATAAGGCTGGAAAAGGATGGGAAGACGTGGCTCTGACTCCGCAGATAGTGGCCACCTAATACATGGGGGACATGTGAGTAAAAGTGTGAGTAAAACACCCTAGCTACTCGTGAATGGGTGGGGGTGGGTGTAGTATATGGTACATCGGGGGTGGTCTGAGTGCCTCCTGAAGGAAGACAACCCATGGGGTGGTGGTGCGCCTATGCTCCATCATGTGGTCGTAGGCTGTCCTGATGCGTGAGATATCCTCCTGATATAGTCGTGGTCGATGATATCCGCCCATGCGTGGTCGGCGCCGTGCTCTCTGTGCTGCTCCCTGGTGGAGCGTGAGCCCTATAAATGGACCTCTCTGATGTAGCTAAGCTCGCTGAAAAAACTGGGTAATGGTCTGCTGCGTACTCACTCGTGGCTGATGTGTGGGCTGGAGTGACCGATCTCGCCTCTCGTATGCTGCCGCGAGGAAGCGTCCCAAGTGTCGCTGGTCTCCCATAGTCATGCATAACGGGAGTGACTCCTCTATCTGGAACTGTGCTCGTAGGTCTAAGTATGCTGGGCATCTGATAACAAAATGCTCCTCACTCTCTACCTCTGTCTCGCATACTGGGCACCACCTCTCCTCACGGGGGACTCCCCTGGATCGACCCCTCTCAATCTCAAGCTGATGCGATGAGACCCGGAGCTGCCCAATGACGACTCGAAGGTGGTGGGGTAGATATGTCTGCATGTATCTCTGAATCTCGATGAAGCCCTCGTCCGATATATGTAGAAAATGCTAACGGTAATAGAGCATTTTCGGTGGCAATGTACCCCTAGGGCTCACCCATGTCCTCTGTATGTATGTATGCCATGATCCTATTCCTCTCCTGATGAGAGAGCGAGTAGGTGGGTGCATGTGAGTCGTACTGTAGTGGTGGTAGCCTGTCTATGTCAAAGCCATGGTGGGCCAGCCAGTCTCGTGTCTGTGCATACCATGAGGAGGTGTCGCCTGCCAATGCCATGTCCCGTGATGCCTGGAAAGCCCGATAAGCAATGCGCTCTGTATCCATGCTGCGGAGTCTGTGTAATAGGCATACTGTCTGGAATAGTGCCTCCACTAGCATCGGTGGTGCAGCGAGCTCTGCTCTAATGATATCATGTGGTACTGAAGGCTTGCTGCGGATAAGGCTAGAAATCATGAGGATCTGTGGCCTCTCTAATGCTGTCCATACTGATGTGGCTAATCCTGGTCCCCATATGGCTGCCCCATACATGAGCGCTGGTGTAACCAAAGTGTCGAAGAGCCACCCCTTTGTGCGGGGCTCCTGAAAATATGCCTGGTGGCACTGTCTCTCCATCAAGGCAAGTGCTGCATACGCACGTGTGATGCGGTCACGTGCAGCCCGAGACATAGAGAAGATCCCTGATGCTGCTGTAAATGTCACTCCCAAGTAAACATATGATCCGACCACCTCAATTGGTCCACCCGCTGCTGTGAACAAACTATGTCTGCGTACCTGTGCTGATGTATGAAAGATCATGACCTTGGTTTTACCAAGGTTCACAGATAACCCTCTGTGTGTGCAAAAGTCATCTAGGCCATGTAGATGATGCTGTAGGCTTTCTTCCGACTCTGAAACCAGTCCAATATCATCAGCGTATAAAAGAGTATGGACAGTGGACCTGCGTACCTCAATGCCATCACCCCCTTGCTGCTGTATGTAGTCCACTATCTCATCAATGTAGAGACCAAAGAGGGTGGGTGAAAGAGGGCATCCTTGCTTCACCCCGATAGACTAATAGTGCTAGCAAGTGGATGAGATAAGCCCCCTGGACATCTGACTCTGCCAGATACTCTCTCGTATAAGGCATAGATCCCCCATATCATCTCCTCTGGAGCTCCTATATCAAGTAGTCGTCTGAAGAGTCGTCCCTTGGGAATGGTGTCTATTAGAGGGGGAGAGAGAGGGGGGGGGGGGGAGGGGGGGAGAGAGAGAGAGAGAGAGAGAGAGAGAGAGAGAGAGAGAGAGAGAGAGAGAGAGAGAGAGAGAGAGAGAGAGAGAGAGAGAGAGAGAGAGAGAGAGAGAGAGAGAGAGAGAGAGAGAGAGAGAGAGAGAGAGAGAGAGAGACTTTTTAACGTCTATTAGAGGCCAAAATCGGCCTATGAGACAAAACATATACATGACTATGATCCAATCCATTGTGATCCCAAAAGGAAAATAAAGTGCGAGTACAAAAAACGGGTATAAAAGGAGTGGACAATAACTGGCATCAAGGGTGTGGGTTGCTATGGGTATGCACTCTATATGCTCAATGGGTGTGATACAAATATGATATGCATAGGGAGAGGAGGCTTGATGGTATCACAACCCTCTAAATGCTTGGAGTGGGTGTAGGATATAATGCATCGGTGGGTAAGGCATCATGGCGATCCTCAAAATGCTCTGAACGTCCAGATCGACAGGAGTGCGCTGCTGACGTCTCCGTATCTCCATGTCATGGCGTGCGTGAATCACCTGAATCTCTCCCTGGTGTGGACGGGCTCTCCCGAGTGGGGGTCTCGGTCGTCGACGCTGTCGTCTAAGCTCCTCTGCTGTGTAATGTGACACCCCGCATCGAGCTAGGTCCTCGAGTGACTGTGGGTCTGAAAAAATCTGTAATGTAAGTCCGAGGGAGGGGGGCCAGGTGTAACTCCGTCTGCTGCTGGAGGAGTGATGTAGGACGGTGCTGGAGCTCTACTAGGAAATGACTTAGAGGGCGTTGGTCCTCTGTCCCCAATAAAGCCCTGATCTCTCTGCCCCCCCTAAGAGCTGTGGGTAGCGGTCTCTGATGTCCTCATATGCCTGGCATCTACATGTGTAGTGCTCCTCGTCCTCCACCTCCTCTCTACATATCCTGCATAATCTCTCGTCCCTCGGGGTATGTGTCACTCGCCCAACCTCAATCTCGAGCCGGTGTGATGATACTCTGAGCTGGCCAATGGCCACTCTCTCAGCTGGTGCCATGTATGTATCCATGTATCGTGGTCTCTGAATGAAACCATCCGCTGTCATAGTCAGGAAGTGCTCTCTGTAGTGTTGCCTCTTTGTGGGAAGAGGCTCCCGTGGTGCTATCCATGTCTCCCTGACGTGTATCTATAGTAGGCCCTAACGGATGATCCTATTCCTCTCCGAACGAGAGAGGGTAATGTGGGGGGAAGAGAGGTCATACTGAAAAGGAGGAAGATCGGTAATGCTCATGCCATGGTCTGCTAACCATCGGTAAGTCTGTGCATACCATACTCTCTCATGCTCTGTCTCTGCTAAATGTCTGGAGCTCTCAAATGCAAGCCTTGTGAGTCGGCTGGTGGGGAGCTCTCTGACCCTCAGAATAAAGGTAACCAACTGGAAGAGGGCCTCCAGTAGCATCGGTGGTGTGCCAAGCTCAGCTCGTATAATGTCATGTGGAACGGAGGGCTTGCTGCGCAGCAAGCGTGAGATCATGATGACCCGGGGCCTCTCAATCTGCGTCCACATCGCCTCCGTGATCCCAGGTGCCCAAACTGCTGCTGCATAGATCAATGCGGGTGTCACTAGAGTGTCAAAGAGCCACCCCTTAGTCCGGGGCTCTTGAAAATGTGTCTGAAAGCAACGTCTCTCCAATCCTGCAAGTGCCGCATAGCCTCGCGTCAATCTCTCTCTCGTTGCCTGTGCCATGGAGAATACCCTTGTGCTGCCCGAGAAGGTGACACCTAGGTAGACGTAGGAGTCCACTACCTCTATCTGTCCTCCAGCTACAATGAAAGAGGCACGATGGCGTACTGTCCTGGAGGTATGGAAGATCATGCCCTTGCCAAGGTTCACTGTGAGTCCTCTCTCCATGCAAAAGGTATCTAGCGCCTGTAAATGTGACTGCAACCCCTCTTGTGACTCTGAAAGCAAGACAATGTCATCAACATATAATAGGATGTGTACTGGCGTACCTCCGAGGTCTCCTCCTAGCCCTCCTGCTCGCTGTATATACTTCGTGATCTCGTCGATGTAGAGACCGAAGAGAGTGGGTGAGAGAGGGCAACCTTGTTTCACACCAATGGTGCTAACAAGGCTGTCTGATAGGCCGCCGGGGCAGCGTACCTTGCCTGTGACTCGTGCATAGAGAGCATGGATGGCCCATATCATGTCTGATGGTAGCTGTAACTCCTGGAGCCTCCTTAGTAGTCTCTCTCGAGGAACCATGTCGAAGGCTTTGTGGAAATCCACAAAGCAATAGTATAGTCTCTGCTTCCTGGCCTTCGCGCTCTCAATCAAGCAACGAAGCACGAAGATGTGGTCGATGGTGGAGAAAGTGCGGCGGAAGCCTGCCTGGCCGGGTGCTCTGATCCCAATTGCCTTGGAGTGTGTACTGAGCTCTGCCTCTAGTACTGCCCCATAGATCTTGGCCAGGATATGGCCTATCATAATAGTCCTGTAGTTCTCTGGATCCATCATATCGCCGGACTTATGGATAGGCGTAATAGTATGCATAGTCCACGAGTCAGGTAATCCCTCAACCAAAGCACGGTTGAAGAGGTGGGCGATCAGGTGGGAAACTACATCTGCTGCGTATATAAAGTGCTCGCCCTGTAGCCCCGTGTGGTCTGCTGAACGGCCATGCTGTAGCCTATGGATGGCATGTCGTACCATGCCTGCCGTGAAGAGGATGGATATCACAAGACGCGGTGTGGGAGGGATCGACAATGGTGGCTGTCCCGGGACGTCATATAACCTCCGGGCATAGGTGTGCCAAGTTTGAGGATCTGCTATGGGTGTAGGTGGGCGTGGCTCACGTAGTGCCCTCCACGCGGTGGCACAATCCCTACTCATGAGAAGGTCGAACAACTCTGCCTCCTATCTCTCGAAAGCTCGTCGCTTCCGGCGTGTGAGGGCTCGCATCTGTCGTCGTGCCTTCCTCTCTGTGATGGATCCCAAGATACTCTGTGCTCTGAGATGTCTGTATAGTCGCCTACACTCCTCATCGTACCATCTATTCTGGGGTGTATGCCCCAACCGTGTCGAATGTGCGGTGCTGTGGGTGATGTATGGGAAGCTGAGAGTAGCGGATGTGTGGAGGATCGAGGAGAAGTGGGCCGTATGAGGTGGGTGTGGCGGTGTCGGCTGAGGCTCTGAGTGTAGACATATCCTCTATGGTACGAAGCATCTCAGGGTCGTCAAAGTCGTAGATATCACACTGGTGGCTCTGAGTGCGGGCATTGAAGTCTCCTACAAGGAAGACTTCGCCCATCCCGGTATACTCCATAATGGTGTCACTGAGGCAGTCATATGGTGATGTGTTGTCTGTTCCCTCCCCCCCTAAGGGCTTCTCGGGGGAATGTGTGAAGCGCGAGCCGGTGGGTGCAATATAGCACACGACGAAATACGCCGCTCTCTCCTCTGATAGTTGGAGGCGTATCCACATGAAACGTGCCTCTGGGTCTCTGTCTACCACCTGTACCTTGTGCTGTAGCGACTGTCTGTAGAGCACGGCTACTCCTCCTGATCCTCGTGTGGTGTGCTGTCTCATCTGTCGGCGATGAGCTGACTCCCACATATAGCCCTCAATCCTCGGTAGGCTCCTCCCCGGGCTCTCGTGTGTCTCTATCAAGAAGATCATGTCTCTTTCCTCCATCACCTCCTCAAGGCATCCTGGATGTGTCCACAAAGAGAGAGAGAGAGAGAGAGAGAGAGAGAGAGAGAGAGAGAGAGAGAGAGAGAGAGAGAGAGAGAGAGAGAGAGAGAGAGAGAGAGAGAGAGAGAGAGAGAGAGAGAGAGAGAGAGAGAGAGAGAGAGAGAGAGAGAGAGAGAGAGAGAGAGAGAGAGAGAGAGAGAGAGAGAAGAAAGAAAGTCATATTAACGTCTTTTGGAGGCTAAACTTGGCCTATGAGACAAAACCACGTACAAGTGTAGTAACCCTGTGTAGAAGATGAAATGAAATAAGAAAGTATATCACTACACAAAGCAATATAGGACTGGCAAAGTCTAGGGAGACGTGGCTCTGACTTGGCAGATAGTGGCCACCTAATACATGGGGGATCCATAATGTGAGTAAAACACCCTAGCTACTGGTGATGGGTGGAGGTAGGTGTAGTGTATGGTACATCGATGGTGGACTGAGTGCCTCCTGAAGGAAAACAACCCAGGGGGTGGTGGTACGCCTATGCTCCATCATGTGGTCATAGGCTGTCCTGATGCGTGAGATATCCTCCTGATATAGTCGTGGTCGACGATATCCACTCCACCCATGCATGGTCGGCGCCGTGCTCTCTGTGCTGCTCCCTGGTGAGCGTGAGCCCTATAGATGGGCCTCTCTGATGTAGCTCAGCTCGCTGAAAGAACTGGGTAATGGTCTGCTTGGTACTCACCCGTGGCTGATGTGTGGGCTGTAGTGACCGCTCTCGCCTCTCGTATGCTGCCGCGAGGAAGCGTCACAAGCGTCGCTGGTCTCCCATAGTCATGCACAACTCGAGTGACTCCTCTATCTGGAATTGTGCTCGTAGGTCTAAGTACGCTGGGCATATGATAACAAAATGCTCCTCACTCTCTACCTTTGTCTCGCATGCTGGGCACCACCTCTTCTCACGTGGGACTCCCCTGGACAGACCCCTCTCAATCTCGAGCTGATGTGATGAAACCCGGAGCTGCCCTATGACGACTCGAAGGTGGTGGGGTAGGTATGTCTGCATGTATCTCGGAATCTCGATGAAGCCCTCGTCTGATATATGTAGAAAATGCTCATGGTAATAGAGCATTTTCGGTGGCAATGTATCCCTAGGGCTCACCCATGTCCTCTGTATGTATGTATGCCATATCTCTTGACGAATGACCCTATTCCTCTCTTGATGAGAGAGCGAGTAGGTGGGTGCATGTGAGTCGTACTGTAGTGGTGGTAGCTTGTCTATGTCAAAGCCATAGTGGGCTAGCCAATCTCGTGTCTGTGCATACCATGAGGTGTCCCTCCTAATGCCATATCACGTGATGCCTGGAAAGCACAATAAGCAATGCGCTCTGTATCCATGCTCCGGAGTCTGTGTAATAGACATACTGTCTGGAATAGTGCCTCCACTAGCATCGGTGGTGCAGCGAGCTATGCTCTAATGATATCATGTGGTACGGAACGCTTGCTGAGGATAAGTCTGGCAATCATGAGGATCTGTGGCCTCTTCTAATGCTGTCCATACTGATGTAGCTAATCCTGGTCCCCATATGGCTGCCCCATACATGAGTGCCGGCGTAACCAAAGTGTCGAAGAGCCACCCCTTTGTGCGGGGCTCCTGAAAATAAGCCTGGTGGCACTGTCTCTCCATCAAAGCTAGTGCTGCATAACCACGTGTGATGCGGTCATGAGCTGCCTGAGACATAGAGAAGACCCCTGATGCTGCTATAAATGTCACTCCCAAGTAAACATATGATCCGACCACGTCAATCGGTCCACCTGTTCCTGTGAAGAAACTATGTCTGCGTACTTGTGCTGATGTATGAAAGATCATGACCTTGGTTTTACCAAGGTTTGTGGAGAGATGAGGGATGGACTTTGGCGAGTTGGGATTGCGGGGGACTCCCGGTGGCAGTAGCGTGGGAGCCGAGGCGAGAGAGAGAGAGAGAGAGAGAGAGAGAGAGAGAGAGAGAGAGAGAGAGAGAGAGAGAGAGAGAGAGAGAGAGAGAGAGAGAGAGAGAGAGAGAGAGAGAGAGAGAGAGAGAGAGAGAGAGAGAGAGAGAGAGAGAGAGAGAGAGAGAGAGAGAGAGAGAGAGAGAGAGATGGCCAGCTGAGAGAGAGAGAGAGAGGACGAGGAGGAGGAGGAGGAAGAAGAATTAGAAGAAAGATTTATAGGTCCTGCTTTGTGGCATCAAAATTTTGATCTTAGCTTGTTTTGGTCTTCAATGCACTATAGCAACGACTGTGCAAGCAATTTTGTGCTTTTTGTGCCAAACATATATACAGGTTTGAGTTCACCCGTACAAGCGCATCGAAGTCTGCTACAAGTTTAGCGAAGCTGGACAAGGTGTTTCTGTCCAACTTTTTGAGTTACTGTCAATTTTTTTGCATCAAGGTATTTAGTCATTGGCCAAGGGTGAAAGTAATGATGTATTCTGTATGTTGGGTGTTGAGGATAAGTTGGATGGTACTTATTACCCATTGTGGGCATATATGATGGGTCATGTATTGGTAGCAAAAAGGTTATGGAATATTGCACATGGTGTTGAAAAACGTCCTACTACGTCTGCAAATACAATTATTGAAGGTGATGGAGATGGTGTTGAAGATGATGATCTTCAATTTCCTGGTCGTGTTCTAGCTCTTGCTCCACCTATTGCATAGCAACTTCATGGGGATGGAAGATATTCTTAGGCACATACATTGATAGCTTTGTCTATCAAACAGAGTAAACATTTTGGTTAGCCGTGATGTTTGTGTGGAAGATGCAATTCAGCCATTACTTTCATGTACCAAGGAGACATCAGTTAGCTGTAAAGATGTGTATGACACTTTGCTTCCCTGTTTTACAGGTGGATAATCAAGTGCTAAGGCAATTTCTCAACCTTTATAGGTTTCAAATAATGATGCAGATCATTCCATTTCGGATGTAGATTTACATGATGCACTTGTTGATGAGAGGGTCGACATAGAGGAGGTAAAAACTATGCATAAATGGTTGGTGCCGACTTTGAGAGAGAGCATATTAGATGCACCTTTGTCATATCATGCCCGTTTAGGCTCTCATAGTGCTTCCTTTGCATCAAATTGCTATGCAATGGCTGTCTCTAGTCTTTGTGATGAGAATGAGCCTGTTTTTTTTTATGATGCACAAAATTCAAAAAATTGGATGGTTGCTATGCAATCAGAATATGATGCTATTATGAAGAATGGTACTTGGTCTTTATCTGATTTGCCTCTAGGCAAAAAGGCCATTGGCACTAAATGGGTATATAAGCAGAAACGTAAGCTTAATGGAACCGTTCCAAGGTATAAAGCTAGGTTTGTTACAAAAGGTTATGCTGAAGAGAGATGCATTGATTTGGATGAGATCTTTGCTCCGACATGTCGAATGACCACCGTTTGTAGCATTTGTGCACTTGCAGCTCGGTTGGAATGTACTTTAGTTGGACATTAAAACGGCATTTCTGAATGGTAACTTACATGTAGAAGTGTATGCATTTCAGCCTCATGGTTTTGTGAAAGGCATGAAAACAAAGTGTGCAAGTTGAAAAAGGCATTATATGGTTTGAAGCAAGCACTTTGTGCTTGGTATGAAAAAATACATGCCTACTTGCTAGCACATGGTTTTGAGAACAATCCGATTGAGAAGCATGCATGCCTCTTTTGAGATGTCAGATTTGGGGCATTTGGATCATTATTTGGGCATTCAATTTATGCAAGTCGATGGAGGAATAGCTTTGTGACAAATAAAATATAGTGACAGATTATTGGAGTGTTTTGGCATTGAAGACTGCAAACCTATTACCATTCCCATGGAAACAGGTTTACAGCTGATTCTTCATGATGTTGGAGATGCATTTGATGTTGTTCTCTATCAATAGAATGTTGGATGCTTGATCTAGGTAGCTCATGCATATCTTGGTTGAGCAAGAAGAAGCTTACCGTGGCCATTTCTAGCTTTCACAACTTTCAGAGCGACTGTTGAGTGTGTGTGGCTCATACACCTTTTGGCTAATTTGGGTGTTGGTCAATCTTCTGCTACCACCATCTTCATGGAAAGTCAAAGCACATTAGCATTTGCGAGGAACCTTGTGTTCCATGTTCATACAAAGCACATTGAGGTGCATTATCGTTATGTTAGGGAGAGGTTCTCTCTTGGAGAGATTAGTTTGGCTTATCTGTCCACAGAGTATCGATAATGTTGCATACATTTTCACAAAGGCTCTACCTAGGGAGAAATTTGAAACTTTTCGCAAAGCTTTGGGCTTACTTCCTTTTGTGGATTGATCTCTTTCCACATAGCTTGGCACTTCGTTATACATGCTCCTTGTTCACCGCATCACTCCTAGAGGGATTTGTTGATATATTTCGGTAGTTTATGTGTGTGAACACATATAAGACCTCCGGGGCACTTTTTTCCCTCTTTAAGAGGCTCTTCCCGCCGGCTTGTATATATGCATATAACACTAACAGGTCGCTTATCTTTGTACATTCATGTGGTAAGACATTCTGTATTATGTTGTGCCCCAAGCTTCTTCTTCTTCCTTGCGCTATTCATGTGCTTCCATAGACCTCAAACTCCAACTGGTTTGACTTTTGACATTGAAAATGATGCCAACTAATGAAATCGTAGATATGGCTGAATAGCTCTCTTTGAGCTCTACAAGAATATGTAATAAAATTTTTACTCAAAATGTGAACATCTTTGACCAATTTGATGAGCCATTGACCACCATGTTGACCTGCAGGTTGGGCTTTCTCTAGTGGAAGGTTGAGCAATTTTCTATGATTTTGATACTTTTGCCAACAACAATTTCTTTCAAGATTGAATGAGTGTCCTTGTTATCTTCGATTTGATTTTGAGTAGTGCTAATGTAAAACTTTCAGTCACGAGTTTGCTTGCCAATTTCCTTTGTACTGGATGCTTCCATCCCAAAGAATAGCATGCAAAATCCTTGACCATGTTACTTGGCCGTCCATGAATTTATGTAACAAAATACATCTTTTGGCGTGAGTATGAGTTTGAAGACTCAAAATGGCCAACTTGTCATTCTTTCTCTTTTGGGTGATGAATGCCGATGCACATGGACAGAAGTATGTGGTGATTGCTTTTGCTAGAGGAAGAACTTAGTAGAATAGAAATGGCATGAGGGCAGTCATTCCAATCCAATAATGGCATGAAGTGCTTCAGGTAGTTTCAAAATACTCTGGACAATGCAAAATTGGAATTGCAAAGGGCCATTCCTTTGAGAGCCAGTTGTGCATTTTTGGTAGCACCTTACTGAGAATCCATTGAGTTTGGCGCTTTGTAGTGATGCCCATAGTAAAAAAAATCGCACGATTTTTATAATAAAAAAATCGTAAAAATCGCATTCGATTTAAATCGTTTTTAACGATTTTTATTCCAATTTTTTTTTTAAAAATTTATTATTATTATTATTTTTTTAAGGTTTCATACGATAGATCTCTTTTTAAAATTAAAATTTGATCACTGTGATACTTATTATTGCTAGTAGTCTATCATATATTACCACTTTGCTGGCTAGGTAGAACTATATTATTTTCTTGCCTATTAGAGATTTGACTAACTAAATTAAGTTAAAATCAATGCTCAATGATTTAAGTAGTAGAGCACTATGGGCTTAAAAAGCTACAAAGCCAAGTTCCTTCAATTGTGTATGTACATTTTTTGGCATCAAATTAAGTCCCTGTCCAGTATGAATCTGTACCAACCTATAGCTGAATGACATTCTAGAGTTTATATGACTGCAATGTTATCAAAAACTTTTTGGTGGCATCTCACATATGACTGAAGTACAACAACTAACAAGCATCCAGGTCATAAAAACTTTTCACTACTTTCACTACTGTCCAACATTGGAGTATATATGAGTTGAATAAGTATTGTGCATACCTTAGATACAAGAAAAAATAAAAATCTCTTGATGAATAAAAACCTTGATTTTTATTTTTATTTTTAAAAACCTCTACGATTTAAACGATTTAAATCCCAATTCAAATCTATGATTTAAATCTCTACTTTGTACTATGGTGATGCCAACACATAGAGGTATCATAGATGCTTGAAAATGTTTCCTTTATGAATTCTTTAGCCCTCCTATGGGAACGAATTGAAGTTGGTTGTAGCAACATCCATGAACTTGGATTTACTTGTGTTAATGACCTGACCTGAAATTCTTGCAAATGAATTCTTTAGATAGGCCATCGGAGGCCGGAACTTCATTATTCCCTAGAATTTGGAGGACTTGAGCAGCTTTGGGTATGTAGTTATCTTTTGCGGAACAAAAGTACCAAAGATATTCTTGAAATGTTTGTAGCATAAACGCGGAAGAGAATCAAAGTCCATGATCCATTCGTATGACATAGTTTATAAAGATAGCGGTTGTTTCTTTTGACAGTGGAGGATTTTCTGGAAAGTTTTGGAAACATCTTCGAGAGGAGCATCCCAGATCCAAATATCATATAATTTGAAGTATAGAATGCACAATCAAGGCCAATATTCATTGTGTTTTGCGGTGGGAGAGGTCTATGTTGAGCTACATTTTGAAGAGAAGCAATAGATTGCTTAGCTGAAGAGTTCTTTTACCTTTGAAGCTCTGCAAAGAATTTGCCTCAATCTTTATGTCTTGCATACTGACCGTGAAGTGTTACCATTTCGTACTTGAAGAATTTGGCAAAGCCGCAGCCTCATGAACAAGGATTCACAATGAGCCCTGTAAGAAAGCATCCGGAGGCCAAACTTCCTTTTGATTTAAAAAAGGGAAAAAAAAAAAGAAAGCATCCGGATGATTGCATTATTGACCATAGGTGGCTTGCTATCTATGTGCATGAGCATAAATACTTTCTATACATGTATGTGTATGTGTGATACACACTGTAGCTGGACTTTGAAAGCATCTGTTTGCATGGAGTTCATTTTTTATAAGGAAATTTTCTAATTAAAATCATGTTGTTGGATTCATGAAATTTAATCGAGGCTTCATATCAGCATCTTAAAGTCTAGTGTGCAGTTTTTTTTTCAAAAACATGGTTTAAGCCTTAAGGTTTCACTGATTTTCATCAAATGGCTAGAAATGCTTATTGGGACACCTCACAATATTGTTTTGCTGATTAAGCCTTGCAAGAAGCTCAAACTACTGTGTTATGTTGACCAGGTCCAGTTGTTAAGGGAGGATGGTTGTCCGAAAGTCTGGGTGGTGACTTCAGATCATGTCCAGCAACAATGTGCGAATGCATCGGTTTGTGGTCATCATCATTGCTGTGTTGGAGCTTTATTTTTCTTGATTCAATCAAGGGAAGGAATGGCCAACTAAGCTTGGTTAAGGGGAAGGATGGATTGTGAAGTTAGCTATCATTGTTACGAAGGAGAAACATCAATCGTGACCCATTCATTACCCACCTTATAAGAATCTTTTTTATATCTCTTGGCACTATATTCTTTATAATTTCCTCATAGTGTAGCACATTGAAAGGAACTTGTGTATGAGGTATAGCAGCTTATCTCGACTCTCCAATGACCAGCAACTGATGACATCTTGGTCTCTATTTCCTTCTATGCAGGGTGCATATGTATGGAGCTGCAAGTTTTTGGTAACTGCGGTAAGAACGCATCTACTGACAGCTGTCATGCATAAAACCTTGCTACTGTCCCCTTTTTCCTTTGAGTTGGTAAATAAAGGAAAGCCTGTTACCCAACTCTTGCAGGGGCTGCTCCTAAACCCCAAACCATCACATAAACCAGAAATTTATGTCTCTTATCCCCCTCTCTATTTTAATTTTGCTTATGTGCAATTTTGTATGTGCATGCATACGTGCGTGCCTCCATACATGTGCATGCTTGTCTCTGTCCGTTTATTAGTGTGTGGAGTCTGTGTTTTCCATGCGTGAAGTCCTATGAACAAATAAGTTCCTTATTCTAGGCTCCACCTATTGGTGAAAGAACCTGTAATTTGATTTGATCTATTGGGTTTTGAAGATCAAGGAAGCTAAGAAAGAACGTGACCAACTTCTTCATGAAATGACGTATGCAACATTCCTATTTTCTACCAAACTGACATTATAATTGAATGCCCATCTCTGGGCTTGTCAATATACCAGTGTGTCATGCTGTCTTTCTGCATAAATACCTGAAGATTGATCGCATATTACAGGTCCTATTCAATGAAGGGAAAGTTGCTTGAAGACAATCTGGATCCAGAAATTTGTCAAGCGTTGAAAAATTTAAAGAAACAGTTGCTGCAGTCTGAGGGAGGGTAGATTGGAGCTGACTAATTACATCATAACAGAAAGAGTTTTCATTTCAAGGTGAGATCGCTTTGTCAGGGACTGATATTTTATTTTAGGGTTGAACATCTAGACATGTTTAGAGAAGCTTGATATACTAGGGAAAGAACTCTGATATAATGGTGTTCTGATGTTTCGAAGTGTAGGTGTCCCTTGAAGCTTGAACTGATACTTTGTTTGCACAGCAACCTTACAAGGAAGTGGTAATTCAGAGTCTGTTCAACTTACCTGTATGAAGATTCACATGTCATGCAAATGCTGAGTCATTCTCATGTGCAATGCATTGGAAGGTGCAACTTGTATAGAGATTGTAAGCATTCTCAAATTCATAATTGAGGGTTTATCCATGTGTATTTTCTAACCCTCTACATAGTTATGTGGACCTAGTATCTGTCTTTTTGGATTACTTCTGGCTGGAGCCTTTGGTATCTAGTCCAGTTGTTGTAAAGGGCTTGCATTATTACTGTTATTCTTCTAGCATTTCACTAGATTTTGCATCTTAAAGTTTCACTAACCGCAAGACAGTGAGCTTATGCTTGATCCTGCAAGGCTGGAAGAATACATGTACCACTAGTCATTTGTAACTTCATGTTCTATCAATTATCATCCAAATTCTGATATCTGCTCAATGTGCATTCCCTTTTTGTGGACTTCATCCGATTTTAAACATGATCAGTGCATCCAGAATATTATTGGTGTGTTTTTCTTCAAATAGAAACTGCATGAGAGGTGGATGTGGAACCATGATTTCTACTTATTGTTCATGTATTATAGAGACATTTGCCATAACTCTGAAAAAGTTATATCATTTTTCTATTGAATGGAAGCAATAGCATCAAAGTTGATTTCATAGCAATCATCAATGAATTTAGAGGACATGTTCCCCCCTTTCAATAGGACAGAGGATGCTCATTTTACATGTTAGACTCATTTTTAGTCACAATGAAGAACTATTCAAAGCATATGAGAACTTTGGAATTTAAATTGAGTGGATGGATCCATGCATGTGTGGAAAATTCATCAATGGAAGTTATGAAGTATAGGTGATTACCAAAAGATGGTGTTTATATAGGATATTAGATATCACAATGGACAAACTGTAATTTGTGCTTGGCTTTCACTGTAACATCTTTGGGAAAATCAAAATGGTGCATCTTATCTAAAATGCATCCTTCACATACATGTTTAGAAAGTTTATCAAGTCTCGGGAAAGATGATATCATATGAGATTTGTGTGCATAAAAAACTAGAAAACTTTAGATGGTCTAAACATGCATGCGGTAAATCCATGCCCATAGGTGAGTTGGTTGAGCACTCACCTCTTGAGGCGGCGGTTCTGTGTTCAATCACTACGGGCTGTTGGACATGCTTGGGCCAGTGTGCCTATTCTATCCTTATAATGAAACTAGATGCCTTTAGATGGCCCTTTCCTTATGATGCTTTGATAGTCTAACCCTTGCTTTGTGGGATATGGGATATGGGGGGTCCCATGGGTACTATGTCCTTCACTTGTACACGCTCTTTCAATACATTCAAGCTTGGGGAGATTAGACTTGGGCCAAACTTCCTTTAAAACAAAATTGCGTTGAATTGCACATGCATAATTATATATAGCTTTCTCATATATTTTTTTTTGAACTCATATGACAAATAACATAACATGCTATATGCAATGATTTTGTCACCATCAAATGGACTAAGAGCTACAAATAGTCCATCCACAAACTTATTATCAAGCCAATATGACTTAGTGATGACATTGTTAACGTATTCTCCTTGGTCTTTGGCACATATGAAGCACCCAATAATGTGAATGTACTACCATTAGTAGTAGTAAGAATAAATTTTCCAATTCCCATAATAAGATAAGAGGAGCTATTGATGCACGTGATAATATTTCTATTAGGAGTATGCTCAAGTGAGGTGAGGAATCTACTTTTAAGTATTCCCAATATGACTTAGTGATGACATTGTTAACATATTCTCCTTGGTCTTTGGCACATATGAAGCACCCAATAATGTGAATGTACTACCATTAGTAGTAGTAAGAATAAATTTTCCAATTCCCATAATAAGATAAGAGGAGCTATTGATGCACGTGATAATATTTCTATTAGGAGTATGCTCAAGTGAGGAGAGGAATCTACTTTTAAGAATTAAAATTTTTGGATGTGCCATTATCAAAGCACCAAACATTTGAGTTCACAATAGACATACAATGATTAGATGATGGGTCAAAATACATTGTGTAATAAATTCACTTTCTTCATTTTGCACCAGATTACAAAACTTAGTTATGGAAGCAAAAGTGTTAGCAATAGCCATTTTTATGCAGCTAAAGTCAGTTTTGTGTTTGATCAAGAGAGCATCAAATGGTTCTCTAATTAAATAGATTTAAAAGAAAGAAAGGACAATTGGATATAAACTTTACAAGAATTTCATGATGAACTTAGATATAGAAAACGACGATTTAATGTGGTTGCAGACTCACTTACTCGCATGTCAATGATAAATGGATTAAGTTTTACTCAAACATTCAAGTAAATCAAAGGGAAATATAAAGATGATTCTATTGAATTCTCTTACTTGGAAGCCATTAGTAATAGGGATCCAAAGTCACATGTTTTAAGTGAATATGGAATGTTGAAGAATATTCAAGATGAACTCTATTGTAGGATCTTGTAGTCATGCATACATAGAGACAATAAGATATCAGAGTCACACAGAAGCAAAGATGCACAATAGACAAAACATAACACAGTATTGGATACAATCTCCCTCCATGCATTTTGTCAGACAAGTCTTAAGAGTGTGCGCATTTATAGATTTTCATTATGTCCAATTATAGAAGTTACAATGAGGTCGAGTGCTTAGAAAAGTGGACTTGTGAAAAAAAAGTTACTAACTTTTATGGTAAGCCTTAGCTTTATTTACAAAAGTTGCTTTCTATAGTGATCCTTATTTTCAGTCATTGTTTTTAAAATTTTATAGAATCAATCTCTATGTGGATCTTTTATTTATAAAGTAAATGTATAAAAAATAATATTTCTAGTCACACCCAAGGTGTCCAAATATTTTCTACACCCTCACAAACTTCATTTGTTAAATTGAACCACAAAATCACATTAAAATATCAATAAAATAAACTTTAATAATTCAATATTTCATAAGTAATAACATGTGCTCCAGTTGAAAAAGCAAGTGACCTAAAAAAAAAAAGATATGGATGGCCAATCACACGTCCCATCTCCAAACAATAATAAGCATCTTTCATGTAAAAACACATGCATAAAAATGAAAAATTCGAGAGTAAATTCTTTAATATGATTGTGAATATTTGTCAAAAATTAAATGATCATAATGTGGAGTCAATGAGGTCTCATGGATCCATTGAGATTCTTTAATAGAATGATGGTTATATTTTAACAAATATCGATGATATTGTGTATTAGTGTGTAGTGGTTACATCATGATCGATCATTTTCTTGAGAATCAAGATTTTAGAGTCTTCTTCAAGCAAAGGAGGATTATAGAATGAGTGGTAGAATGCCTTAAATGGTTCTAATAAAGTAATATGAAAAGAGTTATGTGTGGTCTAATTAGGTAATATGTGTAATGTAAAAGAGGTTTCATTGATCTTTTGAATAATGAAAAATTATCCATAATATCATGGTGCAAGTATAACTTTAGGATATTGTAGAATATTTTTTAATTGACGTTCAATGATGTGCAATCATACAAACTCATTTTCATTAAATTATTTAGCTACTCTTTTCTTATTAATATTATGAGTGAAACGTTCTTAACTCTTCTTAATATGTTCGTGAACTTCATGAAGTAGGAAAATGAAGTATAGAAATGTGATCTTGAGTTTGGCGACTCTTTTCTTATTAACATTAGGAGTATAATGTTCTCAACTCTTCTTAATATGTTTGTGAACTTCATGAAGTTTAGAAATATGAACAATAGAATCACCCATAGGAATATGAGTTTGAGTGAGTGACATGGGAATACGAAGCTTTTTGCCATAAATAATTTCAAAATGTGCACAACCAATAGTACAATGTGGTGTTATTTGTAAGAAAATTGAAGTCGTATAATCTCATCCCAATTATTTGGATTATCTATTGAATAACCATGCAATAAATCAAGAACATTGCTATTTGTGGCTTCACTTTGTCCATTATTTTCAGGATACAATGCAAAATTGAAATCCATTTTTGAACCTAAATTTTGAAATAATGCAATACACAAAATGATTACCGAAATGAACATAATGATTAGATAACATAGCTTTAGGGAAAACATGATGCATAAAAATAAACTAAGAGCTTGAGGTACAAGTGTCTTTTTATAGGGAAAAAAATATGCATGTTTACTAAATATGTGAATGATTATCCAAACCATATCATTATGATATGAAGCCATTGGAATATCAATAAAAAAATCCATAGAAATTTTTTTCCATGGTTCATTGGGAATAAGTAATATCATTAATAATCCAAATGCTTTACCATGATGGCATTTAACATGTTGATACAAAATGCATTGTGAAACATATTGTGCAATACCCTTTTCCATATTGAGTCAGAAGAAATCTTTACAATTAGAAATAGTGCTTCGTATGTCTTGATGATCCATATCAGATGATTTATGCATCTCTTTCATATCAAATTCTTTAAAAGATTGAGTGATATATAATTTAAAAATACAAGAAACCATTATGAAAAGTGTAATGATCATCAATAGGTGGTGCATAATTTTGGAAAGCATTCCATTGTTGTGAAAAGTATGAATCTAAAGCATAAGGAAGAATCATATAATGAAATGAATAAATACTAGTAGCAAAAATATTATGGACAAAAACAAAATGTGGCTGTGGTGATGGAGAATGACTAAGAGCATCCATTACTATATTAGCTTGGCTTGGTTGATATTGAATTATAGGTTAAAAATTTTGAATAAAAGATGCCCATTCAATCTATCAAAAATCAATGGTTGATTTAATAAATGTTTAATAGACTGTTTATTTGTTTGGATTAAAACTTTAGAATTCATAAGGTAATGTTTCCAAATTTTTAATGCATGCACAACAACTAAAAGTTCCTTATCATTTGTATTGTAATTCTTTTTAAAAGGTTTAAGTTTCCTACTCTCAAATGCAATAGGATGATCATTTTGCATTGATATGATACCGATATGTGAGCTACTATTATCTATTACTACATGGAAAGATTGTGTAAATATAGTAATTGTAAAACAAGTGCATGTGCAAGTGTATATTTGAGCGTTTCAAAAGATTGTTGCTATGCTAACCCCCATGGAAATTTTATTTTTTCTTCAATAATAATGTGAGTTGATGTACTAAATAAGAAAAACTTTTAACAAAATTGTTATAAAAACTAGCCAACCCAAGAAAAGAGCATACATCATTAACATATTGAGGGATATACCATTCAACAATTACTTGAGTTTTCTTCGTGTCTATATGTGCTCCTTGACTAGAAATGATTTGTCTTAGATATTTACATGAACTTTGGAAAAATAAACTTTTTTAGGATTAGCATAAAGCATGTTTGTATGCAATGTTAAAAACTATTTCCAAATGATTTTAATGCTCATTTTTATTCTTTCTCTAAAAAAGTATATCATAAAAAAAGACAAGAACAAAAGATTGATAATCAAGAAAGATATTATTTTTCATACTTGCAAAGGTAGCATATGGATTCGTAAGTCAGAAGAGCATCATCGTAAATTCATAATGACCAGTTTAATTCCTAAAGGCAATCGTGTAAATATCACTCTACATCATTCATATTTGATGATATTCAGATTTAAGATCATTTTACTAATGCCATATCTTCCTCAAAGTTTATCGAGAAAATGATCTATCTATCGAGCAAATAATCTATCCAAGAAATATGTTATCAATTTTTTATGGTGATTTTGTTTAGGGTTATATAGTCGATACAAATCCTATAGGTCTCATTCTATTTCTCAAACAATAAAACATGCGCTTTAAATGGAGAGGAACTAGGCTTTGTGGGTTCTTTTTGGAGTAGATCCAAGGTTGCTAATTAATGCAAATGATTGGAAGTCAAGCATTGTAAATAAAGAAATAACGATCGACCTTTAAATTCAAAATTGAATATGTGCAAGTGATAGTTACAATGTGAATAGGCATACCAACCATAACATCATAGAATGGCAAAGGAGCAATTAAAAATGTTTGTGCATCCACATAATAATATATAAAGATCTTAACGCCATGCATTTTAGTTGTTATATTATACCTACTTCCTTGAAATGCAACCTTGGCTTTATACATAAAAGGAAAACATTATAATTTTAGTTCATGCACTAAAGTATATCATGAGAATTTGTATCATCGTGTAAAATATTAACAATTCTATCATCATTAATAGTACCCTACATGGAAAGTAAAGAATGCATGAAAAATTTATTTCCCAAGGTACTTAAGTTCTATTCCAATGTTTCCTCTTTCCAAGCACGATGTGCTTCTTTATACATTGCCTCCACATTATGCGCTTGAGATGCGACATGTTTCATATTGAAAGGCAAAAACTTGCACTTAGTTTTGGTGTGTCTATGTTTGTCACTATTCCAACAAGTAATACATGGCATCTTCTATTGAGCATCCACTGTTGAAGTAGGGGATTTGGTATGTTGGAAGGATGAAGCTATGGGTGCTAATGAAAATTTGGAATGAGGAGCTTGTGGGAAATAGAAGAAAAATAGGTGATGAAACTACACTTCAAAGGAAAGGTTGGCTTGCCTATTGTTGCATGTTTATTCGTGTGGATATGGTGATTTACTACCGAGATTTTGATGCAGGAAACCAAGAAAAAGTGTCCCATATGAAGATGATTAAGTCGCTTACAGTGAAAGATATGTGTGCATATGTTAGCATGTTCTTGGTGCTTCTGTTGATGTCGTCTTGCCTCATTAAGATATGGAAAATGCCGCGTAGAAATAACTTTTGTATTTGTGTTGAATATGCTTATACATGTGGGCATATATATATGTGTGTGGATGGCATGTGCACGAAAAAGCATCTCATGACTTCCTTGGTACCTACTGTAGTTGATTCAGTCAAGATTGTAAACGAGTTTTTGTTTTGGTGTTAATGATGTGTGACTATTTTTTCCTCGTCTTTTGGAACTAAAGGGGGGTTATGCACCCCTAAATGCACATAGGGGGAGGTTCATAGGGGGAGGTTCATCTTGGTGTGTGTTTGCCAGTACACAACTGCATACGGCCTCTTAAGGGCACAATTAGTGAAGGTGGAGTAGATGCATGGTAGTGATTGTTTTGCGCATGTGTAGGAATTGAAGGCATTACATCAGGGGGGATATCGAGGAGTTTTTCTCGTCATTTTGCTCAGTACTCAAGAGAAGGGGGGGCGTTGGTCTGTTCAAGCTCGATTATTAGTTCTGATTAGGGAAGTCTAGGAGAGGGGGGGGGGGGGGGGGGGGGGGTTTGCCATTGATCGAGGTGGCTGGAAGGAAAAAGAGATTACAGCCAGGAGGAACGAGGGGAAAATTAGAGGAGGGAAGGACCTTTTTCTCCATCTTGGGAGTCCGGGAGAACAATGGGAAGAACTAGGAGAGCATTGTCTGTGGTGGGAATGGAAATAACAGAGCTAGGATTCTACCTCGATTTGAAGCTCCGAAAGAGTTCAAGTTGAAGCTATCATCGGGGGACGTACTCCTTTTCCTCTCTCTCTCTCTCTCTCTCTCTCTCTCTCTCTCTCTCTCCTTGGACGGAGAACAGTATGGCAGAGGGAGGACCCAATCGGGAGGCGGTTGCTCATTTATTCTTCTGTGAAAAGTGTCGAAGAAGGGGAGGCTTTCCATGCTACGGAGTTGGGGGGTCTGTCACTCATCGGCAGGGGATCCTTCACAACAGATGCACTCTTGTCTGTTTTGATCTGGACTCTTGAGCGGACATTGGTGTTAATTATGGATTTTGGAAGCGTTCGTCAGACGGCTTGTTTATGCTTGCATTCCTTTCTTCATTCTTATACCTATTTCCTTAAAGATCTTTTGGTTTGTGGCCTACATATTGAGCAGTGAAAGTCCGACTTCATTTAACCTTGTTGGGCAGATTGCCCTGTTCATTTTTTTCTTCATATTATGCGGAATTTTTGCATGGATTTTTTTACTCAAATTAGGACCGTATTGAGCTCACAATCAAGATCGTGTAGACATCAGCTCAAGCACTTTTCAACAATTGGATGCTTTTATTGATTTTGCTAGAGTTTGAAAGAAGGCCTTCAAGCAGAAAATTTAGCTTCAAGATGGAAGTTTTTCTTGGTGTGCAAGTGTACGGCTACATAGCTTGCGGGAGTCGTCAATGAGAAAATCTAAAAATGATGCTTTGCTTCCTGCTTCGGTCCCTTCTGAAGGTTCAGCTTATGATTTTTCTGTGAATGTTACAGTGAATAAGTATCCCCCCTCCCTTTTCAAGGATAAGCTTGTACAATGAGGGTTCACGTCAGTGCCAAGATAATGCACAGGAAGTATCTCGTCAGGATAATTTAAAGCTTCATGTTAATAAGGAAAACTATGAAGAAGCCTCCTGAATTCACAAGTCTTCTCAGTTGCTCTGATGAGAAGAATATTTGTTGGAAGAATTTATAAAGGGCCTTCAAAGACTGCGACAAAGAAGAGGCTGGTCACGTTTTGGAGGGGTTCAGAGCGAAAGAGAGAAGCATGATCATGCTCATATTTTCCATTCTGTTGTATGTCTGGAAGTCCCAATGATTTGCAATGTCTTGATACGATCTTTGCATAAATTTTTTGATATCAAAATTTTGCACGTTTACATCTTTAGAACTTTTAGATTAAGAAGTGTACGACTTGCATATATGATGTTGTTTTTTCTTTTTTCTACTCTACACTTTTTGAGTGCTAGCAAGAAACAAAGGAGCATGCTAACGATCGAAATAGAAAATGGTTTATACATTTAGCAAAAAGCTTGCACAATGACATTGCCCAAAAATTCATGTTGTAGGTCAAAAACAAAAGTTCATCATTTGAGTATATGAGCTACTGATAAGCTCTTGCACAAGAACCACGCTCAAGCATATTGACTACATTGCACAAGTAGAAGGTTGAAACCTTGAACCCGAAAGTTTTGAACTCTAGAGTCCTAATGTGTGATACATAATGCCGTGCACTGATGGGAAATCAATTTCATTGACTTTTCAAAGTTTAAATGTGATAGTGTTTGTGATGCATCAATCGAAAACCTACAATGTCATGCTTATTGCATAACTCTATAGAGTAAGCCTTCTAGCCATAAACATACTTGATCATTGCAGAAGCCATGCACCGTCCTATTTTTTGAGAATGGAAACTTCCGTTTCTTTGAAACAAAAACAAGGGATGGAATACATGAGATAGAGGGAAAATTTGATCTTTAGGTGTGCCACTTCAAAGGGTAAATGATGATAAACTCCTCTATGTATGCTAGAGTAATCGATGAGGGAAGACCATGCATATTTTATGGTGTTTGAGCTCGAGAGTTTGGACCCCTTTTACTCGTATCATCACTACCCTTATATTGGGTGGATGCCTCCTTGTGTGAAAGGGAAGTGGGTTGAGTATATGTGAGGGATGTGCATGAAATGTGTGTGGGATTGAATATACAAGTGTGTGTGTCTGCATGTGAGTGTGAGAGAGAAAGTGTATGGAAGTGGGAGAGTAAGAGTGAGAGTAAGTGAGAGTTGGGAAAGAGGGGAAAATATAGTGAGGAGAAAGTGTGTTAAAGGATTGTGTGAGAGTGAAAAAGAGGGCGAGGAAAAGTGAGCTAAGTGTGTGCGTGTGCCGTAGGTGTGAGCAGATATAGGTGTAAGAGGGTGGGTGCATACGAGAGTAAAGGTAAAAAGGGTGTGCTTGTATGCATGTGAGGGTACGGGTGTGAGACTAGGAGGGAAAGTGAGAGGGAAAGTTGTATGAAAGCTAGTATATGTGTGTGAGAGAGAAAGGTAGTAGAAAAGGAGGTAAGGAAGTGGGAAAGGGAAAAAGAGAGAAAGAGCGAAGAAGAGTGAGGATGTGTGTGTGTTGAGTATAGGAGTTAGAGAGTGTGCATAAGTGTAGGTGTGAGTAAGAGAGTGTGAGGAAGTGGGAGTGGGTGCGAGCAAGTGAAAATGATAGAGAAAGAATGAAAGAAAGGGGAAAGAAAGTAGGTGTGGGAAGGATTGAGGAGAAGTGAGAGGTAGAGTAAGAAAGCGGGGAAGAAAAAAAGAGAGGCAGGGTGAATGAGAATGGGAACGTGTGTGTGTGTGTGTTTGAGTATATGTGCTAGACAGTGTGCGGAAGAGCGTGTGGAGGTGTGGAAGATAGGAAGTGTAAGTAAAACAATATGAGATAGTGAGGCAAGAGCGCAAAGTTATTGATTAGAGGTAAAGGAGCGTAATGCCTATCTGCTTTCATTGATGTAGTTATTGTAGAAGAGTTGATTTGATAATGAATTCAAACTCTTTCTATGCATCATGAACAAAAGAAATATTTTGATAAAGAGTTGTGGGTTAGAACTTGGCAGGGTGGTTCTGTTCAACTTTTTGAGATACAATCATTTTTCTACATCAAGGTATTTAGTCAGTAGCCATGGCTAAAAGCAATGATGTATTTTATATGTTGGTTGTTGAGGGTAAGTTAGATGGTACCAATTACCAATTATGGGCTTATATGATGCATCATGTACTGGTTGCAAAATGAATGTGGAATATTGTGCAAGGTGTTGAAAAACGTCCTATTAAACTTGCAAAAATAGTTGCTCAAGGTGATGTAGACAACATTGAAGATGGTGATATTCTTCAGATTCCTATTCGTGTTTCGGTTCCTGTTGCATCTACTATAGAGAAAATTTGTTGGGATGGCAGAGATGCTTAGACACATGCGTTGATAGCCTTTTCTATTAAACGTGTCATTATTCCTCACATTCACTCATGTAGAATAACAAGGGATGCTTGGAATACACTAATCACTTTATACTAGGCAAGGAATGAGGCTTGTGTTGCTTACCTCCGAAAATAGTTGGAGAGCGAGCATATGAATGAAGGAGATTCCATGGATAATCTTTTGACAAAGATCAAAGATTTGAAGGAGTAGTTGATTTCTATTGATGAAGTCTTGCCTGACAGTTCACTTGTGCAAAGTGTTCCGAATGATCTTCTAGATTCATATTAGAGTTTTGCTTCTACTTTTCAATTGATGATGAAAGGCAGTCCAAATGCCTTAACATTTGAGGAGTCAAACTTTGTTTTGTTGCAGGAAGAATAGTCTAGGTAGAACACGTCCCTTATCTGTGTTGCAGATCAAGCTTTCTTGGCTAGTCAAAAGAGCAAAGGTAAATGGAGCTCTTCTACTAGTAAGCAAAAATCTGCTAATTCTGCACAATCAAAGAAGGATGACAAAGATGGGAAGAAAACAGAAAAGCAGAAATTGTTTTGCAAATATTGTAAAGGAAATGATCATGTCATAAAGAGTTGGTCAAAATTGGCTACTAAAAAGGCAAGAAAGAAAGAGGATGGAATGGTTGTTGTAGAGGTCTCTACACCCAAAATAGAGTCTGCTAATCTTGTGAAAAATGAAGAATGGGCATTTACCACTGTTTGCTATTATGACCCATCTTCTCATGAACAATGTATGTCTACAGTAGACTCAAATGTTTGGTACTTTGATAGTAGGGCAACCAAACATATTACCTCGCAGTGCAGTTTCTTCACTTTACTCGAGTCTTCCCCTATAGGGAAAACTATCACATGTGCCAACAACTCCTCTTATTCTTTCATGGGAGTTGGTAAGATCATTCTGACTACTGTTTATGGTAGTTATTTTACATTTTTGGATGTTTTATCTGTGCCAATGATCAAGAAGAATCTGTTATCAATTTTAGCTTTAGTCAAGATTGGGTTGGTTATGAAATTTGTTGATGATAGATGTACAATTCATGATCTGTCAAATGGTGATGTCATCATTGCTTCTAGCATTTTATGTCATGGGTTGTATAAGCTCATAGACTATGAAAAATTTATGAATAATTCAACATGTGCAGTACATGATTCTCAGGCTTTGTCAGATACAAAGCTTTAGCATGGATGATTTGTTCATGTGAATTTTGCTAGTTTAGTATACATGTAGAAATTTGAAATGGTATCTTCTCTACCCAAACTTGAGGCACTTGTTAAACATGTCTATGAAGGTTATATTTTGGGAAAAATGTAGTGTTCCTTGTTCCCAAAAGATGTTTCAATTTGAGCTACTAAAAAATTGCAACTTGTTCATAGTGATGTGTATGGTCCTATGCAGACACCCTCTTTTGGAAACTATTTTTACTTTGTGACTTTCATTGATGATTTTTCTAAGCATGCATGGGTATATCCATTGGAAGCAAAGTCTGAAGTGTTTATGTGCTTCAAACAATTTTTCGTTTTGGCTGAAAATTTATCACCATGTAAAATGGCACCCTCCATTCTAATCGGGGAGGGGGGGGATCTATGTCTTCTAACTTCAATGCATTTTCAGCTGAATGTGGGATAAAACATCAACATACAATGCTATATACACCTCAACAAAATGGAGTTGCTAAAAGGAAGAACATGTCACTCATGGAGATGGCGAGATATATGGTCAAGAGTCAGGCTTTACCACATAGTTTTTGGCTTGATGTTGTTATGTGTACAACATATGTATTTAACAGGTGTCCCACTAAAGCATATTTTTCTATCACTCCATTTGAGGCTTGGCATGGTCATAAGCCATTTATTCCTCATCTACATGTTTTTGGTTGTTTGGCATATGCATTAGTGCTTGAACAACAATGCAGGAAATTCGATGATAAAGCAATGAAATGTATTTTTGTTGGGTACAGTTTTCAAAGAAAAGGCTATCGTCTATATATCCACAGACTAAACACATTTTGGTGAGCCACATTGGTATTTTTGTGGAAGATGCTATTCAGTGATTATATTCATGTACTAAGGAGACATCAGTTAGCTCCAAAGACATGTATGACATTTTGCTGCCTCTTTTTATAGGTGGGCAGTCTAGTGCTTGTCCTAATGAGGCAACTTCTCAACCTTTACATGTTTCATGTGATGATGCAGATCATTCCATTTCTGATGCAAATTTACATGATACACTTGTTGAAGAGAGAATTGATATTGAGGAGGCAAAAACTATGCCAAAATGGTTGGTGCAAACTTTCCGTGATAGCAATTTACATGGACCTCTATCATATCGTACTCGTTCAGACTCTCATCATGCTTCTTTTGCAACAAATTACTATGCTATAGCTACCTCTAGTCTCTATGATGAGAATGAGCCTCTTTGGTTTGATGAAGCACACAATTCTAAAAATTGGATGGCTACAATGTAATCACAATATGATGCTATTATGAAAAATGGTACTTGGTCTTTATGTGAGTTGCCTCTTGGCAAGAATGCCATTGGCACTAAGTGGCTATACAAGATGAAGCGTAAGCCTGATGGAACAGTTGATAGGTATAAGGCTAGGCTTGTTGCAAAGGGTTATGCTTAGGAAAGAGGCATTGATTTCGATGAGACCTTTGCTCCTACTTGCCGAATGACTACTATTCATAGCATATGTGCACTTGCAACTCATCATGGTTGGGATGTATATCAGTTGGACATTAAAACTACATGTTTGAATGGTGACTTGCATGAAGAAGTGTATGTTTTTCAGCCTCATGCCTTTGTGCAGAAAGGGCATGAAAACAAAATGTGTAGATTGAAAAATGTAGTATATGGTTTAAAACAAGCACCACATGCTTGTTATGAAAAGATACATGCCTATCTAATTGCACATGATTTTGAGAACAGTCCAACTCAGAGCACCTTATATGTTAAGCATGTAGATGATGTGCTTTTGATCATTGTTGTCTATGTTGATGACATGTTGCCCATTAGTCCTCATGAGAAGCATATTGCTGATTTTAAGGCTGATTTGCATGCCTCATTTGAGATGTCAGATTTGGGGCATTTGCATCATTATTTGGACATTCAATTTATGCAAGTTGATGGTGGAATATCTTTGAGTCGAACCAAATATATTGACATATTATTACAATGTTTTGGCCTTGAAGACTACAAACCTATTAACACTCCTATGGAGATAGGTTTACAATTGAGTCTTAATGATGTTGGAGATGCATTTGATGCTGTTCTCTATCAGCATGCTGTTGGATGCTTGATTTACTTATGCATTACTCGTACATATATTTAGTTTGCTGTTTCACAGATGAGCAGGTTAATGCATTGCCTAGGTGTTAAGCATTGGCATGTCGTTAAGCGCATCTTTCACTATTTGAGTGGTACCTGTATACTTGGATTAATTTATCCCAAGGGACGATCACTACCACCATATTTACATGATTTTTTTGACTTTGACTGGGCTATTTGCTATGATCCTCGTGTGTGCACCAGTTGTTTTTGCTTCATGCTTGATAACTCATGCATATCTTGGTTGAGCAAGAAACAACCTACTGTGGACACTTCTAGTTATGAGGTTGAGTATAGGGCAGCTTTCACAGTGATTGTTGAGTGTGTGTGGCTCAGGTGCCTTATGGCTGATTTGGGTGTTGGTCATTCTTTTGCCACTACCATCTTCACTGACAGTCAGAGCACATTGGCAATTGTGAGGAACCCTATGCTCCATGCTCACACTAAGCACATTGAGGTGCACTATCATTATGTAAGGGAGAGGTTCTCTGCTGGAGAGATTAGTTTGGTATATGTGCCCACATAGGAGAACATTACAGACCTTTTCACAAAGGCTCTACCTAGGGATAAGTTTGAAGCTTTTCACAAAGCTTTGGGCTTACTTCCTTTCTTGGATTGATTCCACATAGCTTGGCACTTCCTTATACATGAGTGCTAGCTCCTTGTTCACCACATCACTCCCAAGGGGGATTTGTTGATATATTTAGGTAGGGATGTGTGTGAACACACTAGGACTGTTGGGGCACTTTTTTCCCTCTTTAGGAGTTTTTTTACCTCGACTTATATATACACCTATAACTCTAACGGGTCACTTATCTTTGTACATTCTACTGGTAATACATTAAGTATTGTGTGTTGTGCTCCAAGATTCTTCTTCTTCTTTGTGCTATTCTCGTGCTTCCGTAGACCTTAAACTCCAACAAACTATTGCTCGATCACTACCTTAGGTAGAGATGAGTCACCAAACGTCTCCATAGTATGAGTAAGGTCCATGCGCTTGTAAAAGAAGATAAATCCTTCCTAAAAGTCTAAAAATAATTATAATAATTTTTGAATTAAAAAGAAAAAGAGAAGGATGATTCTTACAATTGTAAAAAGTAAGAGATATGAAAGTAATATTAACTAAAGTATAAACAAGATAGAGTGATAAATCATGTAAATGGTGTAGTGGATTCAAATCCCTTCCTTGCTAAATAAGGTAATTGTTATACCGTTCCTTAGTTAAAGAGTGTTCATACATAGCCAAAAAAGTCTTGTGGTGAAGGGAGCCATGGGTGCTAGGGAAGCCAAGGATACCAAAGTTCTATGCCTTAGTCGATGCCTTGAAGTAAGCTATAAGAGTAAGCCATAGCAGTAAACTATAGATGTAAAGTGTAGGGAATAACCATAGGAGTAAACTGTAGGTATTAAGTTTAGGTTCAACTTCAGGAACATGTTTAGGAACATGTTGAAGAACATGCTCAGGTTCTCAAAGAAAAATTAAATCCAGAAACCAAAACAAAAACATAAATTGAAACCAAAACCGAAAATGAAAACAAAAATGGGAACTTGATGTTGGAATTTGAGGTCTGCAAGAGCATGCAAACAACACAAGGAAGAAGAAGAACCTTGGAGCACAACACACAATATTGAATGTATTACCAAGTGAATGAACAAAGACAAGTAACCCATAAAGGTTATAGGCATATATAAAAACCAATGAAAAAAAACCTCCTAAAGAGGGAAAAAGTACTCCGACAATCCTAAGTGTGTTCACATACATCACTACCAAAATATATCAACAAATATCCCCCTGGGAATGATGCAGTGAACAAGAAGCTAGCACTCATGTATATAGAAGTGCCAAGCTTTGTGGAAAGAGATCAATCCACAAAAGGAAGTGATCCCAAAGCTTTGCAGAAAGCTTCAAACTTCTCCTAAGGTAGAGCCTTTGTGAAAAGATTTGCAATGTTATCGTGTGTGGGAACGTATGCCAAATTGATGTGATTTGTGGGAGCATGGAACACATGGTTCCTCACAATTACCAATGCACTCTGACTATCAATGAAGATGGTGGTGGGAGAATATTGACCAACACCCAAATCAGACAAAAGGCATATGAGCCACATATAACACACTGAACAGTCACTATGAAAGTTGCCCTATACTGAGCCTCACATCTAGAAGTGGCCATAGTAGGCTACTTCTTGCTCAACCAAGATATACATGAGCTACCAAGCATGAAGCAAAAACCACTAGTTGACACATGAGTGTCATAGCAACCAAGATATCTAGAGCCAAAAAAAGCATGTAAATCTAGCGGTAGTGATCCCCCCTTCAGATAAAATAGTCCAACTATCTGTGTACCACTCAAGTAGTGAAAGATGTGCTTAACCATCTGCCAATGCTTGACACTTGGGCAATACATAAACGTGCTCATTTATGAGACAACAAATTGAATACCAAGTGGAGTTATGCATAAGTAAATCAAGCATCCAATAGTGTATCGCTGTAGGGAAACATCGAATGCATCTCCAACATCATGAAGACTCAACCATAAACCTATTTCCATAGGAGTGACAATAGGTTTGCAATCTTCAAGGCCAAAGCACTACACTAATGTGTCAATATATATTGTTTGCCACAGAACTATTCCACCATCAACTTGCATAAAGTAAATGCCCAAATAATGATGTAAATGCACCAAATCTGACATCTCAAATGAGGCATGTAAATCATCCTTAAAATTAGCAATATGCTTCTCATTAGGACCAGTGAGCAACACGTCATCAACATAGATAACAATGATCAAAATCATATCATTTACATACTTAACATATAATGTGCTCTTAGTTGGATTGTTCTCAAAACCATGTGCATTCAAGTAGGCATGTATCTTTTCATACCAAGCATTTGGTGCTTGGTTCAAACCATATAATGCCTTTTTCAACCTACAAACTTTCTTTTCATGCCCTTTCTACATAAAACCATGAGGTTGAAAAAACATACACTTCTTCATGTAAGCCCCCATTCAAAAATGCAATTTTAATGTCCAATTGATGTACATTCCAACCACGATGGGCTACAAGTGCATAGAAGCTACGAATGGTAGCCATTCGACATGTGGGTGCAAAGGTCTCATCAAAACCAATGCATCTTTCTTGAGCATAACCTTTTGCAACAAGCCTAGCCTTTTACATGTCAACTGTTCCATTAGGCTTATGCTTCAGCTTGTATACCCATGTAGTGCCAATGGCCTTTTTTCTTGGAGGCAAATCACATAAAGACCAAGTACCATTCTTCATAATAGCATCATATTTTGATTGCATAGTAGCCATCCAATTTTTATGAATTTTGTGCTTCATCAAAAGAAACATGCTCGTTCTCATCACAAAGACTAGAGGCAGGCATTGCATAGCAATATGATGCAAAAGAAATATGAGAGCATGAGCGAGTATGATATGATATACATGCATCTAATTTGATATCTGAAAATTCGTCACCAACAATTTATGCATATTTTTGGCCTCTATATCAACCCTCTCATCAACAAGTGCATCATGTAAATCTACATAAAAAATGGAATGATCTGCATCATCATGTGAAACTTGTAAAGGATGAGAAATTGCCTCATTTGAACCAACACATGACTTTCCACCTGTAAAAAGAGGTAGCAAAGTGTCATACACATCTTTGGATCTAACTGGTGTCTCCTTAGTACATGCATGGATGAATTTCATCTTCCACAAAAACAACATCACGGCTGAATAGAATGTGTTTAGTCTATGGATGATACAAATGATAGCCTTATCTTTCAGAACTGTACCCAACAAAAATACATTTCATTGCTTTATCATCAATTTTTTTTTCATTGTTGTTCAAGCACTAATGCATATGCCAAACAACCAAAGACACGTAGATGAGAAACAAATGGCTTATGAACATGCCAAGCCTCATATGGATTGGTAGATTGCAATGCTTTAGTGAGACACTTGATAAATACATATGCTGCACACATAACAACCTCAAGCTAGAAACCATGTGGTAAAACTTGACTTTTGACCATACAGCTCACCATCTCCATGAGAGATCTATTCTTTCTTTTAGCAAAACCATTTTGTTGAGGTGTATATGGCACTATACACTGATATCTCATCCCACGCTCAACCAAAAATGCATTAAAATTAGAAGACATGTATTCCCTCCCTCGATTAGAATGAAGGATGCCCATTTTACATGGCGATAGATTTTCAACAAGAACTAAAAACTATTTGAAGCACATAAACTTTTCAGACTTTGCTTTGGCTGGATACAACCATGCATGCCTAGATCAATAAAAGACATGAAATAGAGGTAGTTCCCAAAAGAAGGTGTCTGCATAGGACCATAGACATCAATGTGAACAAGATACAATTCCTTAGTAGCTTGAATTGAACCATCCTTTGGGAAGAAGGAACACTGCATTTTGCCCAAAATACAGCCTTCACAGATGTTTACTAGGTGCCTCAAGTTTGGGTAGAGAGGATACCATTTCAAATTTCTCTATGCGTAGCAAAGTAGGAAAATTTAGATGACCAAAGAGTGCATGCCAAAGCCTTGCATATGAGATAGCTTGAGAATCTTGAACTGCACATGTTGAATCATTGGCTAATTTTGGATAATCTATGAGATTATACAACCTATGACATAAAATGCCAAAAGCAATAATAATATCATCATTTGAAAGATCATGAACTGTACATCTATCATCAACAAATTCGAGAACCAAGTTGATCTTGGCTAATGCTAAAACTAACAATATATTTTTCTTGATCCTTGGCATAAAAAAAGCATTTGAAAATGTAAAAGAACTACCATCAGCAGTAGTCCGAATGATCTTACCAACTCCCATGATTGGATAAGAGGAGTTGTTGGCGCATGTGACAATATTCTTATAGGGGCAGGGTCAAGTGAACTGAAGAAACTGCACTGAGGTAATATGTGTTGATATATTTTGGTGGTGATGTGTGTGAACACACTAGGACTACTAGGGAACTTTTTCCCTCTTTAGGAGGGTTTTCCCCCTAGCTTGTATATACACCTATAACCTGAACTGGTCACTTATCTTTGTACATTAACTTGGTAATACATTCAATATTGTGTGTTGTGCTCCAAGCTTCTTCTTCTTCCTCCTTATGCTCTTTGTGTGCTTCTTCAGACCTCAAACTCCAAAAATTGGTATCAGAACATGTCACCGTTTCATCTAGGGCATCATCAAGACCCCTCCTGCCACAGTCTTGAAATTGCACAAAAATTGCTGAGCATCCTTAATGCCTCCGAATGCACTATCACAGTGCCTGTGTAGGCAATTTGATCTTTTTGTGCCAAACATATATATAGGTTTCGGTTTGCTAGTACAAGCACCTTGAAGTTTGTTATAGGTTTAGTAAAACTTGATAGGGTAGTTCTGTTCGTCGTTTTGAGATACAATCATTTTTGTACATCAGGGTATTTTAGTCAGTGGCCATGGATGAAAGCAACGATGTATTTCATATGTTGGTTATTGAGGATAAGTTGGATGGTACCAATTACCATTATGGGCATATATGATGCCTCATTTATTGGTTGTAAAAGGATTATGGAATATTGTGCAGGGTGTTGAAAAAAAATCTACTCCATTTGTAAATACAATTATTGAAGGTGATGTAGATGGTGTTGAAGATGATGAACTTCAAATTCGTGTTCGTGCTCGAGTTCCTAGTGCACCTACTACAAAGCAAATTCATTGGGATGGCAAAGATGCTCATGCACATGCATTGATAGCTTTGTCTGTCAAACGTGCCATTATTCCACACATTCGCTCTTGCAAAATAGCTAAGCATGCTTGGGATATACTTAGCACTTTATACGAGGAAAGAAAGGCTTGTGTTGCTTACCTCTAAAAATAGTTGGAGAGTGAGCACATGAATGAAGGAGATTCCATGGATAGTTTTTGACAAAGATAAAAGATTTGAAGGAGTAGTCGATTTTTACTGATGAAGTCTTGCAAATAGTTCACTTGTGCAGATTGTTCTGAACAGTCTTCGAGATTCATATCAGAGTTTGCTTCTATTCTTTGATTAATGATGAAAGGCAATCCAGATGCCTTAACATTTGAGGATTTATTCTCTATTTTGTTGCAAGAAGACTGGTCTAGGTAGAATAGGTCCATTATTCATGTAGTAGATCAAGCTTTCCTAGTTAGTT
>CM035436.1:7822972-7825472 GCA_020310875.1 Ceratopteris richardii
AAGAAGCCAAGTCAAACCATTAGTGATTATGTCACTAAGATGAAGGATCTAGCAGATAGTCTTGGATCCATAGATGAAGATGTTGAAGATCACAGATTGATTGCTCAACTACTTGCAGGTTTGAGAGGAGATGAAAGGTGGAAACCTTTTGTCTTATCAACAGAACTTTCATTGAATCATTATGTTCCAGATTTGAACCAGTTGCTTGGTTTGATGCTCACATATGAGCAAGACTTGAAGGGAGATGGAGATAAAGGACATAGTTCTGCAATGTACATGAAGAACAAGAAGAAAGGAGATAAAGGTAAAGCAAAGGATGAAGAGGAGTCTAGTTCTCAAGCTTATTATGCAAGAGGTAAAGGCACAGGCAGAGGAAGAGCAAGAGGTTTTGGAAGACGAAGAGGTAATCAAAATAACAATAAGAAGGCTTGCTGGATATGTGGATTGAGTAATCATTTGGCTCATGACTGTTGGCACAATCAACAAGGATCAAATCAGAATCAAAACAACAATAGCAGAGGTCGAGGTGGAAGATATCAAAGTAATTTTCAAAGAGGTAGACAAAGTCAAAGAGGAGGCTATGGTAGAGGTGGAGGAAGAAGTTGGGGACAGAATCAATCCTACAACACCACCTACTACAACTATGCAAATGACACACAGAATGAAAGTCATACATCATTGATGATGAATTCAATCAGCACATCAGACAAAGAAGATCTAAAGGTATTTTACATTGACTCTGGATGTTCTAATCATTTGTCAGGAAACATAGAATTGATGTCAGATTTGGAAAAAGGCATTTCTAGTCACACAGTTCAAACTGGTGATAATACAAGACATAGTGTACATTCAATTGGAAAAGTGAAATGCAAGAGTGGAGAAGATTTACTAACCAATGTTTTGTATGTTCCTACAATACCTAAAAACCTGATTAGTGTGGGAGAGATAGTTGAAAAAGGTTTTCAAGTCAGGTTTACAAATGAAGGAGTATTTGTGGAAGATCCAGAGAATGGATATAATCAGATTGTCTCTGGTAAGAAAGAAGGTAGACTCTTTACTTTAAGAGTGCAAGGAAACATTGGTCAAGCTTTGCTCACACATGGTGAAGGAGTGATTACAGAACTTGATCTCTGGCATAAGAGATTAGGTCATTTCAATGAAAGAGGAATTAAAGCTATGGTTGCTAATCAGTCTGTACTAGGATTACCAAATGTGCAAAGTCAACATATGGTTTATAAATGTGAAGCATGTCAAATGGGTAAAGCACACAGGTTACCATTTCAGAAGAAAGGATTCAAACATGATGGAGTACTTGAGCTCATTCATACAGATGTATGGGGACCAACAAAAGAAGGATCTATCAGTGGCTCAAGGTATTATGTTCTTTTTATTGATGATGCTACAAGATGGATAACATTATATGTTTTGAAGGAAAGATCAGAAGTGTTTGGAGCTTTCAAGCATTTTCATGCACATGCAGAGAGAGTCACAGGTCAAAAGCTTAAGAGACTGAGGTCTGATGGAGGGGGAGAATACTTCTCCCAAGAGTTCAATGATTATCTTTGGAATGCAGGTATTAAGAGAGAAATAACTTGCAGGTATACACCACAACAAAATGGTGTAGCAGAAAGAAGGAACAGGACTTTGGTTGAGTTTGCTAGAGCTATGCTAAAGGAGAAGAACTGTCCAAATTATCTTTGGGCTGAGGCTGTAAATACAGCTACATATCTTGTGAATAGATTACCATGTGCAGCTCTGAATGGAATGACTCCATATGAAGCTTGGTGGGGTAAGAAACCAACACTAGATCATTGTAGAGTGTTTGGATCAATTGCATATGCTTATGTGCCATCACAACTTAGGCATAAACTTGAACCAAAGGCAAAAAAATATGTGTTCATTGGTTATGATGAAAAGCAGATGGGTTACAGGTTGTGCAATCCTCTAACCAAACAATTTCTTGTTTCTAGAGATGTTACATTTGATGAACAGAAAAGTTGGTATGCAGATCAAAGTAATACAGCTGAGGAATTTGAAGAAGAGGTAAGAAGATGTGAGAAAGGAAAATCAATTGTGCAGGTGAATAGAGATGAAGACTATATGCAAGCAAGTACATCCAGAAGTGGATTAACAAGAAGGAATGAAGAAGCTCCTATATTTGATGAAGAAGTGTATCCAGAAACTTATGAAGAATGTGAACCAAGAAGGTCAAGCAGGACAAGGAGACAACCAGAAAGGTATTCTTATGATACTTCTTACATAACTCAGAAGAACTATGCATATATGGTCAAAGATGATGAAGAACCTCAGAACTATGATGAAGCTAAAGGTAAAAAGCAATGGGAAGAAGCAATGAAGGAAGAGTTCAATGCACTGGAGGAGAACAAGACATGGGAACTTGTTCCTAAACCAAATGGTAAGAAAGTAATTGGAAATAAATGGGTTTATAAAGTGAAGAAGCTTGCAGATGGAAGTATAGCCAGATACAAAGCTAGATTGG
>CM035436.1:7835472-7840472 GCA_020310875.1 Ceratopteris richardii
TGGTAAAGTTGCGCAATCTCAAGGCGAAGTGGTGTGCAAAGTTTTGTCAAAAACTTTACAGAATTGATTAGTCAATGAGTGATTAATCTGCAGCAGACTTTTTTGGAGAAGTTGAATTTTTCAGAACATTGAATTTTTCTGATAACTTGGTGAATGATTTCTAAGTTTGGTGGAGTCTAAGGTTAATCTTGATATAGAGGTGGTCTAACTTCAAGGTTAACTTGTTCTTTTGGAGATTAACACTCTCCATCAGTGGTATCAGAGCAGGTTGTGTCAAAATTGAAGTGAAGATGACTCGGACTATTGCAGAAGTACAAATCTTTACATTTTGAAGGTGCAGAAGGGTAAAGGCTGAAGAAAACTTGAAGGAAGACATACAAAGAGTATCAAAAGGATCAGAAGGAGCAACATTCGAAGTAAAGGTACATTCATTATCTGTAAAGGTTAAAGTTTTGAGACTACAGGTGAAGCAAGGATGGGAGATAGTCTCCAAATTGAAAAGTTGGATAGAGAGAACTATCCAGCTTGGTCTATGAGGATGGAAGCTCATCTTATGAGCAAAGATCTGATAGGATACATCACAGGAGATGAAGAAAAGCCAGAATTCAAAGATCCTAGTGTTCCAACTAGGGAGGAGCTTGCAGATTTGAAGAATTGGATGAAGAAAGATGCTCAAGCAAGGAGCATAATCTACATGGCAGTCAATGACTATTTGCTTCCTCACATTAGAGGACTTGAAAGTGCATGTGACATTTGGAATGCTTTGGAGGAGCATTTCCAAAACACAACCAAATCAAGGAAGGCTTCACTATGGGCAGAATTCACTACTTTCAAGAAGAAGGCCTCACAATCAATCTCTGATTATGTGACAAAGATGAAGGACATTGCAGATTCTCTAGGTGCAGTGGATGAAGACATTGAAGAAGAAAAATTGGTAAGACAAATACTCACAGGGCTAAGAGGAGATGAGAAGTGGAAGCCTTTCATTTTATCTACAGAACTTTCATTAGATCACTTTACTCCTGATTTGAATCAATTGTTAGGTCATATGCTAACTTTTGAGAATGATGTCAAAGGAGATGTTGATAAGAGTGCAGGTCATGCAATGTACTCTAAAGACAAGAAGAAAGCTAACAAAGGGAAGCAACAATCAGGTGAAGAAGAAGGTACATCAAACCAAGCAAACTTTATAAGAGGAAGAGGAAATGGCAGAAGTAGAGGAAGAGGCAGAAACAACAAAGATAATGCAAGAGCTTGTTGGATATGTGGTAAGACCAATCATCTATCTCATGATTGTTGGCATAATAATCAAAACAATGGTAATTATCAGAACTTTAATCAAAAAGCAAGAGGTGGTAGATTTCAGAGAGGAAACTTCAGAGGTAGAGGTGGTAGGAATTCTTTTGGAAGAGGTGGAGGAAGAAGCTTCCAAAATCAATCCTATAATAACACCTACTACAACTATACATCAGATCAGAAGGAGGATTCAACTCTCATTATGAATACATGTGAAACCTCACATGAAAACATGAGAGTGTTCTATATTGATTCAGGATGTAGTAATCATTTAAGTGGAAATATTGCTTTGATGACTGATCTAGATCATAATGCAATTAATCATACAGTTCAGACAGGTGATAATACAAAGCATAAGGTAAAGTCAATTGGTTCAGTCAAAGCTAAGGATGGGAGCACTCTTCTGAGTAAGGTACTCTATGTTCCCACAATTCCAAAGAATTTGATCAGTGTAGGTCAAATTGTGGAAAAAGGATATGAGGTAAGGTTCACCAATGATGGAGTTTATGTTGAAGACCCTAGTCAAGGGTATAAACAAGTTATTGCAGGAAAGAAAGAAGGAAGGCTCTTCACATTGAAGGTACAAGGAAATGTTGGACATGCTATGTTCACATATGGAGAGCAGAAGGTGTCAGAATTGGATCTTTGGCACAAAAGACTTGGACACTTTAATGAAAGAGGTATTAAAGAAATGATTAACAATGATTCAGTGCTTGGATTGCCTAACATTGCAGGTCAACACATGACATACAGATGTGAGGCATGTCAATTAGGTAAGGCTCATAAGCAATCCTACTCCAAGCATGGGTTTATGTATTCAGAAAGACTTGAATTGATGCATACAGATGTGTGGGGTCCTTCAAAGGACTTTAGTATAAATGGCTCAAGATATTATGTCATATATGTTGATGATGCTACCAGGTGGATCACAATTTATGTGATTAAAGAAAAGTCAGAAGTGTTTAATACATTTAAACACTATCATGCATATGCAGAAAGGATTACAGGTCAACAATTGAAGAGACTAAGGTCAGATGGAGGGGGAGAGTATTTTTCAAATGAGTTCAATGATTATTTGTGGAATGCAGGTATAAAGAGAGAAGTCACTTGCAGGTACTCTCCTCAACAAAATGGGGTAGCAGAAAGAAGGAATAGGACACTTGTTGAATTTGCAAGGTCTATGATGAAAGAGAAGAATTGCCCAAATTATTTGTGGGCTGAGGCTGTTAATACAGCTACATACTTGGTTAATAGATTGCCTTGTAAAGCTTTGCAGGGTATGACACCATATGAAGCTTGGTGGGGTAAGAAACCTACCTTGGATCATTGCAGAATATTTGGATGCTTGGCATATGCATATGTGCCATCTCAATTGAGGCATAAGTTGGAGCCTAAGGCAGAAAAGTATGTATTCATTGGCTATGATGATAAGCAAATGGGATACAGGTTGTGGAGTCCATCCACAAAGCAGTTTATTGTATCCAAGGATGTTACATTTGATGAGCAAGGTACTTGGTATGCAGGTAAATATAATGTACATGCAGATGATGAAGAAGTAGTGGAACAAAGAAAAGGTAAAGCAAAGATTCAATTACTTGATGAAAGTGAGAATAATGAAGTACAGATTGAAGTTGAAGAGAGACCAAGGTTTGATCCAGAAAGTGATGAACCAGAGACCTCAAGAAGTGCAGAAGTTAGGAGATCATCTAGGCACAAATGGCAACCTACAAGGTATAGCTATGACACTTCATTCTTGACTACTAAAGATTATGCTTATTTGGTAAAAGCAGATGAAGACCCTTCTACATTTGAAGAGGCCAAAGGGAAGAAGAATTGGGAAGATGCTATGCAAGAGGAGTATGATGCATTGATAGAGAATCAGACTTGGGATCTGGTTCCTAAACCTAATAGCCAGAAAATCATTGGTTGTAAGTGGGTTTACAAGACTAAAAGATTTGCAGATGGAAGTGTGTCTAGGTACAAAGCTAGACTTGTTGTGAAAGGATATGCACAGACATATGGAGTGGATTATGATGAGACTTATAGTCCTGTGGCAAAGATGACAACCATCAGGACACTCATAGCAATTGCTGCTTGCAAAGGTTGGAAGTTATCTCAATTAGATGTCAAAAATGCTTTCTTGAATGGTTACATTTCAGATGAAGTCTACATGGAGCAACCAGATGGGTTCAAAGATCAAGTGAGTCCAAATTATGTGTGTAAGCTCAAGAGAGCTTTGTATGGGTTGAAGCAAGCTCCAAGGGCTTGGAATTATAGGCTTGTGAAATTCTTGAATGATCTTGGATTTCAAGCATCAAAGGCAGATAGTAGCTTGTTAGTCAAAGCAAGTGAAGATGGGTTCATTTATGTTTGTATTTATGTTGATGACATAATACTTACAGGAACAGATGATAAAGGAATACAAATGATCAAGAAGCAGATGGAGAAAGAGTTCAAAATCAGTGATTTGGGGAACCTATCATTCTTCTTGGGAATGGAGATTTCTTATACTCAACATGGAGTATATGTGACCCAAGAAAGGTATCTTAAAAATTTGCTAACCAAATTTAAAATGGAAGATTGCAGGGTTGCACCTACACCTTTGGAAGTAAACCATAAATTGTCTAGGTTTGGAGGAGAAGAGTTCAGAGATATGAAACTCTATCAAAGTCTGGTTGGTAGCTTGATTTATGCTACATTAACAAGGCCTGATTTGTCATATGCAGTTGGTGTGCTTTCACAATTTATGCATTGTCCTAGAAAGGAACATTGGATTGCAGGACAAAGAGTACTTAGGTACATCAAGGGTACACTCAAAGAAGGGTTGTACTATGGGTTTACTTCAGATACAAGAATCAAGATATATAGTGATGCAGATTGGGCAGGTAATGTGGATGATAGAAGATCAACACATGGATACTTGTGCTATGTAGGAGACAAATTGATTTCATGGTGTTCTAAGAAGCAACATACAGTTGCTTTGTCATCTATAGAGGCAGAATATAAAGGTATGGTGGAAGCTGCAAAAGAGGTAATATGGCTAAAGACACTTATGAAAGTTTTTGATGTGGTTCAAAGTACTATTGTTTGTGGAGACAACATGAGTTCTTTATACTTGGCAGCTAATCCTGTGTTTCATGCTAGAACTAAGCATATTGAAATACAGTATCATTTCCTGAGAGAGAAGGTCATTGAGAAGGAAATTGAAGTCATACACACTCCTACAAAAGATCAACTTGCAGATATGATGACTAAAAGTTTGGATGGACCTAAATTGCAGAGGTTTAAAGATATGGCAGGAATAAAGAAGATGCACATAATCACAATTGAAGATTGAGGGGGAGCTGTTGGAGCAGAGCAATCATCAATAGGTGATTACATGAAGTTCAAAAGTAATTGGTTCATTTGAAGATTACTTTCAAAGGAAGAAAATAGAATCAGAAATGTTTCTTTTGTATATTACTCTTGTAAATAGTTCAATGTATTTTTGGAAAAGATGACGAGTTAGACTCGTATATATATCTACAGATATGTATTCGTAAAAGGAGAGAGTGATATAGATTAGATAGAGAAGACAATAGGTGAAGAGGTGATGAACATTGTATGTATCATCAACCATATGTATGAAAAGTAATGAAGAAGAAAATGTTGTAGAATTCTGCGCGTCGATCTTCTCTCCCATTCTCCTTCTGTGCTTAATCTTT
>CM035436.1:7903355-7995855 GCA_020310875.1 Ceratopteris richardii
CTCCTCACTTTCCAAAAGGGGATGTCCTCCGCATAAAAGAATCTACGTAATGCTTTCATAGCTTCATCTCTTGCTTGAGACTCCCATGCTCTATGCAATACTCCTTTGCCTTCTCTTTTTCTTTTAGGGGCTGAACCATGTTGCATACTCTCCTCAAACTCATTCTCCTCATATTGACAACGTGATGCATGAGATGCCACATTTTGTTCTACATTACACTCTCCTGTCATTGAAACAAACATGTCATGCTCATCAGTAGAAGGCATACTACTACTTTCTCCACTCACTTTGGCATGTAATTTTCTGCATGCATCCCTTACATCAGCTGGTGCACATGAGCACTTGTCAACACCAAAGCCTTTGAGGCCTAAAACATGGGCCCGAATTCGATTTGGCCCCCCATCAAATGTGTGTCCACAATACTTGCATTTGCAAGTCCATTGACCTTTAGGTAGTTGCTTCACCTTTGCAACATATTCCCACTCTCTTCTCCTTCTCTTTGAGGCATCTACATATGGAAAAAAAACACCCAAACTTTCAGCTTACATGTGAAAAAAGCACCCCTTACAAATTGAACAAGTTTTGGCACTTACCTTATAGTGGGAAGCTCCTTAGTCTTGAGGCCTTAAGGCTTGGTAGCTTCAGCCTAGGTAGTGTAGGCTGCTTCAGTCTTAACCCTCCCTCTCAATTCGTGCATCGCTCAGGTTTCCCTCTCTATGGACGTCGCTTGCGCTCCTATTCGACTGTCGATTATGACCCGAAATCGGGTTTTTTTGCCCTAGCCATCAAGATCTTCAACAGTCGTGTCCGAAATACGTTTCAGACGTTGCCGTCCAGTATGAAGTCTGGTAAGTCCGGCATATCGAATTGGACGCGTCTGAATGCAACAGTGTGTGTGTATATATATATATATATATATATATATATATATATATATATATATATATATATATATATATATATATATATATATATATATATATATATATATATATATATATATATATATATATATATATATATATATATATATATATGAAATTTTCTGAAATTTTTTGCAAAAAATTCCAGCAAGCTAATTTGTGCTTGAAATTCAACAAATTTGACTTCTTTTGACCTCAATGTGCATACATAAGGCTATAACGCAGCCTTTAGAACCAAATAGGAGCAAAAACCCCAATTTTCGCTTCAGAAATTTCTGAAATTCTCAGAAAAATGCCACAAATTGATGTACATAAGCAATTTCTCTTGCCACAAATCAATACATAAGGTCCTAGACCTGTGTATTGCTGTTATGACATGTGAAACACCTGTTTAGACCTGCGAAACACCTGAAAATAGCCTATTATGGGCTGTTGAGATGCCCAAAGTGATCCTCTTGGCCCCAGAGAAACTTTCTTTGCGATGAAATCGAAGATTATTGCGAAAAGTGGGGTTTTCTTTGCTGTACAGCACTTGCGCAGCAGCTCTGAATCCCTAAATGAGCTCTGATACCAGTTGTTAGGGTTGAGGTGTTCTAAAACCCTAAATCAGCTCTGATACCAATTGTTAGGGTTGAGGTGTGGTGCTCGAGTATATATACATATATATATATATATATATAGAGAGAGAGAGAGAGATAGAGAGAGAAACATACATACAAGCATAAATACATACGTACGTACGTACATACATACATACATACATACATACATACATACATACATACATACATACATACATACACACATACACACATACACACATACACACATACACACATACACACATACACACACACACATACATACATACATACATACATACATACATACATACATACATACATACATACATACATACATACATACATACATACATACATACACACATACATGCACACACATGCATACATACATACACACACACATACATACATACATACATACATACATACATACATACATACATACATACATACATACATACATACATACATACACACATACATACATACATACATACATACATACATACATACATACATACATACATACATACAAGCATACAAGCATACAAGCATACATACATACATAAACAAAAGGAGCTTCCTCTTCAAACTTTAGATACACTAGCATAGGTGGCCACCTGTGACGCATCAATCACCTTCCATTTACCACTAGATCAACCCCACTTCACACATACACACATACATTCATACATTCTTTTTTTCCTTTTGAGAAAAAACACGTGTCCATTGATTTAAAAATTTACAGAGGTCCAAGAGGCAGAATATTTTGTATGGGTTGTGGTAGAGACATGTCCTAAAAATCTTCATTATGGTGAGTTAAAGTGGGCAAAGGTATGTATATCCTTTTTTTTATTATTATTAGTCTTCTCCTTAAATAGATTTTACTCTCCATGCCTTTTATGTACTCAATGAGACTCTAGTATACTTTTTAATCGAAATACTAAGCTTTTTATTTCATTCCCCTTGCATCATTTGGCTCCTATAAGTGTCAAAAGGAGTCACTGCGCATGAGGTGTTCCCTGCACTGGTAGTAAAGGACCCTTCCCCTCCCTGAACTTCAAGAGAGTCTTTCTATGTTTAGACTTCTACAATCTACAAGGAGTTGTTGGAAACTTAGGAAAAGTGGGAATGTGGCAGACTTACGAAAAAGAGTGTTGTGTACCAGAACGAGTGTCTTCTTAAGCAAAAATACTGTCCAAAAGGTTAGTTGTACATAGGAGAGGTTATGCACAATTCAAAATTGTTTTCCAAGTTCTGAGTTAGGACATTTCCAACTTTGTTTCGAGGGAAAACAAATGAAAGAGCATGCAAAAACGATGACCACGTCTTACATGCAAATCAAGGGCTTTGTATTATTGATTTCGCCCTATGATATTATTTCATTATGTCTCTTGCACGTACTTTCAAGGATTGAAATGTTTTCTAAAGGCGAGAATCTCTGAGAAATTGTTATGGTAGCAATGTGTTCCACCTTTTCAGAATGCTTAGGACAAAGAGAAGTCAAATTACTTCATTAAAAATTAGCTTCAGGAGTGCAAGAGAAAAGAGTTTAATTCTAGCTCACCGTCATTTGGAAGCTTGACAGTATGGATCCCTTTGTACGCATGCAGAAAAATACGTTCAGCATGTAATCTGAATTCACTAGATTTTCCGCCAGCTAGAGTACAAGCATACGAAGTCTTACAGTTTGGAAGGAAGAAAAAATTTTGGACTTGAGCAATAGTTCACTGGTTCGGATCCACATGGATCGACAATTTCGGCGAATTCAAATTTTAAACTCCATACAAAAAATTAGAGTCTAAGCTAGATAATAGGGTTACAGATCTTTCATAATTGTCAATGCAATGACGTCGTGTCCGTCTATGATTTTGGGAGAGACGAAACGTGGTTTGCTGAGAAAATATTCACATGCTGCAACACTATTTACCATTGTACTGAAGAACATGAAGTGTTAGATAATCGTCCTCGAACACTCAAAACCATGAGAATAGTTCGAAAAACTCGAACCACGTACAAGAGCCAAAAAACTAAACAGACTAGATGCAGATCGCGGGTACAGAGATGAAAATCTTGAAAAAAAAAATCCTCTTGCTCTCATGGTCGAGCCCGCTTTTGTTCCTACGCATAGACGAATGGACTCTGAAAGGCATCAAAAAGTTACGTACAGAATACATACCTACAGTAAAATCAATCGTCTGTGTGGCATCTGAAGCAGGAGGAGGGAAGACAGTGACATCGTCACTGAAGGGAGAACTGCTTGGACGAGCTTCTGCGTAGTCACCTGCATTGTAGCTGATCGAAGAGCTGGAAGAAAAAATGCGTGCCAGAATGAAGGGCAGAAGCAACAACAAGCATAACACAAAGACAGAGTTTCTGTGAGCGACAAGCCTCCACAGCTCTGCTATTGTTGATGATGTCTGCGTGCCATCAACTTGAGCTACCGGTGCATATTTCTGATGGGCCGTCATAGCTCCTCTCGTGCATTCGACACAGAGAGAGAGAGAGTGAGAAGAGCGTTCAAAGAAGCTGCATTCCTTTGGAGTTCTGTGAGGAATCCTTCAAGGACAGTAGAGGTCTGCGGCAGCGCTTGTGGACAGTGCTGAATGCACATGCACCCAAAAGGTGGAAAGTATCAAGCGAGGTGACGACAGACAGACTGCCTGTCAACTTTTAGCTTTGAGAGGTTGTTGATAGAGTTGCACGTCGCATCCGTGCAAGGGTCCCAACTCCCAAGTCCCCGTCGGCTCCCCGCCCCCTCTGGTGAAGACTGTGAGGAATATCTGTGTAATGTGGCGTACGAATGTGACGATGAATATACACAAGTTATGAATGATGACAATGCTGATGTGTATGTAGCTTGTCCGTTTGGCAAGACGCAAAAGAGCTTTCCCATAGCACTGAGTCAATCGAGTGTCTGATGAAACAACGAGATGATACAAGAGACTCGTGATCCCATCTCACAGCTGCACAAGCCTTCTTTTTTATTATTAAGAGGATATGAACATAAAAATCATTCATTTATACTTAAAAGCTGAGCATTGAGTATACGGAGTCTGAAAAGAGGGCTTAATTTTATTGTATTCGCCATCTTGCAAAAGCATACGTTCGGCAATGCGTAAATAAATATATATTATGTGGACAATTGCATATTTGTCTATGAAAAGACATTTGAAGACTACGTGAGTGTACAATAGTTGTGTTTTCTAAAAAACAAACACAAAGCAGAGGTTAGACAATATTATAATTGGTTTCAATTGGTTTAAACTGGACAAAGTTCATTCACTTGTATAATTGTTCTTTTAAAATTAAAGCTCTCGGAAATAGATGCATGCCGAACCTCTATTGTTTTTTTTATCTCCCAGCCGCATTGACATGACATTCTTCACCATATGATATGTGAATATGTAAACCAACCTTTTCAAAGAACCACTTATTTTTGGGCACTCTCGATGAACAATGTAAGCAATGGAATGGTACGGATTATGTTCGTCACAACAAAATGTTGTCTTCGGTTTGAATCATCTCTTCAATTATCTTTAGGGACGTCCTTTCTCAATTCCTACCCTTTGCAAGTCTTAAAGATACGTTAGTTCTTAATAGGTGCTAGACATTCTACCCATGCTTGTGTGTGATTTGAAGGATCTCATGCCCTTCACATTGTACCTTCATTCAATTCCAACTATATATATATATATATATATATATATATATATATATATATATATATATATATATATATATATATATATATATAATTACAAAATAATTATGATTTTCACAAAATTATCAATATTTTATATATTTCATACTGTTTTTTCTTTTTGACATTCTAAATCAATGATAATCGTTAGATAACCTCACATAAGTGTGCGTACTATTCACAGATATCAAATGAGATGATTTATGCACAACAATCCTTCTTATTCTTTTGCTCCTAAAATATATGGCCTCTAGAGTGCTTTGGTGTGGATATGTGGCCATCCTGCACATTTTATGGGCTACCTATCATTAAGAGATCTTCGGATAGACCAGTAGCTAGAAACTTTGGCTTTTTTGCCTTTGTTCCACATACTCTGAATATTGATCCTCTTGACCTATGATCATTTTCCTCAATGATCAATGAAGGAATGTACTTGTCAAGTAAAGCTAAGGATTCTCGAGTAGTATGCGATATTAAAGCCTAATGGACAATGTTATATATAGGAAAGTCATATGTGAGGACCAAGGGCAAAGTTGCCAAGTTTCCTAGCTTGGAGGATAACCAAAGCAAAAAACCATGAACCCTGAGTTGATTTGTCACTCTTGATTGTTGGATGGATAGTGAGGACCATTCAAAGGATTCTAGATGGTGACTAGACAAGAATAATATAATTCATTCATAAGCTTTTGGTGTCTATCCAAGCGTTGTATAATTGCTCCATAGGTTTTTGTTTCTTTTTGTATATCTATAGGAAAATGATGTTTAGAAGGGGGAGAGAGTGTTATGTATTAGGCAAGTCATTTGTTTATTATTCATGATGCCCAAATGAATTGTGTATATCATATTAAGATCTAGATGGTGAATAGGCAAGGGATATACAATCGATTAGGAAATGAGTTTTTCCTCTCCTCGATTTCCTCCCTTAACTTTACGATCTCTATACTTGAAGTGTAGGTCATCGCCCCTTGGATGTGCGATTATTCGCACGAAGGGCATGAGTTCAATGCATGGGGAAGAAGGAGAGCAAGTGGCACATCCAAGGCTATTCAAGTTCATGTTCCTTTTTCCCAAAACAAAGTTTGAAAGGTGTGAGACTTCTTCACAAGCTTGCATATTTGGAGACTTCATACGCCTAAATTTAAGAGAAATTACATATTTGGAGTATGAGCTTGCATGATGGGGAGGTAATGGCCCCATCCATCTCATGCAATGATATTTCTAAGTATGTAAAGATTTTGTTTTGATGTCAAATTGGTATCGGAGTTGCTATTTTTTGGGTCTGAAGGCTTGTAGGCATGGAGGATGGAGAAAAAGGGGAGGCCTAGCGCCCCCCCCCCCCCAATGTAGGTGGAACAAAGAAGAGGCGAAGCACCCTCCACCCTAGCTTCTTTAGTCTTCCATCTCACTCATGTGCTTGTGGAGGAGAATTTCTTTCCTTTTCTTTTCTAATGTTTAAAAGAAGATATCTACAAATGGACATTCTAAATGGCTATTTGATTTCTTGCACCCTATATTGTTGAAAATAAATGTGCAAGCTCATTTTCACATGAGCTATGCTTGGATAAATTTACCAAATGTAAAGGTAAAGGAAAAAATAAGTCTAAGGATGAAAATCTAATCAAAAGTCATGATGAATAAAAGGTACAAGATCTTCCTTGTAGTGAGTGGCATGTAATGGGCAATCAAATGAAAGTGGTGAGTTAAGAAAAGGGCACAAAATTTTTGACATGTTCATTGGCTATAAAAGTGGAGTAGGAGCATGTTCTCAACAAGGAGAGAAAGAACAAAGAGCCCCTAGTAGCCGGATTTGATCTTAGAAGCCATTTTGTCATTTTCTCTTCTCATAGACTCTTTCCAATCACACATCACTTTGTACATAGTCATGTTGTGAGGTTCATATCTTAGCATATGTGTAACCATTTCTTGCATTTAAACACTCATTGAAAAGCTTATTTTGTGCACTTTCTCTATCGCAAATATCTCCCTCAAAGCATATATATTATATGATCTATCAATCTGAGAGTGAATTCCAATTCTTGAGAATACTTGTATGGGCAAGGCATCTATTGTTGAGTTGAGTTTCCCATCCAAATCTTATCCAAATTATGTGATTTTTGGCTTGTTGGAAGGCTTCTCTTGCACATCCTTTCTATCTCAAACATCTCCTTCAAAGGATTTATATTCTGTGAGTTATCATTCCAAGAGTGGAGTCTAGTTCTTTAGCATACTTGTGTGGATAGGTAGTCTATTTTTGTGAGTTGATCTTCCTGACCAAAACTTATCCAAATCAAGTGATTTATAGCTTGCTCAAAATCTCTATTTGTCTACTTTTGATGGAATATAGCAATAATTGCAATTTTGAGAGCAATAAGAAATCTAAGGTATAGATGTTTGTCCAAGTATTGGACCTACAAGGGCTCACTACATGCTTCTTGTTGTGGATAGGAGAACTCATTCCCCATAGTTGGTACCAGAGAAAAATTGGTGCGAAAGCTTCATCAACATGCTTGGAGCTGAAGCAAAGCAAAAGAGGAGGTACAAAGCAAGAGGGAGCTTCACAAATGTAAGAGCAAAGAACTATATAACTACTGGAGGTAACTCAAAATTTTTGATAGTCTTCAATGGCTGAGTTGGGTCAAAAAGTAGAGAAAATGGATAACTATCCCGTGTGGAATTTTAGAATGACCAACTACCTAATGGGCAAAGTTTTGTGGGGTATCATGAGCAAAGAATGATGCTCAACCTCAAATCAATCAAGTTACAGCCACTGAAGTCCAAAGGAGGCAAGCAAAAGAATGGGAAGAGAGGAATAGGAGAGTCATGTTCCTCATTTCACAAGTAATTACTAATGCCATGGTAGGGCATATTCAGCATCCAAGAATAGCTAAGGATGCTTGGGAAGCTCTTGAAAGGATGTATTCAACAAATACAAAAGCTAAGAAAGTTCAACTCAAGAATCAGTTGAACACAATCAAGAAAAGTTTGATTCAATCCATAGCTGAATATACTTTGAAGATTAAGGAGTTAAGTGATGCTTTAGCTTCTATTGGAAAAATAGTTGAAGACAAAGATCTTGTGCATTGTACTCTCAATGGATTGAGAGAATATGAAAGATGGAAGCCCCACAACCAAATGTTATATGCAAGTCAAGGTAAAGGAAGGAACTCAAAAGGAGGCTCAAGAGGAAAAGGAAGAGGTCAGAAAAACTCCAGCTACAATAAAAAAAATCAGATGAAAACAAGGATGAATGAAATGCCAACACACAAGGAAGAGGTCGAGATAGAAGTAGAGGAAGAGGTCCAGGCTCCTATAGTTCTCATAAAGGTATTGTGAAGAGATGGATAGGTATGTGCTTGAAGATGAAGAGGTGTCGCAAAATCCTTGATCTACACCAGCCAATTGAACTCCAGGAGTATATGGTGGGCCCTTTATCTTGCCAATGGATGTATTAGACACCCTATGTACCTTGGAAGATCACTCTCAAAAAGATAGATCAAAACACATAAGTTGGAGTTAGCTCAAAGGTGAAAACTTGCTATTCTTGGTTCATACACCTGTCTAGTGTTTTACATAATTCTCTGAGCACAGCATCAATTAGCTTAATTCCTCTTGGGGAAGTCTAGGTAGCTTAAAGAGCTAACTTTCAAGATTAATCTCATCAAAAATAATAAACCACACACTGAGAATGAGTTTTAACAAGTGATGACATCATCCCGATTTTCATGGGCTGCTACAGTTTGATACCAATGAGCAGAAAAATGAACATAAATCCAAATATAGGAATCCAATGATTATGAAAATTTGTATGGTTATACTAGACAGTAAGTTGAATCTAACAAGCTTTAAATCACTGAATTTGGATAAGTAACCACTGAGAAATGGCTCTGACAAGGTGAGTGAAAAAGTTGGGTACCTGACAGAGAAGTGAAGATGAACAGACACTGTTGACTTCAACTGAACATAACTGAAGATTGCAACATCCAAATGACATGAAAATTTGCGAGCATATATTATAACTTATATACTTATAGAGCTAACTTTACCAGGTTAAATCCTTGAAAATGATGCACCAAGCTGAGAGAAACCATCTCTGCAATCTGATTGAGAAAACTGAGAGATATGGCAGTGAGTAGTATACTTCACAAGAACATGGAAATATGAACTCAAATAATCATGAAAATGAAAGTATATTGCTTGTACAATACAATGACTTACTGATACATATGTGTGCCTTGTAATCACACCTTGATATGGCATAAAGCTCAGCTCTTGGAGGTCTTCACATAGGTCTCTCTAACCACGACTAAAACTGCAAACTATTTATAGTTGAGTTTGGGAGGCTAACTTCCCTCAATCACTCTTCAATCAATCAATGATTGATTTGATTCTCTACCTACCACAAATCACGAATTCGTGGCTCCTCTTTCCATTCTTGATCAAGTGGACTCAACCACTTAAGATTCTTTCACTTTTACATCAAGTAAACTCTTCAAAAGTTACAAGAGGTAGTTCACAAGTGAACTTTACATAGTCTTCATTTTAAAGCTTTTTTCATGACTTTGTGGGACTCAAGCCAATACTTATGCTTGTCATAGACTTGCTCCAACAGGTATAACATGCTCTGATTGTGGTAAAGTGGGACACTATGCTAGTGATTGTTGGTTGAAAAGTGGAAGACCAAATGGAGGCAATCAAAGGAGCCAAAGCAACTATGCAAGCACCTCAAGTGAAGGAAGCAAAGACACATTTCATAATACATGACTATAGAAGCTCTTATGAAGATGACAAAACATGGTACATTGATTCAGGTTGTAGTAACCATATGTCATGCCAAGGAAGTTTGTTCACTATCTAAAGGTACCAAAAGATGATACTCAACACATGATTGGACATATTGGAGATATAAGGCTTAGAGACACAAGTAGAGCAAAGGTACTATCTAATGTTCTTCATGTTCCTACAATTTCAAAGAACTTGATTTCAATAGGACAAATGGTACAGAAGGGTTATCATGTCATATTCAATGAGAAAGGGTGCTTCATAAAGAATCCAAAAGAAGGTCTCAAGGTCATTGATCAAGGTAGAAGAGAAGGAAGGATGTTCACTTTGGACATCCAACATCCACATGGAAAGGTAATGTACATTCAATTTGGGAACAAGAAGATTTTGGAGCTAGACTTATGGCACAAAAGAATAGGACACATCAACATTCCAAAGCTAAAGGACATGAGCAAACATGAAGTGGTAAGAGGTCTTCCAAATTTAATAATATTGTACCATATGAGTTATGTGAAGCTTGTCAACTAGGAAATCAAACGAGGGAACCATTTAAGAGGAGCAATTATGTGGACCCAAATGTCTTGGACTTGATACATATGGATGTATGGGGACCTATCCAAGAGGCGTCAATGCCTCAGCCTATAGTAGAGTTGAAGAAGCAAGTGCTACTCCAAATAGTGAGATAGATGCAAGTGAAGAAGAACATGAAGAGGTAATCACTCCCAAGGTAAATCTGAATAGGTCAAAGAAGCAACTTTCTAAAGGCAATGAAAGAAGATATTCAAGGACAAGGTATCCAACTCAAAGGTTGAGTTATGATAGTTTCATGGTCAAAACATTTTGCATACATGATGCAGGCCTTCAAAGACAAAGGGCTTGAGACATATGAAGAAGCTTGCACACAACGAGAATGGATGCAAGCTATGAAAGAGGAGATCAAAGCTCTCGAAGAGAATCACACATGGGAGCTAGTGCCAAAGAAAGAAGGTATGAAGATGGTTCCAAACAAATGGGTGTTTAAAGTAAAGAGGAATGTTGATGGTTCACTAGCGAGACATAAAGCTAGATTGGTTGCCAAAGGATTTAAACAAACACAAGGCATAGATTAGGATGAAGTTTTCAAAATGATTGCAAAGATGGGAACAATTAGCACTTTAATAGCAATCAGTGCTTCAAGGAGATGTCCATTATACCAATTCGACATCAAAAATGCTTTTCTCAATGGAGAACTACAAGAAGAGGTTTACCTGAGTCAATTGGTTGGATTTGAAGATGAAAGCCATCCAATTTCTTTTTTTAGGTTGAAGAAGGCACTTTTATGGCTTCAAGTAAGCACCACAAGCATGGAATTAGAGATTGATAAGAGTATCCAAGTAAATGTGGATACAACCAAAGTAGTATAGATCCTTCATTGTAAATGAAGAAGGAAGAGATTAGAGAGGTTTATACCTGCATATATGTTGATTATTGTTACATGGGAGTAACCTTGGGAGAAGGATATGACCCTTTCCCTAGATTCATTTAGTTAGGCACACACATGGGTGCCATGTGGCACCCATATGTGAGGCCAAGTGGGGACTCCTTTGTATGGCAAGAGAGAGAGAGAGAGAGACGGATTTGAGTAGTCATAGTACAAGGCTAGGCAGTAATTTATCAAGAGAGATCTCCATGTGCATGCTCCTTTCAAATCACCGGTGATAACATATTCTTCTTCCTCAAACTGTGTGCCAAAGACTCTCCAAAACATGGGTGATCATTGGGAAACTATGAGGGTAACATTGATATCCGAGCCAAGAGACGACCCCGATGCACATCAAGTATATAGAGGCATACGCACACGTGAAGGACAATCAAAGGTGGAATCCTATTCACATATAGCACCGAATGGCCACAAGCCCCATGGGAGCTCCTTTTGTCCTCTCCCTCTCAAGGATGGCAAGCCTACTATGAAGCTTTTCTTTATGAACTCCAAAAAGGTCACTGGATAAATCCTCATTGCCTAAGAATACTACGAGTTTGAATTCCTTTTCCATTCACTAAGGAGGAGATAATAAAAAGTTGTTTTTGAATTTTTTTTCTCCAATTGTGAGAAGCAAAATCTTGAGAGTTGAGCAAGATTGGAGAGGAATAAAGGCATGTATATGGAGGAATAAAGGCATGTATATGTATATTGGGATGTGGAAATGGGATAAGGATCATTAGACCACGTGAAATACCTTTTGAGCACCTATTTTCAAGTTATCGAAACACCCTTGTCATGAAGAAATTGTTTTCAGCATGCAACCTGAACATACCCATCTTCTCTGACTCATAGTTTCACATTTCAACATCTGATTCAGGTGATTTTTGGCACGTTATGAAGTTGTACTCTTAACCTTTGTTAACCAATAAAGAACACTTGATTTGGAAAAATATTTGCCCAATCAAAATGCCTTTGCAACACTTTAGTAGAGACTAGGCGTGCACTCTCGGACCTAGTTTTTTATCGTTTGGCATCGAAATCGACTTCTATCACTTGGCATGGCATCGTAGATTTCATATGCAGGTCTTGGACCACTCATTATTGATTGACAAGGGCTAGCAAAGACCAAAAGTGCTTCAGCTTTGGTCATTTTTCATATTTTGGGCTATTTCTACACACTTTTGGCATCATTTTTGTTGGTATTTGGTGTTAAGACCCTCTCAAACCAAGCCGACGTTTTGAATTTTCATTTGGTCCTGGTGAGGATTGTAAATTAAAGCATCAATGCTTCCAAGATCATTTCAATTCCACTTTAGAAGGCTTTAATTGTATCAAGGAAGACCTCTAGTGCTATCTTTTCTCTCTTTTTTGCTTATAAAGTTTACTTCCATTGCTTTTAAACACTCTGGTTAGTAAATTGGGGGAGTAAAACATGGATCCTAAGGGTAACCAACCTTTAGAGCATAGTTTTCTGCCTGAGAGACACAACTAGAGGACCCAAACCATAGGATGGAAGAAGTAGAACAAGAAGTTGAGAAAAAAGTAGAGAAAAAGGAGCAAGAAGAAGAAGAATACTCTTATGTAGAGCTCTATGATGATTTTGTTAGACACAAGCAATTCATAGAGCTTAAGGAGCAAACCCTTAGGTTAGAGAGAGGCATTGGTAGCATGGCTTCTCTCATTGAACAACTTAAGTCCTAGTGATCTCACTAGAGACCCATGTCACCTCTTTCTTAGCTAGGAAGGAAAGAGAGATGCCTACTCTTCCTATAATTGAGATGGATAGGAAGGATGTTCCTTTTCCTAACATGCATAAAGGAGAGAGTTCTAGGGAAACTCCCCTCCTGAAAAACTTGAAGCCACCAACCTTTACAGGGGATGACCGTGAGAGAAATAAGGATGTAATCTACTACACTTTCTTGCAAAAGGGGAATGGCGTGCATCAACTGAAGGGCACCCCACCTAAGTATCATGTGCTAGAAGTGAGTCTCTCACTTGGGCCCATGCTTATAAGTGGTGGATGAGTCTCAAGGAGGTGAATTCCATCCCGATTGACTGGACTCAATTTGAAACTCTTTTCTTGAAAGAGTTTCTTCCTGAGAATGAGGAAGACAGGAACTAGGGTGAGTGGGATAGGATTACACAGAGAGGTAGACCTTTTTCGGTCTATATATCCCACTATAGAGACATCATACTGAAACTTAAGGGGCTGGATGATTTCCAAAAGACCAGACGGTTTGTTAGGGGATGAGAAAAAGCCATCAAGAGAGAGCTAAGAAGGAATACACCCAGGACTTTTGAGGAGGGAGTCAAGTACGCTCAAATTTATGACGACCATAATCGTCCTTAGTGTACTCCTATGGAGACGGATTAGCCCCTTGAGCCTCTTAATACAACCAAGTTCAAGAAGAAACTATCAATGGGGAAAAACAAAATCTTTATCAAGAAACAAAGATCACAAGGGCCTAGATTACCTGAGTAGTATGAGTGGGCCAAGAGAGAAAACTTGTGTTTTAGGTGTCTGTCTCCTAGCCATGCACAATGGAATTTTCCACCCAAGAAGGGTGAAGAAAAGAAGAAAGGACTAGAGAGTAGTACAGTCCCTGATAAGGGCAAAAAGGCAGTCAACTTAGTATAGGCACTTCCTATTCATGGCAACTCTAGCTACAAGGGAGTGGGAGTGATGCACAAGGACATTGAGGACACATGTTGTTTGAAATAGTCATTGTCCTCACCATAATTTGGACCACATGACCTAGTTAGGCTTCATGGTAGTGTATATGGGACCAGGGTGCAAGTCATGACAGTTGAATCTACCACTCATAACTTCATAAACTATGCTCTAGTCAAGAAGCTAAAGATTCCCCAATAGCTGAGTGCACATAAATACATAGTATGCAAGGAGAAGACAAGAGGATATGGGATACTATGGTATCCAGATTGGAAGTCAAGATATAGGATTACACTGACCATATGGAATTCCAAATCATGAATATGGAGGAGACAGACCTCGTTTTAGGAAGAGAGTGGCTATGGGAGTTGGGAGACACACTTAAATGCAGTTACCAAAAAATCACCCTTGAGTTGAAAGAAATGGAAATTTTTTACATAGGGAGAGAGAGAGAGAGAAAGAGAGAGAGACATGTACCTAGTGCGCCTCTCATGTCATCTTTAGAGTTGTATAATCTTTGTCATTTTCACCATGTACAGGAGATGTTTTTGTTGTATAGTCAAGACTTTGAGCATTGTATAGATACTTCATTTGATGTATATTTTCATGCTAGAAATGTAAATGTGTACATGATTTTTTACTATTCTTTATTGCAAGAGTGTGTTGTTAAAGGTTTTAATGAACTATGTTTGAATTTCAAGATGTTTTTCTCATTGAATTATCTAGAGGGCTACCACCTGAGAGAGGGGACATTGACCATGCTACTGAGGTAGGTATGCTCCCGATTAAAAAGAAGGACGGCTCTATGAGATTATGCATATATTATAGGGCACTAAAAAAGGTAACTATCAAGAATAAGTTTCCAATGCCTATGTTGGAAGACCTATTTGATCAGTTACATCAAACTAGGTATTTAACCAAGCTTGACCTTAAATTAGGATATCATCATATTAGGATTAGGGCAGAGGATGTCCCTAGGACTAGATATGGGCACTATGATTTTTTACTAATGCCTTTTGGTATCACCAATGCTCCTGTCACATTCATGAAGCTCATGAACAATGTGTTATGGCCTTATCTAGCGTAGTTTGTAGTAGACTTTCTAGATGATATTCTGATCTATAGTAGATCAAAATAGGAACACTTGGAACACTTGAGAAAAGCATTCTAGCTGTTGAGGGAAAATTCACTCTTTGCTGTTGGAATTAGACGTTTGTAGAAGCACGCGAACAGGACAAGGAAGAAGAAGAAGCTTGGAGCACAACACACAATACTGAATGTATTACTAGAGAATGTACAAAGATAAGTAGCCCATTAGGGCAATAGGCGTATATACAAGTTGGGGGAAAAAAACCTCCTAAAGAGGGAAAAAAGTGCCCCGGAGGTCCTAGTGTGTTCACACACATCACTACCTAAATATATCAACAAACCCCCCCTAGGAAGGATGCGGTGAACAAGGAGCTGGCACTCATGTATAAGGAAGTGCCAAGCTACGTGGAAATCACTCCACAAAAGGAAGTAAGCCCAAAGCTTTGCGAAAAGCTTCAAACTTCTCCCTAGGCAGAGCCTTCGTGAAAAGGTCTGCAATGTTCTCCTGCGTGGGCACATATGCCAAGCTGATCTCCCCAACAGAGAACCTCTCCCTGATATAGTGATAATGCACCTCAATGTGCTTAGAGCGAGCATGGAACACAGGGTTCCTCGCAACTGCCAGTGCGCTCTGACTGTTGGTGAAGATGGTGGTGGCAGAAGTCTGACCAACACCCAAATCAGCCATAAGGCGTCTGAGCCACACACACTCAACAATCGCTGTGAAAGCTGCCCTATACTAAGCCTCACAACTGGAAGTGTCCACAGTAGGCTGCTTCTTGCTCAACCAAGATATACATGAGCTACCAAGCATGAAGCAAAAGCCACTAGTGGATACACGAGTGTCATAGCAACCAACCCAATCAGAGTCACAAAAAGCATGCAAATTTGGCGGTAGTGATCCCCCCTTGGGATAAAACAACCCAAGTAGCCGAGTACCACTCAAGTAGCGAAAGATGCGCTTAACCGCCTGCCAATGCTTGACTCCTGGGCAATGCATAAACCTTCTCATCTGTGAGACAACAAATTGAATATCTGGCTGAGTAATGCATAAGTAAATCAAGCATCCAACAGCCTGCTGATAGAGAACATCATCAAATGCATCTCCAACATCATGAAGACTCAATCGTAAACCTGTCTCCATAGGAGTGGCAATAGGCTTACAGTCTTCAAGGCCAAAACGCTACAATAATGTGTCAACATATTTCATTTGACACAAAGCCATTCTACCATCAACTTGCGTAAACTGAATGCCCAAATATTGATGCAAATGCCCCAAATCAAACATCTCAAATGAGGCATGTAAATCAGCCTTAAAATCAGCAATATGCTTCTCAATAGGACCAGTGAGCAGCATGTCATCAACATAGACAACAATGATTAGAAGCACATCATTAGCTCGTTTAACATATAAGGTTCTTTTAGTTGGATTTTCTCAAAACCATGTGCAATCAGATAGGCATGTATCTTCTCATACCAAGCACGTGGTGCTTACTTTAAACCATATAATGCCTTCTTTAACTTGCACACCTGGTTTTCATGCCCTTTCTGCACAAAACCACAGGGCTGAAAAACATACACTTCTTCATGCAACTCACCATTCAGAAATGCTATTTTAATGTCCAACTAATGTACATTCCAACCATGATGAGTTGCAAGTGCACAAATGCTCCGAACAGTAGTCATACGACATGTAGGTGCAAAGGTCTCATCAAAATCAATGCCTCTTTCCTGTGCATAACCCTCTGCAACAAGCCTAGCCTTGTACCTATCAACTGTACCATCCGGTTTATGCTTCAGCTTGTATACCCACTTAGTGCCAATGGCCTTCTTGCCTAGAGGCAAGTCACATAAAGACCAAGAACCATTCTTCATTATAGCATCATATTCAGATTGCATAACAACCATCCAATTTTTTGAATTTTGTGCTTCATCAAACGAAACAAGCTCATTCTCATCATAGAGACTAGACGCAGCCATATGATAGCAATCTGATGCAAAAGAGGCACTATGAGAGCCTGAACTATGATATGACTGAGATGCATCTAATTTGCTGTCACGCAAATTTTGCACCATCCATTTTGGCATAGTTTTTGCCTGCTCAATATCAGCTCTCTCATCAACTAGTGCATCATGTAAATCTGCACCAGAAATGAAATGATTTGCATCATCAGATGAAACCTATAAAGGCTGAGAAGTTGCCTCATTGGGACCAGCACTAGACTGTCCACCTGTAAAAAGAGGCAACAAAGTATCATACATGTATTTGGAGCTAGCAGATGTCTCCTTAGTACATGAAAGCAATGGCTGAATAGCATCTTCCACAAAAACAACATCATGGCTAACTAGAATGCATTTATTTTGTGGACGATACAGACGATAGCCTTTACTTTCAAAACTGTACCCAACAAAAATACATTTTATTGCTTTATCATCCAATTATCTACGATGTTGTTCAAGCACTAATGCATATGCCAAACAACCAAAAACAAGCAAATGAGCAACAGATGGCTTGCGATCTTGCCAAGCCTCATATGGAGTGATAGACTGCAGCGCTTTAGTGGGACACATGTTCAATACATATGCTGCACACATGATATCTTCAAGCCAGAAACTATGTGGTAAAGCCTAACTCTTGACCATACACCTCGCCATCTCCATGAGTGACCTGTTCTTTTGTTCAACAACTCCATTCTGTTGAGGTGTATATGGCATTGTACAGTAGTCTTTTATCCCACGTTCAACTAGAAATGCATTAAAACCAGAAGACATATATTCCCCCCCTCGATCTGAATGGAGGGTGCCCATTTTACATACTAACAGATTTTTCGCCAAAACCAAAAATTGTTTGAAGCACATGAACACTTCGGACTTTGCCTTCAATGGATATACCCATGCATGCCAGGAAAAATCATCAATGAAAGTATCAAAGTAAAGATAATTTCCAAAAGAAGGTGTCTGCATAGGACCACAGACATCACTATGTACAAGCTGCAATTTCTGAGTAGCCCGAACTGAACCATCTTTTGGAAATGAGGAACGCTGCATTTTGCCCAAAATACAGCCTTCACAAACATGTTTTCCAGGTGCCTAAAGTTTGGGCAAAGAGGACACCATTTCAGATTTCTGCAGGCGTAGTAAACTAACAAAATTCAGATGACCAAAGTGTGCATGCCAAAGCTTTGTATCTGAGATAGCCTGAGAATCATGTACTGCACATGCCAAATCATTCACAGATCTTTCATAGTCTATGAGCTTATACAGCCCACGACATAAAATGCCAGAAGCAATAATCACATCGCCATTTGATAGATCATGAACTGTACACCTGTCATCAACAAATTTCACAACCAAGCCAATCTTGGCTAATGCAGAAACTGATAACAGGTTCTTCTTGATCCCTGGCACAAATAAAGCATCTGACAAAGTGAAAGAACTACCATCACCAATAGTCAAAATGACTTACCAACTCCCATAACAGGATAAGAGGAGTTGTTGGCGCATGTAAGAGTATTCCCTGTAGGGGTAGGCTCGAATGAAGAGAAGAAACTGCACTGTGAGGTAATATGTTTGGTCTCCCCACTATCAAAGTACCAAACATCTGAGTCTACTGCAGACATGCACTGCTCATGAGAAGATGGGTCAAAACTGCAAACAGTAGTAAACGCCCATTCTTCTTCTTGCACAAGATTAGGAGACTCCATTTTTGGTGTAGAGGCTTCTGTAACAATCATTCCAGCCTCTTTCTTCTTTGCCTCTTTTGCAGCCAGTTTTGGACAGTTCTTTATGATATGATCATTCCCTTTACAGTACTTACAAAACAATTTCTGCTTTTTTGATTTTTTTCTCATCTTTGTCTTGGTTCTTCGAATGTGCAGCATTTGCAGATTTCTGCGTACTAGTAGAAGAGCTCCATTTTCCTTTTCCCTTCTGACTAGCCAGGAAAGCTTAATCTGCAACATGCATAATGGACTTGTTCTGCTTGAAGTGATCTTCCTACAACAGAACAGAGACTAACTCCTCAAATGACAAGGCATTTGGATTGCCTTTCATCATCAACCGAAGAGTAGAAGCAAAACTTTGATATGAATCAGGAAGACCATTCAGAAAGGTCTGCATAAGTGAGCTATCTGGTATAGCCTCATCAGCAGAAATCAAATGTTCCTTCAAGTCTTTGATCTTTGTTAGGAAACTTTCCATAGAATCACCTTCATTCATGTGCTCACTCTCCAACTGTTTTCGGAGATAAGCAACATGAGCCTTATTCCTAGCTTGGTACAATGTGGTAAGTGTATCCCAAGCATCCTTAGCTGTTCTGCAAGAGAGAATATGAGGAATAATGGCATGTTTGATAGACAAAGCTATCAATGCATGTGCCTGGGCATCTCTACCATCCCAACAAATCTGCTCTGCAATAAGTGTAGCAAAAACTGCAACACGAACATGAATATGCAGAATACCATCATCTTCGATACCTTCTGCATCAGCTTCAGTACCTGGAGTTGTAACAATTGCAGGTGTGATAGGACGTTTTTCGGCACCCTTCACAATGTTCCACAGTCCTTTTGCAACCAACACATGTCGCATCATATAAGCCCATAACGAGTAGTTGGTACCATCCAACTTATCCTCAACAGCCAACTTACGGAATACATCACTGCTTTTAGCCATGGCTGATGACTAAAATACCTTGATGCAAAAAATTGAATGTATCTCAAGAAGTTGAACTGAACTGCCCAGTCAAATTCTACTACACCTGTAGCAGACTTTGAGACGCTTATACTGTTGAACAGAAACTGGTATATACCTTTGGCTTTCAAAAAGACAAAATAGCCTGCACAAGCACTACGATAATGCATTCGGAGGCTGAAACGAGCTAAGATCGTGATTTCAGCACCACATAGCAAAGCTGTTTTGATCTCTGAAACACCTTGAGTATGCTCACCAAATTTCATGCGAATCTGAGACAGCAAACAAAGGAGTGTCGATGGTGCCCTAGATGAGGCGACGACCTGCTCTGATACCAATTGTTGGAGTTAGACATCTGTGGAAGCATGCGAACAACACAAGGAAGAAGAAGAAGCTTGGAGCACAACACACAATATTGAATGTATTACTAGAGAATGTACAAAGATAAGTAGCCCATTAGGGCAATAGGCATATATACAAGCCGGGGAAAAAAACCTCCTAAAGAGGGAAACAAGTGCTCGGGCGGTCCTAGTGTATTCACACACATCACTACCTAAATATATCAACATTTGCTAAGGAGTGGAAGTGTGAATTTTTCAAAACAAATGTTAGATACCTTGGGCATGTAGTCTCCCAAGATGGAATCTAGATGGATCCTAAAAAAGTATGAGCTATCATGGAATTGCCACATCTGAGGAACTTGGAACAACTATAGATCTTCCTAGGTTTATCAAGATTTTACCAAAGATTCATCAAGAATTATGCCAAAATTGTTGTCCCGATGACTAAACAGTTTAAAGGGAAAGGAAAAACCTTTCATTGGTGAGATGAACAGAAGCAAAATATGGAGAAATTGAAAGTCGCAATTGCTACAGCTCCACTTTTGCACATAGCAAATCCCAATAAACCCTTTATGGTTGAGACGGACACGATTGATTTTGCTATAGGAGTGGCTTTAGTTCAGGATGGTTGACCAATAGCTTTTGAGAGTAAGAAAATAGAACGTGCTCAGAAGAATTACTCTGTCTATGAGAAGGAGTTCTATACAATTGTCCATGCTTTGAAGAAGTGGCATCATTACTTATATGGCATCATTACTTGTCATTACTTTGAAGAATTACTCTATCTACGAGAAGGAGTTGTATACAATTGTCCATGCTTTGAAGAAGTAGCTCATTAGTTATCTGAGTTTTACTCAGATCACTAGTGAGCTACTTGAGTCCATCAGAGGTAAATGTAGGCTTGATCCTACATATTTCGAGATTTGGGAAGCCATAAAGAAAGGGATTGTGATACACAAGTTTCTAATGAGGATGGAGTATTGATAGATACTAAAAAAGGATTCAAGTGGAAGAACTACAATATCCATGATGGATATCTGTTATATAAGGGTAAGGTGTGTGTCCCTAGAGAACCTTACATGAGACGACACATTTTGTATGAGTGTCATGGCACATCTAGTGCAGGAGATCAAGGAGTTAACAAGACTTGTGATCTTGTTAAGAAGCAATTTTACTAGCCTGGACTTCATAAGGACATCCTAAAGTATGTGCTTAAGTGAACTAAATGCCAGGTCAATAAAGCTAAAATATTGAGGATTGGAGGACTAATCCACCCATTGGATATTCCAAATGAGAAGTGAAAGAGTATCTCCATGGATTTCATAGTTGGATTACCTAGGACATAGAGAGGGCATGACTCTGTTTGGGTAATTGTGGATAGATTAACAAAAATGACTAGGTTTATTTTGACACGAACTACAATGAAGACACCTGAGTTGGCTAGATTATTTGTAGAGAACCTATACTAGTTATATGGTCTTCCCTTAGACATAGTTTCTGATCGGGATAGCAAGTTTACTAGCCACTTTTGGAGAGCGGTCTTCAAAATGTTGGATATGAAACTTAGCATGAGTACGGCGGAGCATCCACAGTTGGATGGGAAAACTGAGAGGGTTAACCAAATCCTAGAGGATATGCTTCGAGCATATGTGAATGAAAGGAAAACTAATTGGGAAGAGTACTTACCTATAGTAGATTTGGATATAATAGTGCCAAGCACTCTTCCAGTAGGCATAGTCCATTTATGCTTATGTATGGGTTTCAACCAAGAGCTCCTTATGCAGTAGTATTGTAGAACAGAAAGTTCAAGCTGCCAAGGACTTCTTGGAAGAGATGAACGATATGCTTAGGCTTGCTAAGGACATCATTAGGAGAGCTTAGGACAAGGCTAGAGCCTATGCTGACCCTCAAAGGAGAGACATCAACTTTGAGGTAGGAGAGCAAGTCCATATTAGAGTTCCATCTAGGTCTGAAACCATGAAGACGAGACCTTGTCCAAAACTATCTCCTAGGTATTGTGGACCCTTCCCAATACTTAAGAGAATGGGAACATTCTCTTTTTCCATAGGACCTTCCAATACCATTTTTGAAGACAAAAATGGAATTAAGGGGAAGGAAATGTTACATGGGAGTAACCTTGGTAGAAGGATTGACCCTTCCCCTAGATTCATTTAGTTAGGCACACACATGGGTGCCGTGTGGCACCCATGTGTAAGGCCAAGGCGTGGGGACTCCTTTGTATGGTGAGAGAGAGAGAGAGGTATTTGAGTAGTCATAGTATGAGGCTATGTAGTAATTTATCAAGAGAGATCTTTGTGTGCATGTTCCATTTGAATCACCAGTGATAACATATTCTTCCTCCTCGAACTCTATGCTAGAGATCCTCCAAAATAGGGGGAATCATTGGGAAACTACGAGGTTAACAATGATCTCATCATAATAGGGAATGATCTAAAAAATAAATATTTCAGCTCTCCGAGATCTAAAATTTTGAGATCATAATAGGGAATGATCTCATCCTAAAAAATAAATATTTCAGCTCTTCGAGATCTAAAATTTTAAACTCCTTACCTCTGACATCATTCCCTATCTTTAATCCCTCTGACATCATTCCCACTTGATATCTTTAATCCCTCTGACATCATTCCCTATTATGATGAGATCATTAATCCCTCTGACATCATTCCCTATTATGATGAGATCATTAATCCCTCTGACATCATTCCCTATTATGATGAGATCATTAATCCCTCTGACATCATTCCCTCTGACATCATTCCCCATTATGATATCTTTAATCCCTCTGACATCCCTCTCACATCATTCCCTCTTATGATGAGATCATTGTTAGCCTCGTAGTTTCTTTAATCCCTCTGACATCATTCCCTATTATGATGAGATCATTGTTAATCTTTAATCCCTCTGACATCATTCCCTATTATGATGAGATCATTAATCCCTCTGACATCCCTCTGACATCATTCCTTTGACATCATAATAGGGAATGATGTCAGAGGGATTAAAGATAATAGGGAATGATGTCAGAGGGATTAAAGATAATAGGGAATGATGTCAGATGGATTAAAGACATCATTGAAGTTTTTTATGGGAAAGGTGGCATTTGCTTGATGCAAAGGAAGTACTTGTTAAATGTTATTCTCAGATTTGGAATGAGTGAATGCAAACCACTCACTGAGTCCATGGACACAAATATGAATATTTGCTCAAATGATGGAGAACTATTGGAAGATGTAATGACATATAGAATCATCATAGGATCATTAATCTATGCAAACATTACAAGACCTAATCATGAAGTTTGACAAGGAGGAAAGGAATAGGAAGAAAATTTTGGCAAAGAAGTTTGTGTCCACACATGTATGTTTTAATAATAGAGATCCATGCAATTCAACCAAAGGGATATGATTGAAGGGTATGGTTTTGTAACTTGTATACATGAATATTTGATGCCACCTAATTCCATGCATGCTCTAGTGAATCCATGAGGAATAGGAGAAATCATATCCATCTTCCCCAAAATATATTTACATATCTTTCTCTCCAAGCATCCATGGAGTTACTTCCAAACTTCTGACGGACATATCTCTTAGTCGAAGGATAAAAAACCAATGGATCATGGCTCTTTTTGAAGCTCTTCAACATATCTTTTTGACTCTATCAAGATCGTTCATAGTGTGTGAAAATTCAATTGTCTCCACAAGTGTTTTCGTTTTCAATGGCCAACCTCTATTTGTCCATTAAATACTATTTGATGATCATTCAACATCCGATTGAAGTGGTTTCACTTCTAGAATCTTTGTGGATTTATGTAACCATCAAAACCCCCTCTCAACCAAGAGGATGGCTCATAACAGGATTCAAATGAATGATGCATCCAAGCAGATGCAAGTATATCTTGTGGAGAATGGAAAGATGTTGGGCTCCATGAATGGAACATTGTATGCTCAGAATGCTATTGTAGACAAGGTAACTGGACTCTCAAAGATATGCATGGAAAATGATGAGTCATTGATCCTGAAGAAAGGCCCAACTGAAGCTGACGGGACATGTAAACCTTTGATGGTACGATGGGAGGTGTAGCCATCTGAGGTGTAAGCTGCGACTATATCTTTGAGTCCTCATGCTCCAAAATTGTACCATGATCTGGAAAGTCATGTACAAGGAAAGTGTGCTCCACATAGTGTGTCTATCTCATAGTGGAATGGTCCCCCTCTAAGAGGAAATGGGAGGATCTAGATCTTGAGAAGAATCCAAGAGGGATGAGTACTTAGATTATTCATCAAAGGTGTAGTCGAGTAACTATGACTGAATGATGCTTAGGGTCATAGAGTTTATATGCCTTCTGACGATTGCTATACCTAATGAAAATGTATTGCCTAGGTCTATCATCATGAGGGCCTTGCATATAGGCATCACTACCAACGACTTTGAAATAGCTCACACTTGGCTTCTTCTAAAAGTAAGCCTTGAATGGAGTTTGCTTCTTCAAAGCATGTGCAAACCCAATGTTAAGAATGTATATTGCATGTGGACAACTTCACCCCAAACCTTTAGTGGAAGTTACTTTTGATGAAGCATAGTCTTGGCCATTTGGATCACACTTTGACTCTTCTGTAAAGCAACACCTTGATGAGTATCCTTGTTTTCTTGGTACTTTATACCTTATTGCTTCAAATACTATGAGAAATTATGGTTGACAAAGCCACCATCTCCATCGGATCTGATGGTCTTCAAAGAACTTGGAAAGTCTTCTTGAATCGTTTGTGTCCACTCCCTGAACTTGGAAAGTGCATCCTCTTTATGCTTTAATGGATAAACCCAAGTGTACCTAGTTGGCATCTACTATGAGGAGGAACTTGTTACTTCTTCCCAAGTAACTTCTTGACCTCTGTTGTACAGAGTGGTCACAAATGTTTCATAGGACCTAGGAAGCTTGTTAAACAATCTAATGGCCATGTCTTCACTTGGGATCTTTCGTCCATGAAGGGCTAACTTTATTTCATAATCTTCAAATTGGGCTATCACCTTTGTCATGTTGTCTTGAGGATGAATAGTGAGATTGTGAAACTCGGCCTCTAAAGCATAAATCTTTGAAGGAGTTTTATCTTCATATAAATTTGCTAATGTGTCCCAAACTTCTCTAGAATCCTTAGAGGTAGTAACTTGTGTCAATTCACTGCATGCTAGGAGAAATTGAAATAAGGATCTCTTGTCCTTAATATTCCAAATATTCCAAGACTCTACAGCTTTGACCCTATTTGGTTCAGGTTCAGACCCATCTACAACTTCATGGAGAAGATTTGTGTACAAGTATGCATGCATGATATCTTCCCATAGATTATAGTTTTGGCCATCTAAGCGTTCTTCCTTAGGCATAAACATGGGCACAAAAGAAGTTAAATAACTTGCCATGGATGATGAACTTGCTTATCTCTTGGACATTGTAAACTTGGGGATGATCTTGAAAGCTTGAACAATTGAGCTTGTACTTGAAATTGGAAAAATTAAGTGCCAAGTGTTGAAAGACACTTCCTTGACAAAGAGAGGAATGGACAAGTGCCAAAAATCACGTTCATCTATGCCTTTAAGTGGAAAATGGCATTTTGAAAGTGTTTTAATAACACATGCCAAAGATACATTGTGTGCAAAAATACCAGTTGAAAGTATCCACAAACTTTGAAAAAATTTGGAAGGCTTAGAGTAGTCTTGGCACAAAAAATGAGACGAGTCGATGTGGAGAGGGCTTAGAGTAGCCGTTGCACACCATGCTAGCCTTAGAGTAGGCTTATGAATTTGAGAAAGTTTGTAGGTGGGCTTAGAATAGAATCCAACCCACAAATGCACACACATTCAATATCTTCTTCTTATATTTGTGACATTACAAGATGCACTTTGTGCCAAATGGTGTGCCAATGTGGGTATGTGGTACCCTTAAGAAATGCGGGTTGATATGCCCAAAAAGGGAGGGTTGATACCCTTGAAAAAACAATGGATGAGGCCTTAGTATAAATATATTCTTGTATTTGGATTATAATTGTGATTCTTTGGATGAGACTATTGCACTATGCGCTTCCAAAAGAGATATGCTCATGTGGATTGATAACCAAATGGATGGCGCTCATTGGAAGTACACAAATTAAAGCTTTATTTGGAAACTCATGTGAGGCAATAATAATGATAATGACTAAAGTTCCGAATATAGGTGAATATGTGATTCAAAAGAAGTATCCTCGAAAGTGGGAAAATGTGTGGCTGTTATACAACTCACATCGAATCCGAGAGCAAATGTGCACCTGAATACAATGCCCAACATGTGAGCGATTTGATTGAAAAACATCCCTCATGACATCATAGATGATGTCACACCATGCACAACAATTCTACAGGAAAATGAGAAGAAAATTGAAGTCTTTCTGTATCCGTCTCTCACTGCGAATCGCTCACGCTTTGTTCTCTCTCTTCTGTAGAGAAATGGTGTACTTTGCAGAGAATTAACTCTTATTTCTTTCTCTATGTAGATCTCCATGTACACCTAATGAGAAGGTTGTTGCTCTATATATATATATATATATATATATATATATATATCCCGCTTGCTTAGAGAGAAAATTGGCATAGAGGGATAACCAATAATGTCGTGTTGCAAGAGATCCTGTAGCTTGGGGTGGTCGCACTTACTATAGAGATGTCGTGTTGCAAGAGATCCTTTAGCTTGGGGTGGTCGCACTTACTATAGAGAGGCTACACATAGAGGAAAGCAAGTCATTGCACGACTGTCGTGTGCAGTGAAAGTGAAAAGAACAAGAAAGAAATATATCTCTTTGATTGTGGTTGGGTGCAGGTCACTCTCTCTCTCACTATGGTGAGAGAAGATGGCACATTGATCTTCTTTCTTACTTGTATCACAGAGAAATACTATGTAGTTATTCAAAGCTTAGTTTCTTCGGCGCTGGTAGATCATTGCTCTATCGCATGTTGATACAATCGATGTGAGCATTGAGATGATGACAAGCCAGAGTGCTCTCTCCCCCTTGTTCTCTCTCTCTCTCTCTCTCTAAATCTCCCTCTGAGAGTAGTCAAATGTGGAAGTTCTTGCAAGTGAATGGGTTGTACTTCAGCTACACCTATGTTGAAGGCAGCAACTCGAGCCAGAAATTGAGGCTGTAAGTTGTGAGTTTAGCATGAGAAGTTGATCATGGGGTCGTAGAGATGCAGATGTTGAACAGAGTAGGGCAACAAAGCACTGTTACAGAATGCGTGTTTTTGTTTGATAATAGAACTTTTAGGCTTCATCTAACAAGCCTTAGACTAATAAGGTGTGGATGATATGAAAGCTCAGGTGTCTCGATGATTGAGAATTAGTGAATGACTCTATGACCATCATCGTCATTACCATTATATGCATGTTTGTTTGTGAATGGCAGCATCTATGAGCCGCCGGAATAGAATTAATATATTCTGTAATGTAATTCTGAAAAGTCGTACGCACACTGAAAGGGTGTAGCGCAAACGATGTAGCCCTTTTTGATTAATGAAAGAAGAGTGCGTGAAACAGAAGGTGACGATGCTAGACTGTTGGTTTGGGCGAGTGCCTGAAGTGAAGCATGGCACATTGCCTAAACCTTGGTGTTATTATGTAACTCTGTTAATCAAGTTTAATAACTATTTAAGTCTCCGTTGAAGTGCCAAGTTAATTCGATATTGTGGTGAAGTGACGAAGTTGTGCATCATATGTTATCGTGATGAAGAATGTTGTAATGTGCAGAATAGAGAAGTAGTTGATATATATATATATATATATATATATATATATATATATATATATATATATATATATATATATATATATATATATATATATATATATATATATATATATATATATATATATAGTTTAATTTAGATAGGTTAAGTCGGTGTAGTAGCATACATTTAATCAGTAGATTGGGAAAATACAAACAGTGCCTCTGTTTTACAGACCCTTAACGATCCCAAGAACCCAGAAAAGATAAAACAAAAACAGTTTAACACTGGTGTGGTCTGTGGGAAATGGAGTAGCCAGTTGAAGAAAAGGTTAAGGGTCAAAGAAGAATCCTTTGATATATGCCGGTAACACATTCCGGCAAATCTTATCCCAAATACCAAAGTGATCAACATCCCTGGGCAGTTCTGAATTTTTTAGGAACACCCTCTGGTGGTAGAAGTGAAGAACAACCAAGTTCAGTTGCAGAAGGTTCACTCCTGCAAGCTAGTGGCACTTTTGGTGGCAGTTCGGTGCTGTGCAAAAGCAGTTCGGTAGCTTGTGGCGATAATCTGGTGCATTCCGGTGATAGTCGGATACATTCTGAAGATAGTACGTTAGTTTTTGGTTGTACTTCAGTGCCATCCAGTGACAGTTCAGCATTGTATAGTGACGATTCGATGATCTTTGGTGACAATTTGATGATCTTCGGTGACATTTCGATATTATCCGGTGATAATTCGGTGATCTCTGGTGACAATTCAGTGATTTTCGATGATAGTTTAGCATTATTCAGTCATAGTACGGTAGTGTTCAATGAGAATTTACTGCATTCAGCATTTTTTGGTGCAAGCTCAACCAAATTCAACACTAAAGTTGAGAAGGGGTTGTTAGATTTTGAGTTAAGTAATCGGTTCAGAGATATCTTAGGATCGAAAAGTTGGCATACGGGCCAGGAACATCAAGAAATACGTCCCCAAAATTCAAGCAACATGAGTAGTTCACAACAACAACAACAACAGCAACAACAACAACAACAACAACAACAACAACAACAACAACAACAACAACAAAAACAACAACAACAACAACAACAACAACAACAACAACAACAGCAACATCAACAACAACAACAACAACAACAAGAGCAATAGATTATTCCACCGCATCCGGTGCCAGCCGGAGTCACATACACAAAATTTGGAGGTTTTTTGGGAGATGATCTTGATGCGCATGTGCGGACATTTGAAATTAATTATGCAGTTTTGAATTACCCAGCAGATCCTGCTTATAAAGCCATTGTGTTCCAGTCAACTTTGGTTAATGAAGTTGTGCACTGGTTAACTGAGTATGACTTGAATCATTTTCGGCAGTACGATGACGTGAAGAATGCATTTCTGCAACGATTCAGGTTAAAGAAAAACCCAGCAGAAATTTTTGATTACTTGCAGAATAACAGGTAGAAGCCACACCAAAATGTACAAGATTATGCCATGCTATTTCATACTCACTTATGGCAGTTACCACCAGTGCATGCCAATTTACCAGACGACATCATTACTTAGTGATTCATAAACAGATTAAATCCCCAATTGAAACAGATCATGATTATACGATGTGTGGGAGGAATGACCTTGGATGCCGTAATCACTATGGCTTTACAGTTAGAAAATAAAGTGGGTGGATTCATTGAAGATTTAGAGTGGTTGAAGGAGTCCAAGCATTCAAATGAGGATCCTCTGAAACAAATTTATTGTACTAAATGTAAAAACACAGGACACAACAGCTAAGAATGTGCTCTGAATCAGATGTATTGCACCATTTGCCATACAACAGACCACACTACGGAGACATATTCTTATAACGCAAAGGTACAGAGCAGAGTGGCTGTCAATGCTATCATTTAGGAACAAGGGCAACCGACTAGTCATTACATACCACCACAAATGAGGAATACTCCTTACCAAGGATACAAGACTTATAGAGGAGCACAGTCAACTAACTTCGGACAAACTTGGTGGAATGCGAGTCCATCAAGTGAAGGTGCATCTCCTCCACCACCCAAATGTCATTTTTGCGGTGAAATAGGGCATATCCATAGGTACTGTAAAGATGCGGCTGAGTACGATAAAAGGAAAAAAGAACGACAACACCCGATGGTGAACATGGTGTATATTTCAGTAGTAGACACTCAAACGGCAGTTGTGCAAACACGCTCGAGAAAGCAATTACAGCCAGCTATGGAGATTTTTGAACCCAGAATCCGTGAGCAGCATGTGATGTTTACTAAAGCCAGCAAGTGGGTGACCTAGGAATAAACTGTTTTTCCTGACCCAGTTCCGGTGATGTAGCAAAGCATACCGCAGGCAGTACTGGAAGGAAGAAATCTGACCCACGCAACACCGGAGTCCCCACTGGACTCCATACCGGAAACAACAAAATTTGATCCGGTGTGGGATGTCTTATCCAATGCATCAATTACACTACCATTGGGATAATTATTGGCTTTGGTTCCTGGCGTGCGCCAATAGTTCCAACAATAGATCAGTCCAAGGCCCTCATGTGCTCCTTCGACAACAATAATCCAGCCCGAATTAGACCAGATGGTGGACCATATGGTGCCCTTGATTACGGTTTGGTATAAGAATCATAAAATAACACAAGTATTAATTGATGGAGGTTCTGGAGTAAACATTGCAACAACAACACTTTGTCAACGGATGGGATGGATGCAAATCGAACCTGTCCAATTTTTTGTCTGCATGGCTGATCAATCCCGAGTTCATCCGATTGGATTGGTGCGAGACATTCCTATTACTCTTCAAGGAGCTATATTTAAAATGACCTTCATTGTTCTAGAATTACCAGAATCTAGCCTTGATTATAACCTGCTCTTTGGATGACCATGGTTAAAGCAAGCTAAGGTAGTTCAGGATTGGTCAGCACATGAATTGATTTTTAAGAATAACCACCGAAAATATGTCGTTCCACAGGACGACATGAAGCCTTGTGACTTGCATGCACGACCATATGTAGCAGAACCTGTACACATGTTGGATGGTCTTTCAGACGATGAAGAGGAAGCTTTTCTTAAAGCCAACAAGGATCTGATGGCGCTCAGAACTGTGGACTTACAAACGGTTACCGATAACTGGAGTCCAACGGCCTGTACGATAGTACCACTGACCGGTGAATCAAAACCAAGTGTAGCACAGACCTTGGATGATACGACGCTACAAAAATTGCTTCAGCCAATTGACGACTTTGCCATGCCCCGACAGTTCTACGTACCGGAAGACCAATTGATTACCTGCAACTTAGGCAATGAAGCCAATCCGCGGCCAGTGAAGATTAAGGCGGGACTATCAGAGACCTTCCAATGTATTTGCATGGGATTACCGCGATATGAAGGGGTTGGATCCGTGCATCTATCAACACCGGGTTATGTTGAAACCAGATGCTCGGCCTATTAAACAACCCAGCTATAGAATGAATCCTCACTATGCAGGCCAGGTCAAAGCAAAACTGGATCGATTGCTAAAGGTTGGGTTCATTGTTCCTATCGAGCATGCGGAGTGGATTTCCCCCATTTTCATAGTCCCTAAGAAGAATAAGCAATTACGAATATGTGTGGACTACCGAACTGGAGGCACCTTCTCCCAAGACACCCAAAGAAGTGATGCGCTTCTTGGGACAAATCCGGTGGCATGGGCGACATTTACGGTGGCTTGCTCATCTGGCCACGCCACTCAATCGATTGATAACCAATACTTCTCGCTAGTTTGAATGGACTGAAGCATGTCAGCTATCTTTCGATCGCTTGAAATCACTGTTAACGCAGACACCTATTTTACAAGCGCCAAATTGGGAACTCCCATTTCACGTCTTTGTGGATGCATCCGACATTGCCATTGGCAACATGCTGATGCAGCAAACAGAGAAATGGTTCCATCCAGTGTATTATGCGAGTCGCAGATTAGCTCCAACATAGCGAAATTATTCAGTCACCGAACGTGAATGTCTCGGATTAATGTATTCGATGAAGAAATTCCAGCATTATTTATTGGGATGCTACTTCACCTTCCACGTCAATCATCCAACCTTGGTGTACCTAGTTCGCCAACAACGTCTAGGAGGAAGGTTAGCAAGATGGGTATTGTTGCTCCAAGAATTTGATTATTCAGTAGTACATCAACCAAGGTCCGCACACGTGCTTGCTGACTTTTTATCTCGCTTAGATTCTGATGAACTTCTGGAAGGAGTTGATGATACCACACCCGCTATCTATGAAACTGAGACTGTACAGGACGATCAGCAAGAATTGCCAGTAAAATCCTCTTATTATGACACTTTGATGCTTTTCTTGACCAATGGATGTCCTCCTAGTATGACCTCTCCTGCTGCTCGACGAAAACTGGCCATTTATAGTCGACGATTCCAGCTAATTATAGGGCAATTATATTATATGGATCAATCGAGAGTGCTGTTAAGATGTGTTCCACCACACGAAACTGCTTCAGTAATCACAATGGCTCATTCAGCCCAACTGGAGGTCATTTTACGGTTGACCTGACCCACTAGAAGATTCTACAGAGTGGCTTATGGTGGCCTACTATGTACCATGATGTGACCAAGTATATGTGACAATGCGATGCATGTCAGCGTTCAGGTCAACCTTTTATAGAGACATTTCTTTCCACTCCAACCAGTTTTGCCTCTCGAACCCTTTCAGAAATGGGGCTTGAATTTTATCGGACTGATAACACCTCCTGCGACACTTACCAGTAACAGATATATCCTTACATGCACAAATTATGCGACTCGGTGGGCCGAAGCTTGGTCTCTATGGTCAGCCATAGCTGCTGCGGTCGCTAAATGTTTGATGAAAGATATTTTTCTATGCTATGGTTTACCTTTGGAGATTGTGACTCATCAAGGTACGCAGTTTGCTAACACATTAATGCAAGTGCTTACTCATACCTTCTAGATTGTGCATAAGTTCAATTCCCCCTACTATCCACGAGCGAATGGCCTCGTCGAGAGCACAAACAAGTCTCTGTTGCACATTCTAAAGAAACTGGTACTAGATTGCCTGGAGAGATGGGATCAATTCCTACCTGCGGTATTATGGGCTTACCGTACAACATATAAAGTGGTGACTTGAACAACTCCCTTCAAGTTGGCATATGGTTTGGAGGTGATTGCCCCTATGGAACTGGTGGTTCCTAGTCTGTGAGTGGCATTAGAACAGAAGTTACTACCGGTAGAATCATTCCCTTTCCGATTGGATGCTTTATGATCTCTTGATGAATAGTGCGTCGAGAGTTTTCTGGTGCTGTAGGAAGTTCACCTCAGACAAGCAAGAACCCATGATCGTTTCCTTAAAAATCCCGTTTTTATGATAAATCAATTAGTGCTCTTTTATAATGCTAAATCTAATCGAGCCACCGGAAAGTTTAAACTGTTCTGGTTTGGTCCCTACCGTATTGCCAAACAAGTGGGACCAGTGACTTTTCGGTTATCCACCTTAACTGGTATCCTTCTCCCTAAGGCAATAAATGGATCGAAGCTCCATCCCTACTATTCTCCGTCTTCTTCCTTGTGACGGTTGATTGGTCTTTTCATTCCACACTCGTTTTCTCCCATTGTTCTGAATCGCCATTCCTTTCCTATCTGTGTGTTCCAGTTGTCCGACTGACCATAATATTTCCGTTTTCTTACCTAACTATGATTAGTAGCCGCCTTCTATGTCTTCGACTATGTTAATGCGTGCATGTCGCCATTATGTCTGTATATTTCCAACACTACGTGATGATATTGTTTCTTTTCACATGATTCCTTCAGTGTTTCTACTTAATCCTATTCTTCATGCTATTTTTCGCTATTGTGTCTTTGTGTGCTTGTGTACTGTGTGTCTTTGTGTGTTTTCATCTTCGCCATGGAAGCTCTGGCTAACATTGTTACCTTCCGTGCTGGTCTCGCTCCGGAAGTGAGCGAGTTTTTGCATATTCGTGGCCTCCTAGCCTTCACTGAATTGCCCTGGCATTCAGTGGAGTGTCATCCCTTCTTTGCGCAGATCATCTCTGCCATTGCTGATACGCTTGCTACTGAAACATGCTGGCCGCTTGCATGCCTTAACCCCCATGTCGTAGTCACCCTGAATACAGTCGATGAGGGATTCCATCTCCCTCATGAGGGTCTGGTCGATGGCCCTCTCTTGCCAATGTCTACTATGAAAGAACTCTTTCCCCGCCACTCGTCCAACAAGTTTGCAATCCTGTGTCATCCTGAACCGGAGCGCACCACACTCTAGTTCCTTGTCGCTGCCCTTAATCTCCAAAAATGCATGTATGGCATTTCTTGCCCCTTCTACTCTATGATTGACACCGCAGTGAGAGAAGCAGTTAATCTGGCTTCCTTCTTTTTCTGGCACATTCATCGGGAATGCCAAGCCGTTTCTCGCCAATTGGCCAAGAATGAGATCCCTCAAACCCGCTTGCCGCATCTCTTGACTTTCCTCCTTCCGACGATTCAGGCAGAGCAATTACCCCCATTGAATACTCTTCTCTTTCATGAGGAGTCTGTACAAATGATGGAGATCAACGATGATGAAGATCTTCTGCAATTTTCCCAGGGAAACGCCGCAAACTGAGCCCATCTCATAGTAAAGCCCTGTCGTCCTCCACCGTGCAAGTGCAGGATATTGCTTCGTCGGCTCAGATTCCTTCTGCCCCCTCATCTCCTCCAGATCAAGTTCTTCCTGATACCGTTATTGACGAAGTTCATCTCGTTGATATGCTCGTGCCGCCCAAGTCCCATACATAGGAGCCCACGCTCGATATGGCCACAAACGCTGCACACCTCACTGATAATCCACAACCTGAGGAAGAGACTGGCACAACCGGATGATTCGGCTCTCGTGGGTAACTACTTTGGCTCTGCTCTCTTCATCTCAAAATCCACCTCTGCCTTTGTCTCCATCCAAGGTACGGTTGCCGCCTAGCCTTCCTTCCTCCCTATGTTAGTCGGCAGTCCATCCTCTTCCTTCGTCCCCTGATTATTCTCCCCCTCGTTGTCTTCCACTATTTCCGCTAACCCTTCTCAGCCAATCTCCACCTCTCTCATCCCTGATTCATTAGCCCAATTAGCTCAGATTGGAAATTACCTCATTCATCTCTCCACCCATCTTCCCCATCACCTCCAAGTGGCCCAACACTCCCTCCGACATCAGTACGAAGCCAATGTGGATATGCTAGAAGCTGACATTGCGCCACTTCAGGAAGAAGTACTTACCGCCAAAGCTGAAGTTAGTTCCTTCGAGGAACAGATTCGCCTTCTACAAGCCGAGTTGAAAGAGAAAGACACCATCATTGCAGTACGTGATGATGAGATTAGTTAGTTGAAGCACACTGTGATTGACAAAGAAGATGCCAGGACAGCTTTGGGCAACCTTCTCGAGACTACCCACGCAGATCTGGCTCTGGTGGAGCAAAAAGGTCAAGAAATGGCGGACTTAGCTATGCAAGTCACAACTGACTTAAAGATAGTTTCCGAAGAACTATTCCAGAAAAGTCGCTCCTTGGATGAATAAATTGGCCGAAACATTCAATTGAAGAAGGACATTGAAGCCATTCAGAAGGAGCGACAGGATTTTTATAAAATGATGCAGTTCCAGTGTCAAGAGCTTGAGTGCAGAGAGAAGTAGCTAGGAATTTAGGCCGAGCGCTTATCAAGAATTGATGCAAAAATTGCGAAGATGAAGTTGCACAGAGATGCTTCGCTCGCCAATGACTTTTATTTGCAAGAAGCTTTCCTGCAGACTTAGACTGAGTCACTGATTGTTGCCAATTCAATTAGAACTGATTAGTCAGGTGATCGTTGCCAATTCAATTAGAACTGATGTGCACTTGGTCAAGCCCCAAATTTTGAAAGACATGTTGGATTCCTTGAAGCAGAAAATAGTCCGTACTTTTAAGTTAGCCCATTCCATGTATATACAGTCACTGATCAGTCAGGTGATCGTTGCCAATTCAATTAGAACTGATGTGCACTTGGTCAAGCCCCAAATTTTGAAAGACATGTTGGATTCCTTGAAGCAGAAAATAGTCCGTACTTTTCAGTTAGCCCATTCCATGTATATACAGGGCATTATAGATGATTCCTAAACTGTTGTATTTATCAATTTGGGTTCGAGTCCACCATGCGTGCCAGTGTGAGCCGCCGAAATAGAATTAATATATTCTGCAATGTAATTTTGAAAAGTCGCACGCACACCGAAAGGGTGTAGCACAAACGATGTAACCCTTTTTTATTAATGAAAGGAGCGTGCATGAAACATAAGGTGACGACGCTCGACTGTTGGTCTGGGCGAGCGCGTGAAGTGAAGCGTGGTGCATTGTCTAAATCTTGGTGTTATTCTGTAACTCTGTTAATCAAGTTTAATAACTATTTAAGTCTCCGTTGAAGTGCCAAGTTAATTCGATATTGCGGTGTCGGGAAGATTTGCATCTTCCAGTTGATAACCAGAGGAAATAAAAGCAACTTAATTGGTGAATTCTAAACCTCTTTTTCACTGTTGATCAATTGTTCTGGATTGAATTAACTACTTTTCAAGTGTTTGCAGGTACAAGAGATGATGAAGAATATGTGTTCATATTAGGGTTTACCCTAATTACTTAATTAATGAGTATTTCATATTTATACATGCTTGATTCATGGGTATTTAACCCTAGGGTTTTCTAAGTTCATATGATTAGGTTCATCTGAAGGGTCTCAAAAGATTCTAATGGGTTCATGTTAGGGTTTACAAGGGATCAGAAAGATTTTAATGGGTTATCAATGATTTTCAAAGGGTTTTAATAGGGTTTTGATGGGTTTTAAGTAGGTTTTCTAGGGTTTTTAGAATGTTTCAAGGGTTAAAATAATTAATATTTAAGGAAATTAATCTATAACTAAATATTGGTTCAATAACAAAAATTAAAATATGGTTTAATTAATTATTTAATCATGTATGTGCATTTAATACTAAGGTTCTAATTAATTAAAAGCTTAACCTAAGTTTAATTTAATGAATTTATTTAATTGAGAAATTTAGGGTAAATAGAATTAGAATGATTAATTAAATGGATAAATAACTAGTGGTCTATATGAGTACTAGGAAAAAGAGTGGTTTATAGAAGATGTGTAACTAAAGTGATTGAAAGAGTGGTTGGAATAAATGATGCAATTAAAGGAAGTTAAAGAGAAACTTTAAATGAATGGTGTATATGAAAAAGGTTAAAAGAATGGAGTAAGTGAGTTGTGTAAATAAAGTCAATTTAAAGTGTGGTGAAAGTAAGGAGATTAAAGTGTGGTTGTAGATTAAAAGTTAAAACCAAAAGAGTGGATTAGGAAGGACTTGTGTATGTATTTAAATGTGTGTTGAGCTCAAGTTTCTCCTCATGTTTTTTGCAGGTACTATCTCCTGCTCTTTACTTTCTTCTGTTCTTCCTTCTTTCTCATTAGACCCTCCTTGTGCTTGGGTTTTATGTACTGCTGTTGATTGTCCGGCTGGAAGCATGCCCATGCGTATTCCGTGGCTTGGTCTGAGTCCCTGCAGTTATATATATGTGTGTTATGTGTTATGTGCATATGTGTTATGTGTATGTGATATGTGTTGAATGTATGTGTTATGTATATGTGCGTGAATATGTTATATGTGTGTGCGTGTATGTGATATGTGAGTGTGTATGTGATATGTGAGTGTGTATGTGATATGTGTTGTATGTATGTGTTATGTGTGTGAAGTGTGTGTACGTGATGTATGTGTGTATGTGAAGTGTGTGTGTGTGAAGTGAGTGTATGTGTTATATGTGTGTGCGTGTATGTGATATGTGAGTGTGTATGTGATGAGTGTATGTGCACGTATGTGTTTTGTGTATGTGTGATGTGTGTTATGTGTGTATTGCGTGTGTGTACTGTGTGTGTGTGTGTACCTCCCCCCCCCCTGGCGCTGCGCACGGCAGAGAGAGAGAGAGAGAGAGAGAGAGAGAGAGAGAGAGAGAGAGAGAGAGAGAGAGAGAGAGAGAGAGAGAGAGAGAGAGAGAGTCCCTCCCTTCCCCTGGCGCTGCGCACGGCAAAGAGAGAGAGAGAGAGAGAGAGAGAGAGAGAGAGAGAGAGAGAGAGAGAGAGAGAGAGAGAGGGAGAGAGAGAGAGAGAGACTCCCTTCCCTGCCTGGTGCTGCGCACGGTAGAGAGAGAGAGAGAGAGAGAGAGAGAGAGAGAGAGAGAGAGAGAGAGAGAGAGAGAGAGAGAGAGAGAGGGAGAGAGAGAGAGAGAGAGAGAAAGAGAGAGAGAGAGAGAGAGAGAGAGAGAGAGAAAGAGAGAGAGAGAGAGAGAGAGAGAGAGAGAGAGAGAGAGAGAGAGAGAGAGAGAGAGAGAGAGAGAGATAGAGAGAGAAGAGAGAGAGAGATAGGGAGAGAGAGAGAGAGAGAGAGAGAGAGAGAGAGAGAGAGAGAGAGAGAGAAAGAGAGAGAGAGAGAATGTGTATTCGATATGGCTTAATTAGGTGTTTCTTTTGTAGTATTAGGAATATTAAACTAATAGTATTAAATAATTAGTTCATTATTTAGTAAGTATTATTTATTAAATGATTCGTTATTTAGTAATTACATCCATGTGTGCTTAAGTAAATCATGCATGTTTGCATGGTTAGTATGCATATTTATATTAAAGACTATGTATATTAAATATGTGTCATTGTATGCATTATATGCATGTGAGATGTATGCATGTATGTATGACTGTGAGTAAGAGTGCATGTGTGCATGAGAGCATACATGTGAGTGATGTATACATGTGAGTGATGTGTGCATGAATGCATGTTTCTGAGTGAAAAAGAATGCATGTTTATGAGTGAGGTAGTGTTAGCATGTGCATATGTGTGCATTACAGTGAGTGTTAGCATATGATTTTATGCATGGGTAAGTAATTGAACTATTATATGCATATGCATAAATGCATCTAAGTATTAGCTTAAATGAGTAATTGTATATTCATGAGAACTAATGTGTGTGGGAGCATAATAGTATATGCTTGTTGAAATACAAGTTCAAGTAGGAATGTAAGTAAGATTGGTTAAGCAAACATTAAATGTTTGAATGAGTTTATGTTAGCATATGTGACAATGCATATGTATGTGCTAATGAATGTGTGTATGCATGAATATTATATTAAATTAGTATATTAATGTTTAGGTTTGTGAATGTAGCTACATATAGGAACTATAGTGTGGATATGCAAAGATGCATGTGTGTATGTTAACATGTGGTTGAGTGTTAGCATGCATGTATAGTTGCATAAAATTAGGTATTAGCATTTGCATTAGAACATGTGCATGAATGTATATTAGCATGCATGAACATGTGTATGTTTTATGTATGTAAAGTATATGTTTAATATTTCTCATTAATTTTTTGTTAGATTACTAATATTCCTCATGTTTTTTGCAGAAACATTGAAGATTACAAGCAATTAAAGTGAAGTGAAGACTATTGAAGTGAAGCGGCAGCTTAAAGATCCATTTAGAACTTATTTCTCATTTAGTCAACTATCTAATTGACTAGACAGTTATCCAATTGTTTAGGCCTTCCAGTTGTATTAATTCGAACCATTAGCATATCATTTAATTCATTCAAACAGTTTAGCATCATATTGTTTCATTAGTTTTTCCATTACTTTCCTTGATGTCTTCTAAATTAGTTCATGAGTCTGAGCACAGTACTATTGAAAATATCAAAAATATTGAAAATATTCCGCCAACTCAAGACAGACCAGAATCCTCTAGCTTACCTGAAAGTTTAGTAGAAGAACCCATTATGGAAGTTTCAATCTCATATCAGGAAGCTGTTGCTATGTACGAGGCTGGCCGTCCTTACGGTCCATAGCTAATTAAAACTATTTGCTTTTGATAAGAGAACTTTAGTTTCAGTCATAGAAGTAGGTAATTTATATTGTTTTGTCATTAGAACCCTTATTTTCATAAGCCTGAGTTTGCTACAGACACCCCGCGTGTGCCGAACGATTTAGGCGGATGACTTGATCCACCATCCGAGCATCTCTCACGACCCGACATTGGTGAGCCCGACGTGAACAAACGGCCTTGCAGCTCAGGTATAAAATTTTGCATTGCATATACATTCATACGATTTTACATCAGTGCAGCTGCGTCTTCATCCTTGGAAGCTGTGGCATTTACGTGAGCTTGCAATCTTCTTGGTGTCGAGGGCTGGTCTGGTGACCTGAGCGCCTCCACGAAGATTGGCAAGTAGGAGAACCTCGTCACACCACCCCTTTCATCAACAATTGAAGCACAAAACGTTTGCACCCATTTTAGCAAACTATGTATTTAGGTTTTGATTCAAATCAATAAATGTATTGAATTTCACAGAAAGCACTATTTTGAGCCTCATCTTCGAGCAGTTGGTATAATTTCTTTACCCTTACATTCTTGGGTGCAAAATTTTATTTAAGGTTAAATTATTGGTATAGGTTAAAGGTGACTGTTTGTTAAACATAGGTTAAGCGTTAATCATAGCTTTACTTGCAACATTTTTGCATAGTAAAAACTTATCAAACTGGACTCTAACGGAATTTCAGAATTAGTAGCTGAACATAAGGAAAGAGTAACAAAAGAAGTTCAGGATATAGTTAGAATTGTTCAAGCTAGGTCAAAACAAACTTCAAAAATGGACGAGCTATTTCAAATTATGATGCACGAGACGCAAGGACAAAAGGTAGTTGAAACATTATTAAGGGATAAAGGGCAATTTACTGGTATGAATGTTACAAATTATTTAGACATGTTTGAGGAATTAGCTAAGTTACACGGTTTACCTGAAACAAAGTGGAAATCCTATCTTGGACGTCTGGCCATAGGTACTGTAAAAGCTATTATGGATATACATGACAATAAGGAATGGGATGAGTTTAGAAAAGAGCTGCATAAGGAATTCTACTTAGAAGACTACAGTCAACATAGTCGAGAAGGATTTATGAAATGGATTACTTCACCTAAGCCTCACATTTCGTTAACTCAACTCCATAGTGAATTTATGAAAAGATTCTCTCAATTACCTGAACAGGATAGAGTTGCCCTTACCCCAGATATCATTTTATATTTCCTTAAAATCTTGACTCCAGATATAAGGGTAGAGGTTGAGCGTAGGCTTGAAGAACCGGGAAAGAAATATGGGCTTACAGATGATTGGGGTGTAGTAAAAACTGTAGTTGAGGCGGTTGCTCACATGATCCAACGTAAAACACTCCTTTATGAATCGATGTCTCAACCATCTTCCAGTTTTCCTCCGATTCAGGCAACTAGGGATACACATATAGATTCGAAAGTTGAGCCTACAACATCCACATCTAGAGTACCAACCGAGTTACAATTTGAGATTTTGTTTAACAAGTTGGACAATATGATGCATATGCACGAGAATATGTCTAAAGAGGTAGTGGCTTTGCAGAATGTGGTGTATGCTTTAAACCTTCAAGATAAACCTGCAATGCAAGCTCATCCGACTATTTATCCTCAACCAGTAAATGCTCCAAATCCACCATTAGTAGCTCCGAATCATCCATTAGTACCTCCTAATCCTCCAGTTGTACCTCAACCAATTCCTCAACCGATTCCTCAAGCATTTAACCAAAGAAATTTCAATGAAAGGAGAAATGCCAATGTGAGGAGATGTATCTGGTGCGATGCCACAGATCATTTGACTTACACATGTGAAGCATTGAAAGATGCAAAAGAGAAAAGACTTGTAATTGATATTGACAAGCGATTGTGCGACTATAGAACACATTTACCCTTAGCTGCCAATTGGGGAAAGGGAGGGATGCAGAAGCTGTATGAAAATCTTTCTGAGTCTTCGAAATCTGCTTCTGCTGTTAAACTAGAATATGTTGATAGTGACTTTGATTCCGAACAAACAAGGGAAACGAGGAACTATTCAATTGAAGCTTTGATCAAGGCAAGAGATGATATTATGCAGAAAACTGCGTGGAACTCTCCTGTCGATCAATTCTCGATATATTCGCATATTGCGAATGTTGAAGAGAAAAGAAAGAGGGATGATGAGCAAGATACAAATGATTCAGGTAGACGAATGACTAGAAGTAAGATGAGAGATGAGCCAAAGCCTAAGAAAGTTCAGTTTGAACAAGGTGAAAGTTCTAAAACAAATGAGGAGCGAAGAAAAGAAATTAGGGAGGGTAAACAACCTGTGTTTAGTGAGCCAATTCAAACATCAGACAAAGTAGAGCAAATTCCTAGAACTGAAACAAAACCTGAAGAGAAACCAGAAAAGAAACCAAAACGAGTACCGAAAGCTATTCTTATTTCTGAACTTGAACAAAAAGTTGATTCAAAAGAAATATTGTATGACATCTTATTAAAAAGTGCAGTAACAATGACTTTAGAACAAATCTTCTCAATAGCAAAAATTGAATTTAAGGAAAATTTTATTAAACTAATTAAGAGGAAGAGATTCCCTCTGTCACAAGAGGTAGAGATGCAAGATGTTGCCGATGTAACTCACTTGATTCATGAATCTCTTTCTTTAAACTCAGAGGATGAAGAAGATAATACCTGTAATGTGAACAAAAATTTCTTAGGACCGATTGTACCAGATGACGAAACAAAAAATTCAGAGAGTGATTTTAGAAAAAGTTTTTGGGCAAGAGGCACACCGGAGATTAAAGTTAACTTAGGAGATCAGAAGAGATCATATTCTGCTTCAGCCCTAATTGACTCTGGGTCTGAAATCAATGTGATTTCGAAAGGATTATATGATAAGTTTAAATGGCCTATTGATAAAAATCACGGCTGGATAATGCGAACCGCGGACAATGGTTGTGGATCACTCCTAGGAGCATGTGCCAACATACCTCTAATGATAGGTGGAATCTCTGAGACATTCCACTTTTTCATTCAGGACAACTGCTCTTATGAAATTATCTTAGGTCAACCATTCATATGTGAAGCCAGAATGGAGACTAAAGTAATAGATGACGGCTCAGCATACGCAAGAATTAGATCTAAAGATGATCTACAATCGCTCCAAGTTATGATAGTCAGCCCAAACCATGTACGAAATAGGGAGCAAATTAGGAAGACGCCCATCCGTTCTCATGAAAAGATACGTGAAGATCATATGCCTCTTCGTGAGTTTGGAACTTATTATGATCAAAATTTTTCCTAGATGCCACTGTTGAGCGAGACAACGGTGGTTCTTGGTTTGATGTCTCGCACCCATCTGTAGATACTTTAGATAGTTTTTCTTTGTATTTTCCTTCATCATATTTGCAATTCAGTCATTATAAACAAATTCCTAAAAAAATTATAAAACATTATGAAAAAATTTATAAAGAGAAAGGATTCATTTCATCTGATGAACACATTGAAACCGTAATTGAAACTTTATCTTCAAACTCATTGATTGAAGAACTTCAAAATATTTTGCATGAAAAAGAAAATTTTAAGTTTGTACTTTTAAATTCTATTGAAGAATATGATTTGATTATTAAATTTGTCATGAGTAATGAAAAGGAAGCAAAAGTAAATACAAAATATAAAACCGTTGATAAAAAAATTAAACCGGTTGCCCAATCTTTACCACGAGAGAGTGAAGAGAAGTTTAGGAAAGTTACCAATGATCCTTATTTAAGAGAACGCACAAATATAGGTCATACTTTCACAGAAGAAACTTTAAAGCTAATCAAGATAGGAAATGATGAAAATTTTTTGTTACCCGAGGAACGTGAACTATTTCAAAGAGTGATTAGAAAGCATGGAAAGGCATTTTCTTTATATTCCCATGAGATAGGTTGTGCAGACCCAAAAATTATACCACCAATGATCATCTTTACAGTGCCTCACATTCCATGGAATCTTCGACCCATACCTGTTCCGAAAGCCCATTTACCAGAGTTAATGCGGCTTCTTAAGGAAAAGATTCACATGCGAATTTTAGAGCCATCATCTGCACCCTACTCAAATAGGTGGTTTACTGTTCCAAAGAAAAATGGCAAGTTATGGTTCATTCAAGATTTACAACCTGTCAACAAGGTTACTATTAGGAATGTAGGTACTGGGCCCATTGTAGGAGAATTCGCTGAAGCCTTCGCTGGTCATGCCATTTACCCAATGGGAGACTTGTATTCTGGCTACGATCAATTTCAGCTTGCTATTGAAAGTAGAGACATTACGACCATGAAAACTCCTTTAGGCTTAGTTCGCATGTGCACTTTGCCGCAAGGAGCTACTAATTCAGTAGCGCATATGATGAACGCCATGAATTCAGTATTACATGACTTCATTCCTAATATAACCATGCCATTTATTGATGACATTCCTATTAAAGGATGTATTGAGAATGCGAAAGATGAAACTTTAGATTCCTCTGGCTGCAGGAAGTTTGTAGTAGATCATATCTCTGACTGTGAAAGGGTTTTCCAGAGATTTGAAGAGGTTGGTCTCACATTCTCCATTGAGAAATCTGTTTTTGGTGTCAATGAGGTACTTATAGTTGGACATTTATGTGGACATTACGGTCGGAGGCCATATCCACCTAAAGTCGACGCTATAAACAAGATTTCTGAAACCTGTAGTAATATTAGTGAGGTAAGACGATTCCTTGGTGCTTGTGTGTTTTATGCCATCTGGATCCCACACTATGCACATGTTGCAAACTGTCTTTATGCTTTACTAAGGAAGAATCGAAAGTTTCTTTGGACTGAAGAACACTCAAAAGCTATGAAAAAGTTAAAGAAATTACTTCTTGAAGCTCCTATTTTAAAGCGAGTAGATTATACTGATCAAAAGCCTATCATTTTAACTGTTGATACGAGCCCTATAGGAATAGGATGGGTTATTGGTCAGGACGATGAAGAGGGCAATAGGTATGCTGTGAGATTTGGAGCAAAGATTTTACACGATACGCAAAGAAATTATCCACAAATTAAACGAGAACTATGGGGTTTAGTCACGGCATTAAAATCGGATAAAGAATATTTTATAGGTGCAAATGTAATAGTTGAGACAGATTGTCTACCTCTGATTGGAATGATTACAAACTGTTCATCACCCGACATTGCCATGCTTAGATGGATTTCATACATCAAGTTTATAAATCCTGTTTTGATACATATTGCAGGTAAATCTAATTCTGTGGCTGATATGCTTTCTCGAGCTAGATATGATAATGAGGAAGAAACAGAATTAGAAATAAATGCAATTAATTATGATTCTAAAGCATACACATATGAACAGTTTAATATTGAAGAATACGAAGGAGAGTGGCAGGATATTGGAAAGTATTTAAGTACTTTGGTTAGGGCACCTTCATGGTCTTCAAATAGATTTCGGAATATTAGGAAAAGAGCTTACAACTTTTTTCTGAAAGATGGTTTCATTTGGAGACATGCGAGGGGAAAAATTAGATTGCCACAACGAGTACTAGGTACTAAGGATCTTCAGTTTCAAGTCATGAAGAGTATGCATGATACTTTATGGGCATGTCATAAAGGTTTTGTAGCTACGTATGAAAAAATTAGAGAAGGATACTGGTGGCCAGGGATTTATGTTACTGTTAAAAATTATGTTACTTCATGTGATGTATGTCAGATTCATTCCTCAGTCAAACATAGGGATCCATTGCATCCTACCTATCCACCATGCATCCATTATAAATGGGTTATAGACTTAGTTACCATGCCCAAAGGTATCAATAAGATGAGATATATAGTCTTGGCACGTGAAGATCTTACGAATCATGTAGAAGGCCGAGCTTTAAGATCTAAGACAACCTTGAATGTATGCAAATTTCTTCTTGAGGATGTTATTTCACGGTTTGGTTATGTAGAAAAGGTAGTGGCTGAGAGGGGAGAGTTAGATGCGCAGGAGGCTAGAGAATTCTTTGCTAGGCATGGAATTCGCTTAGCCCTTACTACTGCTTACAATCCTGAAGCTAATGGGAAGATTGAGCGAGGGCATTCTCCTATTATTAAAGCAATTTCCAAAGCTTGTAATGGAGAAATTAAAAATTGGCCAACTTATCTGCCATTTGCGTTGTGGGCTGATAGAATGACCTGCACTAGAACGACGGGGTATATGCCGGCAGAGTTGATGTATTGCCAGAAACCAATTTTCCCTGTGCATACGCAAATTCTTACTTGGACTACGTTACCATGGGAAGATAATTTGTCAACAGAAGATTTATTAGCTCTGCGAATCCAGCAGTTAGAGCAAGGGAATGAACGTTTAGAAGAGGCTATAGTTAAACTAAAAGATTCTCGATTGAAAAACAAGAAGTATTTTGATAAATCACATAGGTTAAGGCCAAAGCCGATTTATGTTAATGATTGGGTTTTACTGTATGATAGTACGTTTGATTCTCAGTATGATGCCCGTAGAAAACTAAAAAGACGTTGGTTTGGACCTTATGTGGTAGTCAAAACCTATGATAATGGAACGTATGCCTTACGCGAATTAGATGGCACGCCTCTTAAAAACTTAATTGCTGGCAAAAGAATTAAATTATTTAAACAAAGAGATAATGAAATGTATGAAGTAATGTTTGATGATGAGCATGATTAATTATGTATGAATGAATTTCTTTAGTGTGGGTTTCTTTTGCAGGAAAACCAAGAGAAGATTTGAATATGAAATTTATTAATTTTGCGTGTCTAGCTGTTGCTGGTTGAGTTTTAACAGGTCTTTGAAGAACAAATTAAGATGCATAAAGATGAAGCAGATTGAAGATGAAGTTGATTTTAGGTCGTATTTTTCTTTGCCATACAATTTTGTTTTACGTATTTATTTGCATTCATATAAAACTAATTGATAAAATCTGGAATGAAGAATATTAATTTATAAAGGACTCTAGTTGACCATATTAGGAAAATAGACATAATTTATATTTCCACATTTATAGATTAAGTGAGATTTGTTAAAAATAGAAGGATTTGTAGTTCATTTAGATAACGAAAGTAGTTGTATATATGTAGGAGCATATTGTTGCATGATACATGTCTGTGAAAACCTAGATCTTTCTTGTCCATGCAGCTAGATCCTTAGCTCGGATTAAGGGGTTAAGCCTTTCCCCTTTAAAACAAAAAAGTAGCGAAAAAAAAAAAAAAAAAAAGAATATTGACATGGAAGTTATACCTTCTTCCACCCCAAAAAGGTATTTACATTTATTATTGACATGAAGTTTACATCATATGTATATGAAGAAACTAGTTGTGAAAAAACACATCTAGTAATTAAAATTGGGCATACAAGGCGGCTGTCTGTCCAAGTAGATTTAGTAGATTTCTTTGGCATGCTTGATTGTTCATATGTGAATGCATATGTATGACGAAACCTGCATTTGAATGAATGAAAATGAATTCTGTTTTATACTAATCTTTACATAGTTTATAAATGGATGAAATGTAAATTAATGTTTGTTGATTGAACAGGTTACTAGTTTACCTTTATACTTTAATATGTTTTCATTGCCAGATGTAATTGAAATAAACTTCATGTGCATGTTGAAAAGATTAAAAATTTGATAATTTAAAATATGTTTATAAAAGAATTTGATGTTGTTCTATGATTTAATTTCAGGATAATCATTGAAAATGCTGCTTCCCTAAATCTGCAAGTTGGCCCATCGGGACGATGTGCAGGTTTGGTGGCGGTGGATGTCGGGAAGATTTGCATCTTCCAGTTGATAACCAGAGGAAATAAAAGCAACTTAATTGGTGAATTCTAAACCTCTTTTTCACTGTTGATCAATTGTTCTGGATTGAATTAACTACTTTTGAAGTGTTTGCAGGTACAAGAGATGATGAAGAATATGTGTTCATATTAGGGTTTACCCTAATTACTTAATTATTGAGTATTTCATATTTATACATGCTTGATTCATGGGTATTTAACCCTAGGGTTTTCTAAGTTCATATGATTAGGTTCATCTGAAGGGTCTCAAAAGATTCTAATGGGTTCATGTTAGGGTTTACAAGGGATCAAAAAGATTTTAATGGGTTATCAATGATTTTCAAAGGGTTTTAATAGGGTTTTGATGGGTTTTAAGTAGGTTTTCTAGGGTTTTTAGAATGTTTCAAGGGTTAAAATAATTAATATTTAAGGAAATTAATCTATAACTAAACATTGGTTCAATAACAAAAATTAAAATATGGTTTAATTAATTATTTAATCATGTATGTGCATTTAATACTAAGGTTCTAATTAATTAAAAGCTTAACCTAAGTTTAATTTAATGAATTTATTTAATTGAGAAATTTAGGGTAAATAGAATTAGAATGATTAATTAAATGGATAAATAACTAGTGGTCTATATGAGTACTAGGAAAAAGAGTGGTTTATAGAAGATGTGTAACTAAAGTGATTGAAAGAGTGGTTGGAATAAATGATGCAATTAAAGGAAGTTAAAGAGAAACTTTAAATGAATGGTGTATATGAAAAATGTTAAAAGAATGGAGTAAGTGAGTTGTGTAAATAAAGTCAATTTAAAGTGTGGTGAAAGTAAGGAGATTAAAGTGTGGTTGTAGATTAAAAGTTAAAACCAAAAGAGTGGATTAGGAAGGACTTGTGTATGTATTTAAATGTGTGTTGAGCTCAAGTTTCTCCTCATGTTTTTTGCAGGTACTGTCTCCTGCTCTTTACTTTCTTCTGTTCTTCCTTCTTTCTCATTAGACCCTCCTTGTGCTCGGGTTTTATGTACTGCTGTTGATTGTCCGGCTCGAAGCATGATTGTCCGGCTGGAAGCATGCCCATGCCTATTCCGTGGCTTGGTCTGAGTCCCTGCAGTTATATATATGTGTGTTATGTGTTATGTGCGTATGTGTTATGTGTATGTGATATGTGTTGAATGTATGTGTTATGTATATGTGCGTGAATATGTTATATGTGTGTGCGTGTATGTGATATGTGAGTGTGTATGTGATATGTGAGTGTGTATGTGATATGTGTTGTATGTATGTGTTATGTGTGTGAAGTGTGTGTACGTGATGTATGTGTGTATGTGAAGTGTGTGTGTGTGAAGTGAGTGTATGTGTTATATGTGTGTGCGTGTATGTGATATGTGAGTGTGTATGTGATGAGTGTATGTGCGCGTATGTGTTTTGTGTATGTGTGATGTGTGTTATGTGTGTATTGCGTGTGTGTACTGTGTGTGTGTGTGTACCTCCCCCCCCCTGGCGCTGCGCACGGCACAAAGAGAGAGAGAGAGAGAGAGAGAGAGAGAGAGAGAGAGAGAGAGAGAGAGAGAGAGAGAGAGAGAGAGAGAGAGAGAGAGAGAGAGAGAGAGAGAGAGAGAGAGAGAGAGGGGGAGGGAGGGAGGGAGAGAGAGAGAGAGAGAGAGAGAGAGAGAGAGAGAGAGAGAGAGAGAGAGAGAGAGAGAGAGAGAGAGAGAGAGAGAGAGAGAGAGAGAGAGAGAGAGACTCCCCTCCCTTCCCCTGGCGCTGCGCACGGCAGAGAGAGAGAGAGAGAGAGAGAGAGAGAGAGAGAGAGAGAGAGAGAGAGAGAGAGAGAGAGAGAGAGAGAGAGAGAGAGAGAGAGAGAGAGAGAGAGAGGGAGAGAGAGAGACTCCCTTCCCCCCCTGGCTCTGCGCACGGCAGAGAGAGAGAGAGAGAGAGAGAGAGAGAGAGAGAGAGAGAGAGAGAGAGAGAGAGAGAGAGAGAGAGAGAGAGAGAGAGAGAGAGAGAGAGATAGGGAGAGAGAGAGAGAGAAGAGAGAGAGAGAGAGAGAGAGAGAGAGAGAGAGAGAGAGAGAGAGAGAGAGAGAGAGAGAGAGAGAGAGAGAGAGAGAGAGAGAGAGAGAGAGAGAGAGAGAGAGAGAGAGAGAGAGAGAGAGAGAGAGAGAGAGAGAGAGAGAGAGAGAGAGAGATAGAGAGAAGAGAGAGAGAGAGAGAGAGAGAGAGAGAGAGAGAGAGAGAGAGAGAGAGAGAGACAGAGAGAGAGAGAGAGAGAGAGAGAGAGAGAGAGAGAGAGAGAAAGAGAGAGAGAGAGAATGTGTATTCGATATGGCTTAATTAGGTGTTTCTTTTGTAGTATTAGGAATATTAAACTAATAGTATTAAATAATTAGTTCATTATTTAGTAAGTATTATTTATTAAATGATTTGTTATTTAGCAATTACATCCATGTGTGCTTAAGTAAATCATGCATGTTTGCATGGTTAGTATGCATATTTATATTAAAGACTATGTATATTAAATATGTGTCATTGTATGCATTATATGCATGTGAGATGTATGCATGTATGTATGACTGTGAGTAAGAGTGCATGTGTGCATGAGAGCATACATGTGAGTGATGTATACATGTGAGTGATGTGTGCATGAATGCATGTTTCTGAGTGAAAAAGAATGCATGTTTATGAGTGAGGTAGTGTTAGCATGTGCATATGTGTGCATTACAGTGAGTGTTAGCATATGATTTTATGCATGGGTAAGTAATTGAACTATTATATGCATATGCATAAATGCATCTAAGTATTAGCTTAAATGAGTAATTGTATATTCATGAGAACTAATGTGTGTGGGAGCATAATAGTATATGCTTGTTGAAATACAAGTTCAAGTAGGAATGTAAGTAAGATTGGTTAAGCAAACATTAAATGTTTGAATGAGTTTATGTTAGCATATGTGACAATGCATATGTATGTGCTAATGAATGTGTGTATGCATGAATATTATATTAAATTAGTATATTAATGTTTAGGTTTGTGAATGTAGCTACATATAGGAACTATAGTGTGGATATGCAAAGATGCATGTGTGTATGTTAACATGTGGTTGAGTGTTAGCATGCATGTATAGTTGCATAAAATTAGGTATTAGCATTTGCATTAGAACATGTGCATGAATGTATATTAGCATGCATGAACATGTGTATGTTTTATGTATGTAAAGTATATGTTTAATATTTCTCATTAATTTTTTGTTAGATTACTAATATTCCTCATGTTTTTTGCAGAAACATTGAAGATTACAAGCAATTAAAGTGAAGTGAAGACTATTGAAGTGAAGCGGCAGCTTAAAGATGCATTTAAAACTTATTTCTCATTTAGTCAACTATCTAATGGACTAGACAATTATCCAATTGTTTAGGCCTTCGAGTTGTATTAATTCGAACCATTAGCATATCATTTAATTCATTCAAACAGTTTAGCATCATATTGTTTCATTAGTTTTTCCATTACTTTCCTTGATGTCTTCTAAATTAGTTCATGAGTCTGAGCACAGTACTATTGAAAATATCGAAAATATTGAAAATATTCCGCCAACTCAAGACAGACCAGAATCCTCTAGCTTACCTGAAAGTTTAGTAGAAGAACCCATTATGGAAGTTTCAATCTCATATCAGGAAACTGTTGCTATGTACGAGGCTGCCCGTCCTTACGGTCCATAGCTAATTAAAACTATTTGCTTTTGATAAGAGAACTTTAGTTTCAGTCATAGAAGTAGGTAATTTATATTGTTTTGTCATTAGAACCCTTATTTTCATAAGCCTGAGTTTGCTACAGACACCCCGCGTGTGCCGAACGATTTAGGCGGATGACTTGATCCACCATCCGAGCATCTCTCACGACCCGACAGCGGTGAAGTGACGAAGTTGTGCATCATACGTTATCGCGGTGAAGAATGTTGTAATGTGCAAAATAGAGAAATAGTTGATATATATATAGTTTAGTTCAGGTACGTTAAGTCGGTGTAGTAGCATACATTTAATTAGTAGATTGGGAAAATACAAATAGGGCCTCTGTTTTACAGACCCCTAACCATCCCAAGAACCCAGAAAAGATAAAACAGAAACAGTTTAACACACATCTTAGGAATGCTAGCTATGTGTATCCTTCTCATGGTCGAGATGAGAAAACCTCTAAGTCTTTTCCTATGCTTTAGAAGGTGTGTATGTATAGACTCTCCCTTGCTAACATTTGACTAGTTGAGGTCTTGATTCATGCATGTAGCCCCCTTTTGATATCTTCTTGACTTGATAAGTCCTCCTGGTGCTTTTTCTTGATCCCTCCAAGTCTTAAATATGATGCCCACTGATGTCTCCAAGCCTTGAAAATGCTCTGATACCATTGAAGGACATCCCACTACAACTTTGGAAGATTTGTCCTCCAATAAGCCCACACATAGTTACATATGCTCCGTATTCTATATTTTTCTATGCAATCATGTAGAGAATCAAAATGAAACTTTAGAGAATTGAAGGAGACCCCAAGAGCTATCCAAGAAGCTCTGAATCAAAGCAAATGAGTTTCCAATTATGAGAATCATCCACTCCAAGGTAGACTATTTATTTGCAAGACTCTTTGCCTCTATGCAGAGATATAGGTACAAAAACTTGAAAATTTTGCACAATTCACTCAAGAGGGATTAGGTATGGTCTATGCAATAAAGGAATTTAAGCTTGATCTATTGGCCAATACGTTCAAATTCTTTATAGACCATCAAGATTTACTTTATCTAGTGAGCAAACCTTGCAATACTAAAATATTAGTAAGATTGTTTCTCTTACTAACGGAATATGATTTTGAAGTGGTTTTTAGGAAAAGTAAAACCCACCTCAGGGCCTAATAAGAACACAAGAGAAGGAAGTACTAAGATTACAAAGGTATCATATGATACTAGGAAGCATTTATAGACAAGAAGAATAAGGAATCTTAGTCTGGTGCATGGAAGGGGAGGAACATCATAAGTGGTTGCAATTGGCATATGTAGATGCCAAGGAAGCACTACTCTAGATAGAGAAACCTCCAAGCATTGAAAAGATTAGGTGTATACTGGCCAATAATGGAATCCAATGTGCATCAGTTGATTAAGAAATGTTGGACTTGTAATAACAAACCTCCAGTTGAACATGTAACACTATATTAGGTTTCACTAATACCTGTTTGGAGTTGCCCTTTAGTCAATTTCCTTAAAACAAAGACTTTCCCTAGAGAAATGACACTAGGTCGACGAAGAAGTTTAACATAGGAAGATCATGACTACAATTAATTGGAGATAGTTTGTACAAGCATGATAAACATGGATATTTGATACTGTGTGTTCATGAGAGTTTTGAGAATATTGGAAACAACACACAATGGTGTTGCAAGTGGACACTTTGGACCTCATCGAGTGATCAATGCCATTTTGTTTTTTACGCCTTTGGTGGTCCACTCTTCAATGGATGCTTATACCTATGTGAAACATTGTGATGCGTGCCAAAGAACTCAATATCATATATGAAAAGGTGAAATGCCACTAGTCTCATGCTAAGAGAATGTCCATTCTTCAAATGGGCTATATACTTTGTATGACCCATTAATCCCCATGCAAAAAACTTTGATGTTGAGTATATCATAGTTACCGCTGATTATCTCACCAAGTGGTTAGAAATGAGAGCTACACATAAGAACAATGTGTAAACCATAGCTAGGTCCCTATTTGAGAATGTCTTCACGAGGTAGGGACTTCCGATAGAACTCATCAATGATACATGAATGCATTTCTTGAATGAAGTCATTGAATATCTATTAGAAGAATTAATGGTGATACACAAGAAATCAACACCATATCACCCACAGGCTAGCAAACAAGTGGAGAGTATAAACAAGATCTTGTGTAATGTATTGATGAAGCTCATAAATAACAAATCCTATGACTCAAATAAATAGCTACATCATGTTGTTTGGGCATATCAAATGACCTATAAAATAGTGTTCAATGCGACTCCCTTTTAGATGGTTAATTGCCAAAATGCAGTGCTACCCCTAGATTTCTTGATACCCATGTTGAAAGGAGCACAAGAACATCAATGTGGATCTAGAATGCCTATGAGAGAAAAGATTAAGGGAAGTGACATGAATCTACAGAACAAAGAAAAGAGAAAAGGCTTATTTTGATGCACATGTGAAAGATAAAGGCGCGAAATTTGGCGATTTAGTATCGGCATATACACTGAAGCAACATGCTCATAAATTGACTCAAGTTAAGAAGCATAGAGAGGAAGAACAAATAATTAGATAAGAGTCACATCTAAGGCCCTAGAACATATTAAACACATGAAATTGAGATTAAAAGGCATACAACCAAATCCAAATACACCCAGATATCACATGGAAATGTGCCAAAATAGAGTGAACACCTCCCCTAACATAGTAGGTAAGAGGCCATTCATCTCACTAGAGCTAATACAAGGCACTACAACCAAGATGATCAAATCTTTGATTGATTCAGGAGCAACCACCAGTGCCATTAGGTATTCATGTTGTCAAGACATGAAAAAAAAAGTGAATCCAATTGAGACTTACCTCATCATATTAGGGGGAGTGGAAACCCCTTGCATAGGTGAGGTAGAAGTTCCTATCCTCTTACATGACATCCCCTTGATAGTAAAGCTATTAGTTTTCCATGATGAAGATCTCATAGAACCTTTGATATTGGGCCAAGCTAGAATCTATGACTGCATAGTTGACTTGAACCTTCGAAGATGACTTCTTCAAGTTTGGGTTAATAAGCGATGCCTCATAGTGGAACTAGAGACCCATGAGTCCTCTAGTTCTAACTCCACTCACTGTGCATGTACCTCTACATATGTTGTGTAGAATGCCTCACCTCTTGATTCATAGTTTAAGCAAGTCTTGGAGCCCTCTTCTTTTCCAAATCAAAGTCCAATGATGACAACAAAGCCACATAGGATGAAGATGCAACTACAGACTAACCACATGAAACAAGAATCACCTAAAAACTTGTGAGTAGACAAATGCAGAAATCAAGCTATCCCAAGCATGAAGCAAGTGTGGATAAAGAAAGGTGAACAATCGAGCATTCCACTAAAATCATCATCGACACACCAGAAGGAGAAGATGTGTATGAAATCAAGCCAAGATAAGAAGAAAGGACATAAAAAAACAACTAGTTTGATAAATTTGGATTCCCAAGTAGTCAAGGATGGCATGCTCTAATACTTCATGTATATGGGTGTGTAAGACCTTCTTGCATGCTCAAATGTCTTCTCTTAGATTACCTACCTTAGGAATCTCTAAGCCTTCTCACTTTCATTGTACATCTTGACTTTAAGTTGTACCATCATTAAAACCTTATGCTCATTGTAGCTCAGTGATGAGTAGCACCTCCTTTAATGTCAATCCGGGAAGACATGAGGATGGTATGAAGACCACGAGCAAGTGGAAGCACAAGTGCGTGAGTGAGAAGCACACAAGCATGCACACACATACACACACACGCGCACACACCGTAAGAACAAAGAGAGTAAGACAATGGAATCACTTCTATTGCAAGAAAGTTCTCATACAAGCTCAAACTACAAGAAGCTAACCCCTAAAATGAGCTCTCTAGCTCTATTTATAGTTCTTGACTAGCTTTGGCCCTGTTCAGACCTAGTGTCCGGCCTAGTTAAAAATTAGGTTCCGGGGCTTATTTGAGGGCCCAAACGAGATCTAAAAATTATGAAAATTGACAGGCAACTACATCTAAGGCTCCCCAAGCTCGAGGACTCCTCGGCTTGTACAAAATGGAGCTACAAAAAGGTGAAATGATATTTACAAGGGTTCGTAGTGATGAGAATCACTTTAGAATGATGTGGGGGTTTTGAAAAAAAAATAAGTTGCCTCAGTGCTAGATCTTCATGTGTGTCCATACTTGCTTCTTCCCGCATCCTGTCAACACTCTCCCCCCCCTAGGGTCTGTCGCCTCTGACAGACCTCTTTTCCGCCGTTTGATCAATGTATTGTTGCAGGAGGTCGGTTGCCAATTCTTGTTCTTTGATTTTTAAACCTCTGATTAGATCTCGTTGCAAAGCCTCCCAATCCACTGTACCAGGCATGTCAGGTTGTGGCATCGTGTAAAGCTCAGAATGCATCGTTTGTTCGCATGCAAAGAGATGGAGTAGATGCGTAGGCCGTGGCGCAAATACCTCTGAATGTGCTTCCCAAAACCCCGTGGTGAACATATCGTCAAATGTTTGCTTGTAGCAGGCAGGGAGATATCTTATGCGTGCATGCCATGCGTAAGCCACTCGTATGCTCGGGGTTGTGCTCATATCATATAGCAGGTCGTAATTACCATTAATAAACCCGGGAATAGGAGGTTGAATACGGCATACATTGCGAAAAGTTTTGAGTACGACCTGCATCATGTCGAAGATCTTGAGCATCATCTGGGCAGCGACATCTGGCATGGGGTGGAGGCGTGGTATCCAATGTCTGATGGTTGCAATCATGTATGACACTGTAGGAGTACCGGTTGGGGGGGCGATAGCGGGGTAATTGAGCCATTCTTTACAGTTTGCGTTATTCTGAACCTTGATGGCAAAAGCTTTCCATGATCGGCGTCTTTGCACTGGCCCAAAACACGGATTGTACCTCAAATGCATGGGGGCATGATCCCATGTTCGAAGCATTTCTGGGTAAGTTTCGAGTAACTTTTGCCTCCACGTTGGTTGGAATATGACCCCTTTTCGTGCCGCTTCTGGTATGTCTTCTGGTTCGAACTGTGTGGCAAATGTGGGGCACTTGTTGGTGACCCGTTTGATTTCTGCATTGTAGTCAGCTAACAGTACAAAATAGGGCTTGTATTGCAGTTCTGAACTAGTGATAAGGCGTCTAGGGGCGATGTGCCTGAAGTATTCTGAGTGAAGGATGGTGTCCTCAATGGCCTTCATTGCCAGCATCTGAGTGGATATCCGCTCTTGATGAGTTTGCCCCATCTCCTCTACTTGTTTCATCCATGCTGATGGGGGTTCCTCATAGGTATCTTGACCTTCTTCTGTTACGCGTCCTCCTGGGAATGGTTGAGGCTCGTAGGCGTCGACTAATGCTTCCTCCACTGGGATGGTAACTGCTTCTTCTTCTGACGGTTGCTCTGGTGGGGAAGGGGGTCGTTCGTACTACATCAACTTCAGTTTTAATTCTGCGATCTGCTGCCGTAACTCCAGCACGTCGTTGGGCGTTGAAGGTTCAGGTTCGGTTGAAGTAGCAGCGTCTGTCATTTCTTTATGTTCCTGTCGGTGTGGTGTAGACTCTTGGGGTCTCTGCAAGTCCTTTAGCTGGTCGGCGAGCTGATCATGTGCTTCTAACAGATTGGCATACGTTTCCAATATTTGTTGTATGCTCTCTGATGGGACCGCTTGAAATTTGACCGGGTCTATGGGTGCTCCCGGGGTGTTCTCCATGGCCGCCTCGAGATTCTCTTGGTTTTGTTGTTGAAGCCGTCTGTTCTCTTCTTGAGCTGCCGCTAGATGTCGTCGTAGCAAAGCCATATTTCGTTGAAGCCTTGCATTGCGGCCCATCTGATCTCGCAGCTGTTCCTCCATGGCTTTGCGCTCTTCCATATGTCTCGCCTCGAGTTGCGCATTTGTCTGTTCGAGGGCGGATATCTTTCTTTGTGACTCCGTATGACTGAACTCCAAAGCATTGACACGCTCTTGGAGAGTTGCTGAGAGGGTGCAAAGGTCTTTGTTATTTTCTTCCAACAATGTATATTCCTGCTTAAGCTGAGTGGCAGCTTCGAGCATCGTGTCGAGTGCAAGACTAAATGAGGTGGATGCGGGGGTAAGGATGGAAGATGCAGGGGGTTGGGAAGTGGGAATGGGAAAAGTGGATGTTGTGCCTATTGTGTGTGGAAGTGGTGATGTGAGTGTAATAACATGTGATGGTGTTGTGAGAACAGTGGTAGTGGGTGACCCAGTGGATGGTGAGATGTCCATGGGATCGGACATAAGAGAGTGTGATTCGTGAAACGTGAACACCGGGATGGTGGGTGGTGTGATAGTGGTGTTTGTGAAGGTGGGGAAGTGAACTTGGGGAAGGGACTTTTTCTTATGTTCATCAACCTGTCGAAGAATGTTTACAAATTGGGTCCACAAGGAGGGTTGGGTGATTAGTGGGGTGCCCGGGGCAGTTACAAGGAATGGGGTAGGTAGAGTTTGGGGGGAAGGAAATGGAGGGGTGGACGGTAAAGAGATGGAAAGAGTCGGACTAGTGACAGATGGTTGTCCAAAGGCAAGGGGGAAGAATGGGTGACCTAATTGGGGTTCAAAAACCTGAGTGACAGAGATGGATGAGGGTGAAGGAAGGAAAGTGGAAACGGGGGTGTGTACAATGGTCTCACTATAGGAGGAGAATGGTTGTGTAGAAAGACACGTGGAGAGAGGCTCTGAGGGTGGGATAGGAGACGATGGGGAAGATGGGGCATGCGTAATTTCCTCCGGTTCATCATTGGGCCTAGGGCTAATCATGTGCACATCTTCTGCTGTGGACGTAGCTAACGCGGTAGAGACTTCCATCTGAATCATCTTTCCGTGTCGAGGTCGTGTATCAATTCTTCTTTGGTCGTAAGCAGGGTTCTCTTGATAGACCAAGGTTCTCATTGCTTCACTGATGCCACAGGTGTCCGCCAAAAGATTTAGCGATTCTACAAACTGGGGATCGATATGCTCTGAGTGTAACATCTGGTTTACTAGGGCCCTATTTGCTTCTTCTGTCATCTTATGGCGTCGTTGTACCTGCTTGATTGTTTGGTATAGCCGTTTGAGCTGTGCCGTATATGCAGGGGCTTCGTCTTCACTCTCTTCTGGGTTATTCCTTGGTGCCTGCTCCTGAGCTTGTGTGTTTGGACTTTGAGGAGGTTGCGTCACTCCTAGCTCCTGTACGCTGCTTGTCTCACCTCGTGCCTGTTCTCTTTGGGTTGATGTCCCCGGATCGATATTGTCAGGGCAACCTTCACTGTCTGATAGATGAGCCGTCTGTAGAAATGTTTCAAAATCAAAATTTTGGTCTTCGGTGAAAGTGGCCATCGCTGCGAATTCTGCATCGGTAGGTAGCGGAGGGGCAGAGGGAGTGGGCTGTACCACCTCTCTTGGTTGAGACTCCTGGAGATGGATTATGATTGGTGCCACCGGGGCTTCCTCTCTAGTGGAGACTTCGGTAGTGGTTGCTGGAGGGATCAGGACTTGTGAAAGGGATCCACGCATTCTTTTTGCAGGCTGACTCCCTGACTTTCGCCCTTTAAACAATTCTAGATGTGCATACTTTAGGGCTCGAGCAACTGGCACATCATACGCCAGACATCTGTAGATGATTCTAGTCAACGCACAGCAACCATGTAGAGTGGGCTTCCTCACCCCCCGCTTGCCTGCCTCATACGCCTGATCTAGGATCCATACCGGCATCTTAATGGGCAAGCTTCCGGTCTCTGCTAAATACAATCCGTACCATATCTTCTTGTGAGGCTGAGTGAAGCGGTCTTGAGCTGGAAAGGCGAAGTGCTGGAGGCACATCCGCAGGGGTATGGCGATGTTGGGGGTGAGGGCGCACATGTCTTTAAGCTTCTTGACTCTATTGCTTTTCATTGATTCTGGTATCAAGGGGTCACGATCTGAAGGCACATGAGTGCCATACATTTGAAGGGCTTCCCTGATTAAGGTTACATTTAATTCAAACTTCCTCATCTCCTCCAGATTAGATAAGGAGGGCACCCAGAATGTGCCTGAATGATCTTTATCCCCGGTAGGTTTCAACGTAGCAATCAAGTAGTAACACCTGAGGAAGTCAGGTTTTGGTAGAGCTGCACTGAAGTAAGTTTGAAGTCCCGCCTTTTGCCAGATCTCTTGAAGTGGAGCTGCATTTTGCAAGGTCTCAAATTCTCTTGAAAAGAATTGGAAGGTCCACCAAACCCCTCCACACTCCATCTTGGACTCCCAGATGTGATCTGCGTCTCCCAAATCCCCTGGCATTTCATTGAACCAATGGGAGTGCCCTTTTACTCTTTCGGTTAGCCCACTGGGTGGATCTGGAATAGGAATCCTTCGCACATTCAAGAGTTCTTCAGGCCTAGCCGTTGGTGGAGCTTCCACTGGCATGGCATCCCAATTGATAGGAGCACCAGATCCTGCCTGAGAGCTTGTGCCTGCCGCTGTTGCCATGAGAGTAGGTTGCTTATCTGCTGGAAGACGAAAGGCACATTAGTGTTGCATAGGAAACAGGATGTAATGGTGTTCCCTTCACAATACTAACACGACAATCCCGGAGGTCAGTGATTAGTGGTGAGTGTTTATGATATGTGTGAGTGGTGATTAAAGGTCAGTGTCATCCTAGATGCATACTTTGGTTATGCAATGGGCTCGGAATGCTTCTACGTTAGTGTGGACGGATTTATAGAATAGGGTCAGGGGGTTTAGTACACCGTTTAATTCTCCACACTTTGATACAGGAGTCGTAGCTCTTAGAGCTAAGGACATGTGAAGATTTCGGTCTGAGAGTGTGATGTATGTGGGATCTTGTGGGTACCCATTTCCAGACATTCCTGGGGTTGATGGGAGTGTGGACAGTGAGAGGTGTAGGTATCCTGTCACTTCCTGAGTTGTTGGCCAAGAGTGCTTGTGAGAGCTGCTTCATCCTTGTGCCTGTAGTTGAAGTAATTTGGGCTTGTAAGCTAGCCTTGGGCACCCATATCTGTCTAGCATTAGGGATGGCCTTCATTGACTGCTTAGGAACCCAAATAGAGATGGTGTGCCTAGGGGTTATATTAGGGGGCTTCTTAGCTTTGTTCCTTGATTGTGAGGCTCGTTTCTTATCTCCTTGAGAATCTGCGATTGGAGCTGTGGGTCTCCCATCCTTGCGTATCCAGATCTGCTTCACGCCACGAGATGCTCCATGTTGCGCGGGTTGGCGCTCCTTCCTCTTGATCAGCGGTCTCCTTCGTATAGAGTGATGTTCGGTCCGTTCGTTTAGAATCTTCTTTGAATCAATTAGGAACTCCTTCTTGGCTCCTGAGCCTTCAGTAAGATTGACATTTCTCTGCACCATAGAAGTTTGGACAAGCACAACGTGGTTATCTTCGTGTGGATTCCTGGAGGGACCAGGAGTTGTTGCCTGTTCTATTGGTTTGAGTGCTTGATTTTCTAATTCAATCGTGAGACGACTCTGGCCTACCCAAGCCTGAAGAAGTCCACTTCTTAGGTTCAGGTTGACTGCGTAATCATAGATCCAGTCTTGGCCCAAGACAAGAGGTTCGGTCAGATCCTCGTCTTCACACACTAGCACTTTTGCTGGCATGAGGACCTCTTGTATGTAGAGGGGAAGATCCACCTCTCCCATACAAGGGGTTTCAACACCTCCTAATCCTATCAGATATGCTTCTATGGGTTTTACCTCCAACTGCAGCTGCTGGCAATAAGAAAGCCGAACTGCACTTGTGGCTGCTCCTGAATCAATTAAAGCCCTCACGCTTGTTGTGCTGTCCTTTTGTCCTATTTCTAGGGTCACAAAAGGTCGTCGGTCTACTATCTTATGGGTGCGCCCACCTGAAGCCTCACACATGGCCATGTGGTAGCCTGGAGACTCTTGAGTGTCAGTCATAGGCTGGTCCCTTCCTCGTCTCCTCAACTTCATTCTTCTGATACGCTCTAAGGCCTCTGCCTGTGCTTCTTCCCGAATTCGTTTTTCCTCCTCTTTACGTTGCTTAGCAATATTGAGTCGGCTTAGCATCTCCTCCGTGAGGGGTTCCTGATACAGTTTGACTCTGCATCCGCTAATATAGTTTGGGAGGACATCCCCCTCTAAAGTGGCTAGTTGTACTGCTCCACTTGTGGAAATCCTATTAATGATCATAGGTCCATAGCCTCTCTTTTCTAGCTTTCTTGCGTGTTGTTTCAATGTGTAGACTAACACTAGATCTCCTGCCTTCAAGCCCTTATCCTTCACATGGGCATCAAAGTATGCTTTTTGCCGTTTCTTTGCAGCATAGATGCCTGCTGCTGCTCGTAGCCTCGTCTCACCTAAACGCTCTAGATCAAAGATCCTAGAGGACAACTCGTGTCCATTCCACTCATGCTCTTGTGCTACTCTTAAAGCTGGAATTAGGAAATCTAAGGGTAGCACCGCATTTTGTCCGAAGACCATCTGAAATGGGGTGGCATTGAGTACCGTTTTGTAAGCAACTCGGTATGCCCAAACAGCATGGTGAAGTTGTTTGTCCCAATCAGAGCGTTTATTATTGACCAGTTTCGTCAATACGTTACACAGGATCTTATTCGTGCTCTCGGCTTGTCCGTTAGCTTGTGGGTGATAGGGTGCAGACTTCTTATGTACCACCATGAATTCTTGAAGGAGATTTTCAATGACCTCATTCAAGAAGTGCGTTCCTCTATCACTAACCAACTCTATTGGTAACCCATATCTAGTGAACACATTTTCGAATAAGAACTTAGCCGTCGTTTGAGCATCATTCTTTGCCGTGGCTTTTACTTCCACCCACTTTGTAAGGTAATCTGTGGCTACAATAATGTATTCTGCATGGGAGCTCCTAGCTGGGGGGTTGATGGGACCTACAAAGTCTATACCCCACTTTGAAAATGCACGTCCTCCCATCATTGGCCTCAAGGGCATTTCATCCTTTCTTGTCGGATATTGGGCACGTTGGCATGTGTCGCAACTCTTCACATAAGTATGTGCATCCATATGAAGAGTGGGCCACCACAGTCCTGAGAAGAGAATAGTCTTAATCACTCTGTCAGGCCCAAAGTGCCCACCTGCAGCACCGCTATGTGCCATTTCTAAGACTTTCAAGTAGTCTGATTCATGTACGCACAGTCTTAGGTAACCATCCTTGCCCCTTCGATACAGGTTGTCTCCTACTAAAGCATAGTCTTGAGCCTCTTGCTCCATGCCCCGTTTTCTTGCAATACTAGCCTGATTGGTTAATGTTCCCGTTCTCATGAACTCGACCAGTGGAGCACTCCAATCTGGGATTAATGACATGTGATAAAGAGTGGCATGCTCCACTGGGGGTCTCTCCTGGCACTCTGGACAACTCTGGATCCACTCTTGTACTTCTTTGTCCATGCTAGGCCAATACACTCCTAAGCGTTTTAGATTCTGCAAGGTTCGTTGTTTAGAGTAGTGATTCCCTAGCGGTCCCTCATGGGCTTGCTGCAGCCAACTAGCATGTTCATCCTCCTCGACACAACAAGCTAACACCCCTTCTGTATCTTGCTTGTACATACTTCCAGCCAAGATTTGATACTTTAATGATTTTACAACTTCTTCTTTGCTGGTTTTCACATTCTTATTTGCAGGCCCGAAGGTTAGGACTGGTACCAACTTATTTGCCCATTTAGGAACAACTTCTAAATTGAACAGATACGCATCGGGCAATTCATCAGACACTCCTTGCGGTGGCTCTCCTGAAGTGATGCGAGAAAGATGGTCTGCCCTAAGATGGGTTCTACCTTTCCTGACAACAACTTCAAAGTCGTATTCCATTAGTAAGAGAAACCATCTTACTAAGCGACCTGTATTGCAAGGTTTATTGACCAAATATAGTAGCGCTTGATGATCAGTGAAAAACTTGAACTTATTGGCCAATAGATAGTGTCTAAACTTCTTCACAGCATATATCATGCCCAAGCCTTCTCTCTCCGTTGTGGTGTAATTTCGTTCAGCTGCATTTAATTGCCTACTAGCATATGCTATCGGCAAATCTAGGTTTCCTTCACCTGTGGGTTGTGCTAGCACACATCCTATAGCATGATTGGAGGCATCTACATGGACATGAAAGGGTTTGCTCCAATCCGGAGTAGTCAATATTGGTGCTGTGCACAAACGTTTTTTCAGCTCGTTGAAAGAATTCTCGCATTCCTCGTTCCATTCAAAGTTTGTTAACAACCCATAAAGAGGTTTAGCTATGATGGCATACATGTGGATAAACCTACGGTAATATCCGCAATGGCCCATAAAGGCTTGTACCTCTTTAACATTCCTTGGTCTGGGCAACTCTGCTATTGCTCTTACTTTGTCTTCATCTGTTGAAATTCCATTCTTAGAAACGATGTGACCTAAGATCTTACCTTGTCGTACCATAAACACACACTTTTCTGGATTCAGACACACTCGATAATCTCTACACTTGTTGAAGATTTGCCTGAGTTCAGGGATGTGGTAACTTCTCTCTTGGGAATGAGCGCACAAATCATCCACATATACTTCTAAGCTCTTTCGCAAGAACTCTTTGAAGACATGACACATGAGTCTTTGGAATGTTGCAGGTGCATTGGTGAGCCCAAATGGCATCACACGGAATGCAAAGATTCCCCATTCTGTGGCAAAGGCCGTTTTGTGTTGATCTTCGGGGGCAATGGCTACTTGGTTGTAACCTGAAAATCCATCAAGGAAGCTGTAAACCTCCTTGCCTGCAACACGCTCCAAAAGATGTTCGGTGATGGGCAGTGGATAACTATCTCTAATCGTAGCGGCATTAACTTTTTTAAGGTTAATGCACACTCGCAATTTCCCATTCTTCTTGGGCACCACTACAATAGGGGACACCCATTCAGTGTGCTCAATCTCATAGATGAATCCGGCTTCAATCAGCCTGTCAATTTCCTCTTTTATTTTGGCCGCATAATTGTCATTATATGTGTAGGGTTTTTGTTTGGTGGGCTTAGCATCGGTGGTCATCGGAATCGTATGAGAGCAGATCTCTGGATCTACTCCTTTCAAGTCTCTATAATGCCATGCGAACACATCCCTATATTCTCTTAATAGAGCTACAAGCTCTGCTTCTTCTTCTGCACTTAGGTCGTCACCTATGTACGTACATCTCTCTTCGTTCCCTTCAAGGGTCACTACAATTTTTTTGGTCTTTTCTTTATTGTCATATGCTTCTCCTATAATGGCCTCTCTCTTAGGCATTCGTACCAATATTTTCCGGTCTTCCACTTCATATTTCTTGAAATTTTCTGGTACTTCAAACAATGATTCTTCCTCTTCTTGTCTTACTGCTTTCCTTTTCTTTTTCTTTTGACTTCCTTCACTTCCTTTCTTTGAATTTATCGTTTTAATACTCGCAAGGGGTTCTTCTTCTTTTTGGGTTAACACTCCTATGTTTTCTAAGTAGTGTTCCTCTGAGTCGAAGTAAGTATCCATCACAATGGATTCTAGATCATCGTCACTCTCTTCTTCTTCCATGGACTCACTAGGATCACACTCTTCCAACAAGGGCCGACACATGAACACTGAAATATCGTAACCCTCCTCATCGCAATGGGGTGTCCATTGTTCCTCATTGACTGCAATGTCCATGGTAGCTAAGATTTCTGCCCAACCATGAGGCTCAAATTCCTCATCAGGAAATATCATCGGAGTATAGGCTGGGTCTTTTATTGGTCTATCTCCTGGGGGAGCTCCTTCTTCTCTCGCTTTTCGGCGCTTTTCCTCTTCCTCCGCGACCTTGCACATCCACAAGTGAGTATCTTCATGCAACCAGGATGGTTCAGGTGAACTTCCAGAATGCACGGAGATAGAGTCTTCTTTCGCTTTGTGGATAGGATTCCACTGTAGGGGTGGTACATCTCTGAAGGTGTGATCCTTCAGATTGACCTTGGTGGTGACCCCTAAGTGCTGTAAGTACAAGGAGTTGGTTCCCCAATCTTGTACTATTTGTAATTGTCGTAGGAAGGGTCTTCCTAGGATCATCTCGTAAACATTATTCTTCTCAAAGTCACATATGGCAAACGTATGTTCAAACTCTACACCACAAGTGGTTAGAGTTATCCCTTCAAGCAATCCGAGAGGTCTTTCAAAATGACCATCTGCCATTTGAAGTTTCATTCTCGTTGGTCTTAAGGTGGGTTTGCCCCATCGCTTCCACAGGGAGATGGTCGCGATAGCAACCCCGGCACCCGAATCCACAATTGCTTTGGTTGTGTAACCTTGATAGGTGATCGGAAGATAAGTGTTACCTTCTTCACCTTCGCTCATGTCTCCTATCTTGTCGAGGTATCTCGGGAACTTTCTGCTTAGAGCCTACTTTTGGTATATTGGATTCAAGTTCTGGAACCTGATCTTTCACATGATTCTAGAGCTCCGGTTTTGCCTTGAGGAGTTCCTCTACAGTGAGGTGACATTGAACCTTAGTGTTCTTCACCACATCAGTGTTCCTGGGAATCACTGAGTCTTCATTTCTTACCAATATCGTGGGCGCTCTGATCTGGAGAGATTCAGATTCCCATGGGCCTGTGAAATGAGGCAACTCTTGTAAAGAATTAGACTCAAAATCTAATCTCTCATCCTCTTGTTGCTCTGCTTGATCCCCATAGATAGAGGGAATGTCTTGGGGAAATTGATCACGAAGATCATCAATCTCAGGAATCGGAGGGGAATCACCCTTCTCCTTGGCCCATTTCTCTTCTTGTATTTCCCGCAAGAACTCTGGAGAGTACTGTTGTATTGAAGGAGGTATTCCAGCATCCGTGGAATTAGGAACATAAGCTACCATTTGTGGTGAGCTTCCTCTTTCAACAACTGGTTGAGCCTGTGGAGGTAAAGAAACTTGTGATTTGTTTACCAACTGCTCTAATCTTTCTAGTAAGCCTTGGAAATGCAAATCCGGCTTGACAGCGTTCGTCTGATTGAACTTTTGGCTAGTCTCAAGTATAGCTTGAGCTTGTTCTACCATTTTCATGCACATCTTCATCCGTTCAATCTCTAAGTCAGCTCTAGGGTAACTCCTGTCTAGGTTTGCAGCTGTTGGCCCTTCTTGAAGTCGAGCCTGGTAGGCTTTGAACATCATGTCCAAACCTTCAGGAGTGGGGTCAGCTAATACTGATCCTACTCGGGGTGGTGTGTGGGTTACGAGGGGTGTGTTAGAGGGTGGAGAATTGGAGGGTGATGGGGATGGTAGTGGAGGAAGTGTGTGGGAGTGCGGTTGAGATGTGATTTCAGTGATTTTTGCCTTGGTTTCTCTCACGCTTTCTTCAAGTTCGTTTATCTTTTTTGCCCATTGTCTCTTCATTCTTTCACGACTATCCTTCCAGGTGCTAGTCCTCTTTTTGGGTATGCTCTCTGTTTCACTCACCTCGGGGCTCTTTTCGGGACCAACACCTTGGTGTTGTTGAAGTGCCTGGGCTCTTGTGATCACCTGCATAGGTGCAGTGGAAGTCCCGCTTCCTATGGAGTCTACAACTAACCCCACAACATTGATAGGAGTGATCTTAGGCATGTTATTGGGGTTTTTTGGGCAATCTCGTAGGAGATGCTCTTTCCCGCAGTCTTGACAAAAGCCCTGAATGGTTACTGGCTGAGGTAGTGTAGGGATAAGTAGTGGACAATCACGTACAAGGTGATCTCCCTGACATCTGAAACATGGCCCTCTAGGAAATGGGGGTCGTACCTGCCTAGGTTGAGGTCTAGAGTTGGGGTTTGTGTACATGACATTAGAATACTCCGGTTCCCCACTATTTTCACTTGGGTCCTCATAGTAGTATGACTCGTTATGCTCGGGTGACTGCATGTAGTAAGCCTGTGGGCTATCAATATGTGCGGAGTCAAAACTATGGTCACTGGGGTCACTGTCTGATAGCAATGGGGTGACTGGGACTATGGCTCTGTTCGGATTTTCTTCAGTAGATGCATACTTCACTGGGATCACATTGGTTGGGGTAGGGGGTTGCTGCACTAGGACTGGTTGAGGTCTCTGCTGCCCTTGATAAGGTGGCTGATAAGTTTGTTGCGGTCTGTTGTATTGTGGTGATGGGTACTGATTCTGGTATCTACCCTGTTGTGGATATGGCTGAGGATAATTTTGCCTAACAGTTTGTTTGTTATATGGGCAGTCTTGTGCCATGTGATTGGTGTACCTGCGCTCTATGGTGCAGTACTGGCCACTAAGGTTCGCCTGAGGTTGAGCCATAATGGGGCATACACTTGCCATATGTTCGCCGCCACAATTGTAACATCGCTTAACTGGGGCAAATCTTGGAATTTGCTTGCTAGAGACGCCTAGTTTTTGGGCTACCTTCTCTGCAAGTTCCTCGATGGATGCGGATTGACCAGATGTCTGTGTGCTAGCGTTATCAGAATCCTTATAGATTTTTGATAGTCCTAATTCCTCACCGAGATTGTCCTCAATGTCTATGCACATGCGCACGCACTCCTCTATCGTTCTAGGGTCCTTCAGGTACACATATGACCTGAGCTTAGTGCTCAACAATCCATCTAGGAACAAGGCCACCTGTTTGGCTGGTGTGGGCAACTCCGGCATAGGGCATCTCTCCAGGTACTGTCTAAATCTTCTTCCAGCTAGTCTGACCGTCTCTTGAGGTGTTTGTTTGAAGCTATGAATTAGTGAGGAGGTGTTGTGCCTGATTCCACTCTTAGAAAACTCAACAATAAATGCCTCTAAGAGTTGGTCTATGTTTCTGAAATGCCTCTCATTCAGTGGTTGGAACCACGTAAGGGCAGTGTTCCTAAGGGTTAGACCGAAAGCATTATATTGCGTGAATAGGTCCTCCACTTGTTCAGCTTTCAACACTTGTCGAAATTCTGCCACATGGTCATACGGGTCTCCCGTGCCATCGAAGTAATTCTTCATGGACTTCACAAGTTGGGTTGGACACAGGGTCCTAGTGTGTTCTCTCGGCCTTGGCAAAGGAAAATCATCAATGTCCCGGTGATTCCATGGGGTTCTATGTCTCTCAGTTTCTACTCTATTCCTTTCTGTTCCCGTTCTTTCTCTTCCCAGGGGGTTGGCAAAACTTACCTCAGGTTTGTCTCTACCTCTATCTCTTTGAGCGCCATGAGCGTGGGAGGTCCCAGCTCCTTGATGACCAAAGGACACATTAGACCTTGGTTGGGGAAAAACTAATTCACCCTTCCAAGTGTAGGCATGTCTTCCCTGCTCAGTGACCACGAAGATTCTCTCTGATGCAGTGTCTAGGTAGGTTACTTGGCCTGGACTATCAGGGTCTTTAAACTCGTAGATTGTGAGGGTGTTCCCCTCCTGAGGTTGAGAGGTTCTATATCTCCAAAAAGCCTCATCGGTTTCCCGATTTAAAAGCAGATCTATGCTTTTATTATCTTGTGGAATCCACTCAGGAGTCATGATTCTGGTCAAGACAGACTTACCACGGGGAGTTCTTGGCTCTCTCTCTAAATTCCCTTGCTCTATATCTCCCATGTCGGTCTCTGCAATCACATTTCCAAACTCATCAGTTCTATCGGGAAGAGTGGTGACTACATATATAGTTCCCTCTTTATCTAGGTATGCTCCATTCTCAAACTTGACTACCGGGTGGTCTATTCCATGGGGTTGGTCGGGGTTCTTAATCTGGACCACTGATCTTCTCAGTCCGTCTTCGTAGATGCGAGCACCTAGACGATTCGTCCTGATATATTCCAATTGAGTCTTATAAGGCCCCTCTGGCTTTTCTAGATATGCCAACCCTGAACTACCTACTGATCTCTCCATGTGATAGGACATCTCAGAATCACTTGTTTCTGATCTGGCAGTGTATGGGTAATCACTCAACTGCTGGGCCCAAGACCTGGCAGTGTGATTGACACTAGCTTCAGAAGATCTGAGGCTTTGTCTGTCTCGGCCTAAGTGTCTGCCTGATCTAAGGTTCATATGCCTGATTTATTCACCCCCTGGAACCCAAGCACACTCTCGTTGCAGGTTGATTTAGCCCCAATCACTTTGTTCTTTTTAGTTGATTATTATGTTTATGGTCTTGTCTGAAATTGCGTCGTCAGGAGTACTTAAATGAATTTCCGCACTTGATGAGTGATCGATTCCCGTTTACCTTTTTGTCCCTTAGTGTTTCCGCACTTAAGACCTATTTATTTTCTTGCACTTGGTTGATTAATTCTCTTGGACTTAATTCGTGCCTAACGTTGCCCTAGTTAATTACCACACCTAAGTCGTACTTAGCCTAGGCTAGGAATTGACAAAGGAGGGTTATGAGATCTTCCAACCTCAATCAGCTGGTTGACCCGACAGCTATGCAAGCCCAGGAAGCCTTCTCCCAAGCCTGGTACTCACCCTTGCTAGCTTGCTTTGGATTGCCTTGAGCGCACACCAAGTTCCTGCAAAAACTCACCAGTTAGTATAGCTTTATTACCACAAGTAATCGGAAGACACACATCAATATTTTTAGTCCCCCTGGAGTAACTCACGGTACCCCCTGAATCTGAGAACCACTTAGTTCCACCTAAAGGTCAACTTAAAAATGCATGTTCTGAAATTCCGCGTATGATTCTTACAAAAACCAGTCGAGGTCCACGTAGGATTCTCAACGAGCTTTCCAACGAGACCAAAATCTCCTCAATCGGAGTTCGTATGGTCAAGTTGTGACCATTCAGGCAAATAGGGGTCAAAACAGGCTCTCAGGGTTCAGGGATTTCCTCACAGGTTCCTAGGTCTTGTCCCCCTTCTAAGGCTCTAATGTTACTCCAATGTGACCAAAACTAAGCTCAATTGTACCTCAATTTTACTCCAAAAATTCACCCTAAAATTTCGTGAGTTAAGGCCATGTATCGCGATAGCTCGGGTCGAAGTGTCGCGATACCCCCAAGTGTCGCGATAGCTCGTGAAGTGTCGCGATACCCCCACGTGTCGCGATAGCTCGTGAAGTGTCGCGATACCCCGAAGTGTCGCGATAGCTCGTGAAGTGTCGCGATACCCCCAAGTGTCGCGATAGCTCGTGAAGTGTCGCGATACCCCCAAGTGTCGCGATAGCTCGTGAAGTGTCGCGATACCCCCAAGTGTCGCGATAGCTCGTGAAGTGTCGCGATACCCCGAAGTGTCGCGATAGCTCGTGAAGTGTCGCGATACCCCGAAGTGTCGCGATAGCTCGTGAAGTGTCGCGATACCCCGAAGTGTCGCGATAGCTCGTGAAGTGTCGCGATACCCCCAAGTGTCGCGATAGCTCGTGAAGTGTCGCGATAGCTCGCCAAGTGTCGCGATACACCGAGGTGTCGCGATACACCGAGGTGTCGCGATAGCTCGGGATATGGCGAATTTTTCTGTTCTGTCTAGTGATTCTAGGAGCCCTAGGCCTGCGCAGTGTCGTGGTGCACTCAGATTAACGATAGGGTGAAGTTTCCGAAGTGTCGCGATAGCTCGAGCTTGACGCCTCGGGGACTGTGCAGACAAATTCCGTACCTGCTGAGCTTGCTGGAGATGATGATGGAGCTGGTACCTGCAAGAAACATGCAAAACAAACACACAAAGCAACAAGGCACACTCGCTCTCTCACAAACTCGCACACAAGAAATGAAGAGAATGGAAAGGAAGAGGGAATGTATAGTGGAGAAGGAGATGAAGGTGGAGATGGAGATGAAGATGGAGATGGAGAAAAAAATCAGAAATTTACCTACTACTTACCATTCCAACGCGTCCTCTCTACGTCTTACCATCACACGCTCGTCCTCAAAGCTCGATCCCCGGCAACGGCGCCAAAATTTGGTGTAGCTCAGTGATGAGTAGCACCTCCTTTAATGTCAATCCGGGAAGACATGAGGATGGTATGAAGACCACGAGCAAGTGGAAGCACAAGTGCGTGAGTGAGAAGCACACAAGCATGCACACACATACACACACACGCGCACACACCGTAAGAACAAAGAGAGTAAGACAATGGAATCACTTCTATTGCAAGAAAGTTCTCATACAAGCTCAAACTACAAGAAGCTAACCCCTAAAATGAGCTCTCTAGCTCTATTTATAGTTCTTGACTAGCTTTGGCCCTGTTCAGACCTAGTGTCCGGCCTAGTTAAAAATTAGGTTCCGGGGCTTATTTGAGGGCCCAAACGAGATCTAAAAATTATGAAAATTGACAGGCAACTACATCTAAGGCTCCCCAAGCTCGAGGACTCCTCGGCTTGTACAAAATGGAGCTACAAAAAGGTGAAATGATATTTACAAGGGTTCGTAGTGATGAGAATCACTTTAGAATGATGTGGGGGTTTTGAAAAAAAAATAAGTTGCCTCAGTGCTAGATCTTCATGTGTGTCCATACTTGCTTCTTCCCGCATCCTGTCAACACTCATTCACTTAGAATACTTTGGAAATGGGTGCCTAAACGAACTTATGACCAACGCAACTATCTCTCCATTTCCCCTTAATGGCTTGCACAAATCCTCCAAATCACCATGTAATCCCATAAGGGAACTTCACACCTAGATATGACCTTATAACAAATCCACACAACATAAACACTCTAAATACACAAAAATCACTAAACCATGTTGAGTTTATGCACAATCCCAAGTATACATACAATTGGTCTAGTGGCATGCATTAGACACAATAATTGACAATGCACTCATACACAACACGAGATACATTGGGAATCATGTCAATATTGAAAAGGGACCGAGGTCTTACCATATTGGAATCAAATTCGGTTTCAATACTAATATGTTTCTCTTGTGTTAATAGATTTTAGAACTAAAAAAAAGCACTCAAAATGCAACCAACCACACTAGTAGGGTTTATTTAAAGTCACATTGGTTTCAAGGATTGGTTGGTCCACTCATAGATGCCAAGTACATTTGGGAGGCTAACCTAGAGTTTGACAATTTCTGGGGAACATTCCAATTCTTCATGAGAGAGTTCGAGTCAGTACAAAATTAGCATGAGTTACATCCTATTTGGGACAAAGATGGATTTCATTCTAGGTAGGATCTCCCTGTTTTGCTTCCTCTTGAGGATTCCACACATTTCTTTTATAGGTTTGTTAGCCTTCTAGCCCACAAATCTTCAAAGAACAATTGAAGCCTCTTCCTTCTTATTTCTTCTTCATATATGAGAAGGTTTTTGATCTTCAAGAGGCAGCCTTGTAAGTGGGATTTTTCTTTGTTAATGCCAATCTCTAGGTGACTATTCCTTCTGTATTTCTTCCTTCTTTCTCACCAAATTATTTGGATCTCGTTTTTTATTTTGCACAAAATGGCATGAGTCTAATTAATAACATTAATCCAACACTCAGCCAAGGTAGAGCAAACACAAAAGGCTTTTCTTCATGCAACAACAATCTCATGTCTTGCCAATGGAAGCAAGAACACTGGAGGATCTATATTGAATCATAGAGGCTTCCTACTAGTGCCAGTGGGATTCATAGTAAAATTAATTGTTTAGTGATTTGAGACTATAATATCAATGCTTTATGATATGGAGGTGTGATCCAAGAGATCGACTTTATTTTGAGAGATGCAACATCTATGTAGTCTCACTTTGCAAAGATCAATACCAAATCGAAGGTTTGACCAAGAAAAACCATTATAGTCCTTAATGTCGATAATATCTTGCAGAAGCTTGAGAAGATCCCAAATGTCCTTTTCTAAATCTTCAATCATGTGGCCTTTTTGTGCCCACCTATTGGAGAGCACTTCCACTATATTAGAGTCACCACACAATTTGTAATTTTCGAGTTCAATGTGTCGAGAGATTGCCACATGTTAACTTAGTTGAGGTCTTGGTTGGGGCATATACTAAAGTGATGGTGAACAAAAACGTTTCCAACAATGAGAGATGGACTTGCAACTCCACCCCCAAGAAGAGGTGAGGAAACTATAGAGAGAAGCTCATGGTCGATCATGACAAAGACACACCACACTAAAGCCCACAAGGAGAAGAGGAACTCACTAAAGCTTCACCTAGCACACACTTTTTGCATTTTTTGTACCCAAAAAATTAAAGGGGTCAGCAAAGGACCCCCAAAGAGAATACCCATAAAAGGTCCCATCTCTTTAAAAGAAAGAAATATGGAGAGAAATAGTTTTCCATTTTATTTTGTTTTTTTTGTTCTTCATGAAAGGGAAAAGAAGGAAAAGCTCCGAAAAGAAAAAGAAAATAAAACATGAAAAACACAAAAAAAATGAAAATAAAAAAGAAATGAGCTAAAAGAACTCCCTCAAGCCGCTAAGCTAAACAATTTATTGCTACGATGAATTAGAGAGAGAAGGGATGCCTTTAGAAACCGTCACTTATCACCTTGATCTTAAAGCTGTACTTTACTTATTACCTCGATTTACAAAGGTGATCACCTCACTTATCACCTCGATCTCAAAGCTGTACTTTACTTAGCACCTCGATTTGAAACCTTCACTTATGATCCCGATCTGTAACCTTCACTTATCAGCCCGAGTACACTATACGAGGACTTCTACTTTTCTTGGGTGAGAGTCTAATGAAAATATCGGATACCTTAAATGACATGGTATCTAAAAGTTGATGGACTATTTAGATTTCTACCTTTTCTTGGGCAACAATCTAGGGAAAATATCTAATAGCTTCAGTGAGATGGTAGATTTCTCGGATCAGATCCACAAGAATCTATAGGCTGTCTACTATGTATACCTCAATATCGACACCTTTCTCGCCCCTTTATCACCTCCTTTATCACCTCACATCTGAACCGAAAAATCTTTGTCGCCCTCCATCATCTATTTCCTTGCCAACTCGAGACTGACCAATTTTGAGCTGATAAAAATTAAAGGAATTTGTAGAAATTTTCTTTGGACGGGAAACCCCAATCAGAGAGGTATGCTGAACGTCAAATGGGAGATTTTGACTAGACCAAAGGAGGCCAGTGGCCTTGATATTTTGGATGTGGAAACTATGGCCAATAAGCTTGCATCCAAATGGACGATTAAAGCTTGGATAAACAAAAGAGATTCATGGTTAGAGTTGATCTTTATGAACATTTCTTGCCTCATGCTTGTGGGTGCCCCAAGGTGGCAAGGCCTTAATCTCCTCACTCTTTCATTTTCCTTAGATTCTTGGGCAATAATCTAAGGAAGATATCTAATAAATTTAGTGAGATGGTAGATTTCTCGGATCAGATCCACAACTAGAGACTGATACTCTTTGAGTTGATGAAAATGCAAAGAATTTGTAGACATTTTCTTTGGATGGGTGACCCCAACCAAAGAGGTATGCTAAAGTCAAATGGGAGATTTGCACTACACCAAAGGAGGCCAGTGGCCTTGGTATTCTGGATGTGGAAGCTATGGCCAACAAGCTTGCATCCAAATGGGAGATTTGCACTACACCAAAGGAGGCCAGTGGCCTTGGTATTCTGGATGTGGAAGCTATGGCCAACAAGCTTGCATCCAAATGGATGATTAAAACTTGGATAAACAAAAGAGATCCGATCTTTAAAAACATTTCTTGCCTCATGTTGGTGGGTGCCCCAAGGTGGCAAGGCCTTAATCTCCTCTCTCTTCTATTTTCCCCGATCCCAATTACCCCAAAGGGATCTCCTTTGTGACCTCCCTTTGGTCAGCTTGGAATAAGACAAAATATGACTGCACAGTTAGCAATGATTGGAAGTGGGTGACTCGAAATAGAAAAAATGAATCTATTTGGTTTGCGATCTCAAACATTCAGGAACTCAAAATGCGAGCCTCCAAAGAAAAACTTTTGTCCAAAGGCTTTCAATAATGTAAGGACCTGTGGAACCAATCCAAAAGAGAGTAGATAAGATTTGAGGACATTGATAAAAGCCTTGGAGTGAGCTATGAGAACTGGTGCTTATTAAGATGAAGGGTGAATACTTAGCATAATTTGGAGAGTTGCCTCCTTATTGGCCAAGAAGTTCCTAATCCTAAAGGTATTAAATGGAAAAATAGTAACAAGATAAAAAACATCTTGAGAATTAAGAATCCATTGGATTTCTTTCAATTTCTCAATAGGAAGTGGTGCTTGGATTGGTCCTGGATCCAATGGAATCTCAAATTCAATGATCTTTGACACCCTTTGGTGGAACGCAAGAAAGTGATTCTCCTATGGAAAATCTTTCACAGGGGAATTTGGACCAGTGTGAAGGTTTCCAAAATTTGTGGTCCCACACCTTAGTGTAAAATGTGCCATTGGGGGCATGAAGATCTTGCATAGTTCTTCTTTCCATAATTGGCTGTTCCTTTTCCTTATGGAACCCTATTGAAAGTGAGGTCCTTTGGAAGATTTGGAGAGAGCATTGTTTTGCAAACTTTGAAAACCAAGAATGGTCTATTGACTCCTCCTTGGACTGTCTAGCTAGAAGGATTAGAAACACCAAGAGCTCTCCCCTTTAAACATCAAAAAGTCTTTCTAATAAAGATCAACAAGCTTATAAGCAAATGGCGATATTAGGCCATCATAAAGCTCCTTAATTTTTCATAGTAATTCTTGCCCTAAAAAGGGTGACAAGGTCTCTAGCCTTCTTTATATCTCTTTCTTTTCTCTTGTAATCCCTCCTTTGTTAATTTAATTGCAATCGGTTAAGAAAAGAAATATTTGTTACCCTCCTTTATGCCACGGGCACCTAAGCCAAACAATCTTTATTGCCTATCTCCTTTATTGCCCTTCAATACAGTCTTCATAATTAAATTTCAATACAGTCGAATTCATCATGGTTGCGATACTTGTACTCTGCTCATCAAAAATTTCCATTGCCATTTCATTGTTGTTGATGCTTTTTGTTTTTTTTTTGAGAGTACAATGAATTGGAAAGACACACACACCCAACCTTGTAAGGTAGAGGCACCCATCTTGGAGAACTCTTGAGGCATCCAACTCTAGGTGGGACTTGAACCCTGACCATCAACCTAAGAATACAAAGCACATCCGCTAAACCACGCCCGCTGTATTTTAATGCTTTTATTGCTGATGCCATGTTCAGTAGAAATTTAAATGATTGGAGTCCCTAAATGAATCGATGGAAGAGTGTAGCTCTCCCCTCGGCCATTCACTCACACACACACACACTATCTTTCTCTTGCTCTCTCTCTCTCTTGCTCCTCTTTTTTGGTTGGTTGAATCAATAGTAAGTAGTAAGGATCATGTAAAAGAAGAAACTCCTGATGGGAAATCACATAGAGAGGCATCCTCTTTAGCTTTCTTGTATCTTTTGCTCGTTTTGAATTTAAAACCCTTTTAAATGATGAGTAGTAATGGTATGTGGATGACTATGTGTGTACCTATATGTGAAGCCAATATGAATGCATGTGTGTGAGGGAAGACTTTATACTTTAGCTTTTAGTTGAGCTAATCTTAAAGAGGCATAAGAGGACAATGCCAAACTCGCTAAACAATAAAAGTCAAAATAATGAGCTTATGGGTCTGAATTGTATATGAGCTGTTGTAGCTCCTTCACCTTATGCTTTATAAATAAGAAATAGTTTTTTTTCTTTTTCTTTGGTTTTCTATATTTTTTAGAAGGTTGGCCAGCTTTCTATTGGCAAATTGACCCTCCGACATGAGTCATTTTGGTGGTTGGCATTGACAACATAGCCAATGACCTCTTCTTGTTCTTCCCCAAAGTCTTTTCGGAAAAGGGGTCACCATAGCCAAGGCGGCATATGAAAAGGGGTCCATCATAACCAAAGCGGCCCCTTACCTCTCTTTCTCTCTTTGTACCCTTGTCATCCATTGCATAGCCTATGAAAAGGGGCCTATCATTTTGGGTGCAATCAATGCACGTGAAAGGAGGGAGAAAAGTGTGTGAGTTCCTCCACCTTGTGACCAAACACTCCATATAAAATCATGACGTTCGGTCTTTGTCTCTCTCCTCTTTCGAGATGGATTTGCCTCTCTTCCTAGTCTACAACATTCAATACGAAGTGCCAAATGGACAATTGAATAATTTCTTTCCCCTTCTCTTTGAGGGCAATCATAAGAAACGTGTCCTCAAAGGGATCAAAATTACATGAGTATATTTTCCAAAGGGATCCTCATCAAAAGCGCTTTTCCAAGAAATCCTAATTCATGCCATTTCTCAAGAATTCATGTTTGATAATGTAGAGAAGAATTATTCCCCTTCATCTAGGACCCACACTTCACCTTTAACCTTATTTCCATGACTTACGAAGACTTTCTTGTCCCTCTTCATGTAGGATCCACACTTCACCTTTAACCTTATTTCCATGGCTTACGAAGACTTTCTTGTACCTGTGGTTTTTCATTTTTCTACTTGAGAAATCTAAGATTTTATCAATCGACCACTCTTAAAGAATTTAAAGATCATCATTTTCAATGTCATCAGCATCACATTCAATGAATATATTTGCAAGTGTAGGTCGTTTTTCAACACCCTGCATAATATTCCACGGTCCTTTCACTACCAATACATGATGCATCATATATATCCATAATAGGTAATTAGTACCATCCAATCTATCCTCAACAGCCAACATATGAAAGACATCGTTGCTATTAGCCATGTCCACTAACTAAAAGACCCCGATGTAGAAAAGTGATTGTATCTCGAAATGTTGAACAAATGTACCCTGTCGAGCTCTTCTAAACTTAGATTTCGAAGCACTTGACTGGCAAATCGAAACCTATATATATGTTTGACACAAGCCCTGAGTATGCTCACTAATTTTCACGAGATTGTGAGAATGTGACTAGAGGGGTGTTGATGGTGCCCAAAATGAAGCAGGGACCTGCATTAATACCAATTGTTGGAGTTTGAGAAGCATGCGAACAACACAAGGAAGAAGAAGAAGATTGGAGCACAATACACAATACTGATTGTATTACCAACTGAATGTACAAAAATAAGTAACTCATGAGGGTTATAGGCTTATCTACAAGCCAAGGATACAAACCTCCCAAAGAGATAAAAAAAGTGCCTCAATAGTCCTAAGTGTGTTTAGACACATCACTACCAAAATATATCAACACAACTTACACAACACTCAGAACAAATTTTCTTCAATAATAATAATAATCATGTGTGGATATTTTTAAAATATAAAAACTTGGCACATATAACGATTTCTTAATTGTTGAAAGAATAGACTCTTGATAGGCGATAGCCTTTTTGAATCGATTCCTCGTCCATGAAAAGCAATGTGATTGTCTTTTCTTCACGGCTTAGGGATCCATCAATTAACATGCATAATATGATAAGGACAATCATAATATGACAATCACCATATATTTAAATTTGGCTAAAGTGTCCATCCTAAGATCCTAATCCACTCTTCCTTAGCTGTTCATAATTTGATTGTTCTTTGAACCCTTTAATGCATGCATTCACAAAGCTTGATTATGAACCACATGAAAGAAAATGTTAGTAACAAAGATCAGAGTATGCAAGTGAATTTGACCTCACAATACAAGTATGTCACTTTCTTGGATGGGATATCACAATCGTTTTTGATGCAAGACCTTGTAATGTGTCCCTACGTGAATGCATACATCAAGTTTAGTTATTTGCAAATTATTTCGCAAAAAAGACAAAGCTATGCAATGAGCACATGGTTCTTACGCAAAGAGGTTCTCTTGTTCTAATGTAGCATCTCCAAATATGATAGAAACTCCTTATAATGTCGGTATCAATGGTACCATTATTGACAAGGAATTGGCTTAGCAACCCATACTTATCAAGTCACTATGTGTGATGCAACATACTAACTTTTGAGGTTCATTTGCCCTTGGGATTTCACTCTAGAGTTTGTTGGTGCTTTGAAGCCACCTTGCATTGTTGTACTATGTGTCTTGATTAAATCTTTGAAGCTTCAAGCCTAGATGGACTGGTTTTCTATATTTCAGGCCTCAAAAAGTATGCAGCACCCTCTTAAACTATGCTATGCGGATTCGGACAAGTCTTAGATAATTTATTATTCTTGTATATGCTTTATGAATAAGAAATGGCTTTTCTTTGGTTTTCTATATTTTCTATAAGGTTGGAAGCTTTCTATTGCCAAATTGACCCTCCGCCATGAGTCATTTTGATAATTGGCATTTACAACATAGCCAATGACCTCTTCTTGTTCTTCTCCAAAGTTTTTTCGGAAAAGGGGTCACCATAGCCAAGGCGGCGTATGAAAAGGGGTCCATCATAACCAAGGCGACCACTTATCTCTCTTTCTCTCTTTGTCCCCTTGTCATCCATAGCCTATGAAAAGGGGTGCAGTCAATGCACGTGAAAGGAGGGAGAAAAGTGTGTGAGTTCGTCCACCTTGAGACCAAACGCTCCATAGAATTCATGCCATTTCACAAGCAACAACAAGGAAAGAAATCCTTTATGTACAAGAATTATTCCCCTTTATGTAGGATCCACACTTCACTTTTGAACATATTTGCATGAATTACGAAGACTTTCTTGTCCCTCAAGGAAGGTTACTCTTGTGGTCTTTAATCCTTCTACTTGAGGATCTAAGATTTTATCAGTCGACCACTCTTTAGGTTGTTCCCATAGTAGAGTGCACAAATTTCTTTTTAAATCTTCCATTTAACCTTGCCTTTGATGATGTTTCCGAGGGCGGTTGACCATGCAATTACCACCTCCGCCACCATAATAGGTTGCTTCCAACTGATTTGGAAGTTGACGCCGAAGCATAATTTGAATACATTTCTACATTGTGGAACTTTTAGGGCACGAGAAGAAAATGATAGCCTATATATTCTTGCATCTTGAGATATTTCTTACACCAAATTTTTTAGGCTAAGGGATGATGCAGAAGGTAGGGAAGAAACATGTGACATAACTTAATCAGTGGAGGAAAGTACACAATGGCTATCCATGGCATAATTTAATTTACAAAGGTAAGGGTGAACGTGCAATAAAAAAAGATGCTAATACAATGATGTTAGCTATCTAAATGGAAACAAGGAATTCTAAATAGGTATAGATCCCAACATGAGATGAACTTCAAGTTCTTCTTCACACCATGTTCACTTCACTACTCGCTATAGGTAGTTTGAACCTTTGATGCTCTAGGTTCATGAGTGCTGCTATAGGCAGGTTCACGTTAGTTCACTTCATTTTGCTTTACTTCACTTCACTTTGCTTTGCTCCACTTTAATATGGCTACAAAGAATTTAGAAAACAATCCCATTAGTGCATTTAGAAATAATAAAAAACACTCATGGGAAAAAATTATGCTTTAAATTTGATCATTTTCCTTAGTTATATATATATATATATATATAATTTTGTTTTTCTTTTTGTACTGTTTAATTTCTTTTATTTTCTTAAGCTCTTATTCTTTCTCTTTTTGTTTCTACTATTTACACATACCCTTTAATTTTCCTTTTACTTTTCTATTTTCTTGAAATTATTTTTATTTACATTATTATGTTTACATTGTTTTCGTTTATTTTAATTACACTTCTTCTTTTCTTTTTAATTTATTTTATTTACTTTCTTTTTATTTTATGTATGTATTTATTATCTACATAATTCTTTTTAGTTAATTAATTTACCTATTCCATCATTATTTTCTTATAAATTATGTTTTAAATTACTTAATTTTATTCTATTTATTTCTTTATATATAAATAAATTCCTAGATTTTATTTTATTTAATTTTTAATTATGTATTTTATTTACATTTTCACAATCATTTTCTTTGTTCTTTTTATTTCCTAGTTTTTGATAAAAATAACTTGAACATAACTAAATCAATAAATCAAAATAACAAAATAATAAAAATAAAATAAATCAAAGAGAAAACAATTCTCTCTCTCTCTCTCTCTCTCTCTCTCTCCCCTTCTCTCCTTCTTTGTCATTGCCTCTCTATGCCTCCGATCTCTCTCTCTCTCTCTCTCTCTCTTTCTCTCTCTCTTTCTCAAATTCTTGTGTGCTTCTCTCTCTCTCTCTCCCCACTTCTCTCCTTCTCTCCTTCTCTCTTTCCCTCCTTCTCTCCTTCTGTGCCCCTTCTCTACTATCTCATTGCTATGTGGCTCATGAAGCATCTCTCTCTCTCTCTCTCTGTGCACAACATCTTCTCTGTCCCAAATTGCCCCCATCCTTTATCTCTCTCTCTCTCTCTCTCTTTCTCTCTCTCTCTCATTCGATATCATGGTGAAGTGGCAAAGTTGCACGTTTATGCGTATTGTGGTGAAGAACGTTGTAATGCACAGAACAGATAAGTAGTTGAAGATAGTTTAATTCGGAAATGCTAAGTCGGTGTAGTAGCATATAGTTGATTTGTAGATTGGGAAAATACAAATAGGGCCTCTGTTTTACAGACCCCTAACCATCCCAAGAACCCAGTAAGATAAACATAAAATAGTTTAACACTTCCTCGCTCATATCCAAAGGGCAAGGCATGAAAAGTCTAGAATAAAGGCAACAGAGATGGAGTTCGAGTTTGAGTCCTTCATACTAAAGTGTTTTTCAAACCCCATAGGCCCCCTAAGGCCATTGTATTACAATGTATATTGTGATGATGTAAAATAACATATGTACAGTAGTACCTAGGAAACCTTATTCCCTTTTAATAGCACACATTAATGAGTGTTTCTATTAATGATGATGAGACATTCAAGCAACCACAAATACAAAAGATGGTGATAGATTTTGCTGAATTGACCATTTCACCACTCTAGAGGATTGTCATTTTTCATCGCAGGGACCAATCCTTCTCTGTCTCAATAGCATTAAAGTCAAGGTGTCATGCTGTCGAGTGTCTTAAATGGTACTGTCTTTGCTTTTTGTCTCTATGTTGAAATTTCATGTCACATTGTACTTGTAATTTTAAAGTTGTAGGGTAAAGACAAATGTAAATCACACCCCAAGAAATAAGTTTGTTAATGCTACCGAGTATCTTATAGTAGGATACTATGGTGAAGTTAGTAAAAGAAGGGTCAGGGAACATTGTAGTGGGAATGGAATTTCAAATGTGCTAATGTTCCCTGCAGTTACAAAGAAGCTTCATCATGTGACAAGGGACAAAACATTGGTTAATCCTTATGAAAAGCCCCAAAAGCTTATAATGAGGTTAATCCAAATGTTCTCTAATGATGATGATTGGATCTTGGACTTATTCTCTAGCACATGTACTTCTAATTGCAATGTTGCTCATTGACACTCTTTTGGCATCACCTCTAATTGATTTGTTTGTTTTTAGGGATGACACTCACCTATGAGCTCAAAATGTTCAAGCACTACGTAGCTGTAGAGAAGGATGAAGCCCAAGCCAGCTTCATTGGGATGCAGTTTAATGGCTTGAATGAATGCCTAGATGAGGAGCAGGAGGTTGGGAAGAAACACATAGCTGACATAGAGAGATTCCAGCTTGCGTGAACGGAGCCTGTGCCACTAGATGAGCCAGGAGACATGGTTGACCTTGACGAGCCAATTCTAGAGCAAGAAAAGCCTTCAGAGACTTCTCAAGTCCCTGAAGATGATGTTATGCATTAGGCCGAGCAATTCTATGATCAACTTCTACTGTAGAAGGGTTGTTGAACTTTGTAAACATATACTTTTGTAATGATAAGATTATTGGAATATAATGCTCAATGTTTTTTGTTATTTGTGCTTAGCTTTATCCACATTCTACTCAATTGTGTTGGATTGGTGTTGTGGTTTCCTTTACATTTATGGCTAATTAAGGTCATATTCTTGAAGTGGTAATTGGAACAACTTTGTGAGCTAGAATAGAAGTATGCAAAAAATTTTCTCCAATGTTTGTGCTAGTATCAAATGATGTGATATTATATATATTGAGCCTTGAAAAGATTATTTGTTTTTCCATGTCGAGTTACTCAAATTGTTAATAACAATGAGAACATATATCTCTCATCTAGAGTGCCAACAATATATGGAGAGATGGTATTTCTTTGTTTTTGGCATTATTGTCACTACTTTTTGGAATTGGAAGCTATGACAGGAGGTATTGGATCATTAGATAGCCTTTTTTTGGCATTGAATATAATTTACCTAGATTCTTTGTGAATCTGATGCATCAAAATGGCAATTTTTCATGGTACTAACTGAACAAGAAATAATGTTTTCCACTGCTGGATATGAAAATGACCCTTTTTTTCAAACTCTTATGCATTTTTTCTCAAATAAAAAAGAGAACATGTCTTTGTTCTTGTTTGTTATGACTCAATGTTTCTAGCTTTATAGGTCTAGAGTATCGATTTCACTTTAGATACGTAATGCTATAACTAAATTTTTACCTTATATCTAGGTCTAGAAATGGAATTTTCACTTTAGGGTTTGGTTCTTCTTCTCTAGTCTATGTCTAGAATGGAATTTCTTCTCTTAGTTTATATCTAAAGTTGATCCTATCTCTAGGTTTTTAAGAATAAAGATAAACTTTACTTTTGATTACTTGAGTAAAAACCAACTTCTAGAGTTTTAATTCTTTGATTTTGCTCTTGGTTAGTCTAGTCCTTTGCAATCTTTATGAGGCTTCAGATACTTCTTGAATTTCACTACCTAATTGTACTTCTTGACTTATCCTTTTAATTATTATGATATCTTTGTCGTTCTTTGGTTTGTTTGATTTTTTTATATATGAATATCCTTGAATATTCTTTTTAATTTTTGTTTTTGATTTTTAGCTTTTTTTTTCCTACTCTATTTGTTTTGTTTGTTCATCTAAGTACTAGAGAAAGGATTCTTTACAAGATTATTTTTGGATTTGTAAATCTTTTAATTTTTAATGGATTTCTTTTTTGTTTTAATCTTTTTATGTTTTTAGGGTTTTTGATTTTGTTTATGTTATTTTTATGGTTCTTTTTATGAAAATAAACTAAACTAAAACAATTGCAAAATTTTCTAACTAAGGTAACAGGTTGGAAAGTGCACACAATGTATTCGTAATGCATACTATGAGTGATCGGTTGTAGTAAAAAAAACCATTCTCTTTTAGTGTGTGATAGCAATGCAATAAATTGAAATAACTTGAAAGAAGGAATACCTAAAATTTGCTCCTTTGATGCCAAGGGTTAGTTTTAAGTGTAGTGAAAAGATTAACATCAATTTAAAATCCTAAATACAAAAAAGACTACTTGTGCTTTGTGCTCTACTACTTTGAAGGTATGAATATCATGGAGAGGATCTCCAAAGCGATTGCCAGGTAGCCGTGTCACTTCACATCAGGTTCACTTTTTCGTGGTGAAGAAGGGGGGGTCTGCGATGTGATGGCCGGGTGGATGAGTCCTTCCCCTAGTCCCTTACGCATTGCGATGCACTCTGGGTGCCTTTTAGGGATAGTCCTGATTGCCTCTCTATCAAATTCTCAAAGTTCATACATACTATTATTAAATGTAGACACAACTACATACGACCCAAACCATCTTTTAGTCAATTTCTTTCTTGCATCATATTGAGTATCTATTGTACTATCATACACTAATACCCAATTGCTGATCTCTATCTTACATTGCTTAAGTCGATGCATTTTATCAAAGTATAATTTATTCTTTATTCTTGACTCCTTTAATTTTTGCACTACTTATTTTCGATTTTCGCTTCCTTTTTCAAGTTGTTTAATTCTTAATTTTAATAATCTTTATCTTGACATATCATCATTCTTTGGGAGCCTCATCCATCTCAAAATCTAACTTTGGATAGGGAAAATTGGTTTTTGACAATACATGAGTTTAGTAGGCATAAATCCTGTAGACTGAGTGAATGCCATCCTATCTACTCATAACACAGATTGACGATATATAGGCCACTACTTTATGTCTCCATTGCAGAACTTTGAGATTGCCTTCACAATAGAAGGATGACCTCTCTCAATCTGGCCATTAACCTTAGGGTTATACGAGTAGTCAGAGACCAATTCCATGTTGGTCAAAGAACTCCTTTGCCTCTCTTGCATCCACATTAGGGGAAAAAGTGAGCCCTCGATGGGCCTTGTAAGGATCCCTAATTTTTAGGGATTAAAATTATTTTTTTGGAGATTAAGGGGAGATTTTAAACCAGTAGTGGTATTCTAGAGTTGTTCAAACAGATGAAATCATAGCCTTTGGGTGCTTTAGATCAATGGTTGGCATTCAAATGTGTGGTTGAAAATAGTGATGATGGCTATTTTGTGGGAGGAGGGACCCAAAGTGTGCACACTTTCTACAGAGATTTGGACTATCCAATGTGGCCAAGATCTAAGGGAGGGCCACATTTGGGACTGATCTTCATTTGGAGGCCATGAAAGGCATTGGATTAGCCTCCAATCTAAGCGGGGAGTACAAATTTCATGAGGAAACATGCACCATTAGTTCATAGCCATCCGATTTACTTCCGATCTAATGGCCTACGAGGAAAGGCACCTTCCCACTCTATGGTGAATCTTAGCCATTGGATGAGAGGATTGATCCAAGGATGTCAAACTAAAGGTTCCATTTTAAAATAGATTTCTCTTTGAACCACACGATTTAAGCTTGATCGGATGGCTACAATCTAATCCTACCTTGACTTTCGTAAAAGGATATAAGCCCTTGGATATATGAGGCCATCCAAGGGTTGAGAATCATTTTCAAAATCTCCCAAACCACTCACACCCAAAAACTATGAATATATGGTTGTTTGCAAGCCATTGACTAGGAAAAAACCATGGAAGCCTATGCTTAGTCTAGGAGATTAAGAGACTAGACTGTGTCCACTGCCCTTCTCTCATTGGTGGATCACTAATCAACTCTTAATCCAAAAGAGACAAGGACGGTTCATTTTTTTCCCTAATAATTTGCCTCGATCTGTAACTACTTTATCCACAGCCAAATCATGAAATCACTTCTTGTAAAAGAAATTTTTATACATTATACATAGTCTTAGTACCAAGAGCTCCACCTTCCACATGGATAGTCAAGTCTTCTCAAGCAAGTACTATGTATCTCATTTTATCAAGGCCTTTGGGCATGGTTACAAGGTCAACTACTCGCTTATAATGAATACAAGGAGGGTAAGTTGGCTGTGATGGGTCTTTATGCCTATCTGAGGAATGAACTTGACATATGGTACATGTGTTCACAAAGTCTCGAACAGTCACATAAATCCCTGGCCACCAGTAGGATTTACTAATTTTCTCATACATTGCAACAAATCCTTTATGTCCTGCATAATGTCTCAAGAATTTCCCTCATAATCTTGCTTTGAAAACTCTTATTACCTAGCACACCTTGTGGATTATTCATTTTACATTTATCGTGTCTCCAAATAAAGCCATCCTTCAAGAAGAAATTGTAAGACTTTTTCTTGATGGATCTAAACTTATTCATGGAATAGCTTAAGGAAGGCTTGAGTGAACTCAGATAGCTTCCTATATCTTTCCATTCTCCTTCATATTCATTCCATCACTCAAAATAAACTAGTGGACATACCTGAACATATTTTTTTCACTTTCTATCTCATCATCATCAAAACCATTATCAATTTTTTGTCACGAGAGCATGCCTTCAATAGTATTTAACTTTCTAGCTATATGGAAAAAAACTGGATTTATAAACTTTACACATGAAATCCACCTAAGTATTGCAATATCCGAGAAGAACAATTTGCAATCATTATCCTCAAAGGAAGATAATTAGTCTCAACAATAATATTGGATCCTATGAAATATTCTTTATCCAATTTTAATGCAGTCACCAATCCCCATAATTTTCTTTTAATCTATGCATACTTTCTTTGAGTGTCGTGTAATATTTTCACACCAAAGAGAATTGCATATCTCTACCCCTCATGATCATCTTGACCAATGACCTAGCCTATACCAATAGGATTGGTATAAACATTCAAAATAATAGGCTTCTATCTTGAATACTCATCACGTTTCAAAATCAAAGCTTCAATTAACAATTGCTTTTGTTTACACATGGCTTTCCATTGTTTTTTTGTCCAAAGAAACTTTATTTTCTTTCTTAGTAGATCATATAAAAGGTTCACAACATGAGCAAAGTGAGGAGTCCACATTACATAGAAGACACAGGCTCCTAAGAATGTTCTTACTTCATTGATATTACGACACATCTCAAAATTTTTGCTAATGGCCTCAACTTTCTACGGGTATGGAATTTGGCCATAATGTCCACACAAATGTCCTACAATGAGAACCTCTTGGACTCCAAAAATAAATTCTCTAGAGGAAATTTTAGACTTACCTCTTCAAATATTTTAAAAATTCTTTCACAATAAAAAATATGGTCACTAACAAATTTATTATAGTCAGAAGCATCTAGAAAATCTTCCTTCACACTTTCCTCAAAACCCTTTATTGGAATATCATCAATAAAAGGCATTGTCACAAAAGGTATAAAGTCATGTAGGACCAAATTCATAGCATTCATCACGCGAGCCACTAAATTCATTGCTTCCTATGGAAAGGTACACATACCTACAAGGTCCAGTGGGGTCTTTATTGTGGTGATATGTCGGCTTTCAATAGCTAATTGAAACTGGTCATATCCTAAATATAAGTCACCCATTGAGTAAATGGAATGCCCAACAAATGCTTCAAAAAACTCATATACTATAGGTCCTGCTCCTATATTTCTAACTGTGACTTTGTTCACAGGTTGCAAATCTTGGATGAAACAAAGTTTCCCATTCTTCTCAACCATAAGCCATCTGTTCGAATATGGTGCTGAAGATGGGTCCAATATTTGCATGGATATCTTCTCCTTTAACAATCTCATCAACTGAAGTAAATGAGATTTCGGAATTGGAATAGGTCGTATATTCCATGGAATATGTGGCACAATAAAAATGATCATGGGTCAAACTTGTTTCAGATCTGCACAAGCTATTTCTCGTGGAAAAGAGTGAATGATTTTTCATGTTTCTTGATAACTTTAATAAATCTTTCTCTTTCCTTCTTTGTAAAAAAAATTTTCTCATTGAACTTAACCTGCTTAACAATCTCAATAGTAAAATGATGCCCTATGAATGGTCAACAATCTTATACTTAGCATTAACATTGACTTCATGTTCTTGCAAACAGTTATCAATTAAATCATATTCTTCCTAGAGCTGAGCATAATGATTTCAAATATTTCCTTCTTTTGGAGAGATTTCTCAAGTTCTTCTAGAGCAGTAAAATTACTTTCTAATTTAATTATGGTATAGATTTGTTCATCAGGTAGTATCAATCCTAGATTTTATAATGCTTTTCATATGTTTTTCTAAGTTTTTTTGATATATTTTCTTTTTCAAAGTATTTATATCTAAATGCAAAGGAAAATAGAAATATTTTCAACAATATGTACAAGTTCATGTGAGATATCAATCCACCTTCCACTATTGTCTTGCTCAGCAATGGGTCGTAACAAAAATTTTTATCATAGTTTGCCCCATGTTCTCCTATTAGTGCACAATCATCGCACCTTCAATCGTACGAGCTTATAGGGTTCCTCCTTAAGTTCTTTTTGTTTTTTGTATGGTTTGGATAAATTGTCATAACTTGGATGGATTGTAGACTTGATTTAGAACACATTCTTGCATAGAGGAATCCATCATCCATTACTTTTGTTTCCATTCTCATTTAAGCTATAAATTGTTGCCCAAGAATAGCTCCATAAGAACAATTGTCCTAGATAAAGAAGTGGAATTCTTTTTTCACTCCATCGATTGTCAAAGGTACACTCACACATGCCCCTAGTAGAATTCCACAACCATTGCCTCCTATCCTCATCCGCTAGCCATGATTTTTATCAATTAGCCATTTGAACTTATCATATAACTTTTTAGACATCACATTTATCTCAAACCCAAAATCAACCAAGGCTATAACTACCATTTAGAATCTCCTTGGCATCATTTTTCTTCTCAAGCTCAAAAAATAGTATGGCCATGGGATATTTCTGTTTCTTCTTTTGACTCTCACCCTCCTGAACACTCTCAAATTTCTTAGCAACGTCCTGTTTCTTTTTGGGTTGTTTCATTTCTTGAATTTTTATAGATTTCTTTTGGTTTTGTTTTCTTTCACTGGTCTCTTTTTTCTTTTGTAATCTCCTTTCTCTTAGCTTCATCCTTAGAAGTGGAAGGCTCTTGAAATTGAACTTTCTTTTCACTATTATTAGTCTTTTCCTCCTCTTCCTTGGCTTGTTTTCTAGTTAACCACTTTTCAAGATCTACTTCTTGTATTTCATCTCTCTTTCTCATTTCCTCAACATCTTCTCAAAATTTCATTTAATAAATGTGTCAAGGAAGCTATAAGCTTAGGGGAATGAATCTAGCTTAAAAAGCCTTCCCTATTGTGCTGCAAAAAATTGACTGTATCTCAAAAAGTTGAATAGAACCCTAGACATTTGTGGAAGCACACGAATAGCACAAGGAAGAAGGAGAAGCTTGGAGCACAACACACAATACTGAATGTATTACCACTAGAATGTACAAAGATAAGTAACCTGTTAGGGCAATATGCATACATACAAGCAAGGGGAAAAAAACCTCCTAAAGAGGGAAAAAAGTGTTCGAGCAGTCCTAGTGTGTTCACACACATCACTACCTAAATATATCAACAAAAGCTTGGTGGGAAGTCTCAACTATTCTACTCTCACTAGAGTAGATATTAGTTATAGTGTGAGTGTCTCTAGTGAATTCAGGCATACACCTAGGAAGCCACACATGGAGGAAACCAAAAGGATTCTCAAATACCTCAAAGTGATAATTAATTAAGGTTTATTTTATTCATATACCTTTGATGTAGACATTAATATATTCTCTAATGTAGATTGGGTAGGATCAAGGATAATAGGAGATGCACCTCTGGATATATTTCATTTGTAGGTGCAAAGCTCATCGCATCAAAGAAACAACCTATTGTTGATCTCTCATCTACAAGGTCTGAATATAGAGCATTAGCTAATGTTACTGAAGAAGCAATGTGGATTAAGACACTATATTTAGATTTTGGAGTGTAATCATCTACTCTTCACATATTTGGTAACATGAGTTCGTTGCAACTTGGAGCTAATCCCATGTATCATCATGCTAGGACCAAACACATTTGCATTCATTATCACTATGTAAGCAAGAAGATTAGAAGTAGAGAGATTGATCTCTCAAATATATCTAGTCAAGAACAATGTGCAGATGTAATGACTAAAGATTTGAATGTAGTGAAGCTTAGTAGGTTCAAATCTATGTTTGAAATTTAAGAAATCACAAAGGATTGATAGCTCAATAATCTTAGGTTTGTAAGGGAATTATTGATTCATATGGAAATCCTAAATGCTTTACCAAAGATTTGGACTTCATTAGACTTTGAGTAAAGTCATATTGACCCACATAAAACTTCTAATTACTTCTAAGGTTTAAAAAGGCATGAAATTTTATCCACTTTAAAAAAACCTATAAAGAGAAACTAATATACATATATGTAAAAAATTGAATATTATTAAAATAAAATTACCTCTCATTCAACCTATCATTAACTCTCTCTGCTCATATGAGATTTCTTCATTATTTGCATTGGCTCATTGCAAACAAGTATACAACCAACCTATGAAAGAAGATATACTTGTAATCTCATTATTATCAAGATTACATCTATATCTTTTGTTTCTCCATCTTTTACTTCGGATATTTTAGTCGTGAATGAATGCTTGCATGCATTCGTTATTATATGCTACAAAAGTAGAAACATCATTTTTTCTTGTAATGTAAAAAAAATGGAACTCCCTTACTTGATAATACCTCATCTATTATTTTTGAAGAAGACTCGTTGGTCCATGCACATGGAGCTTCTTTATGAAATCTTTCAAGATATTCACTAACATAGTACATGCACTCCTCAAGCATCCAACCCTTTGCCATGGATCCTTTTGGTTTCGCTCTTTGCTGCACATAACTTTTATTCCCATAAATCGCTTGACCCAAAACATCCATCGAGTGTTGACAACACCTACAATCTCTATTCCATCCACAAGATGGACTAATAAATGGACCTGAATATAAAAAATGAAGTAGGATGTATGTATGTGTATGTGTGTATATTTGATTTCGTTTCTAATTTTCCTTTTGTTAATTGTGGTATGCAGACTTTCACATAGATATCTAGACCACTGAATCGTTTGGCTGCCTCCCATTTTATAGTCAATCAATTACCTACCTTGCTAACTAAGACTTACATATTTGTTTACAAATATTAAGTATCAATTAGCTATGGAGGTATTAGGTCATTTGGAAAATAGGAGAAGAAAATTTATTTGGAAGATTCTGAAAGATGGATCAATAGTTTTATAGGATGGGTGGATAGAAAGGGTCCATTCAACGCAAGTTCTTGTTCTACCTTAGCCAAGGTAAGAACAAGAACCTGCATTGAATGGACATTTTCTTTGCACCCATCCTTTAAAATTGTTCTTCCATCCTTCAAAATCTTCCAAATAAATTTGCTTCTCCTATTTTCCAAACGACCTAATACCTCCATAGCTAACTGATAGTTGATATTTATATGCAAAATTCATAACGGAGTTAGCAGCGTAGTTATTATGTCAATTAGAATAGGAGAAGCAGATGCTTTAGGAAGATTCTAAAGGCTGGACAGACAATTCCAAAGGCTAGGTGGACATAATATCTTCATTCGATATAGGTATGTATAATTTGTCCTTACTTTCATAACATGTGTATGTATATATATGTGTATGTCTATATATGTATGTGTATGCATGTATATATATAAATAGATAGAAAATTAAAAATTATACCTTAATAGTGTCAAAACAAATACATTACTCCATCCAAAATGATTTTGAAGATTGAGAATAATTAAGCTTGCACTTAGTCATCTCAAGCGACTTCCTTCATATACATGCTTTAGACATTCCTCTCAAAGATATTTCTCATTTTTAGAAATATCAATGCTCTCACTACCATTTTGATACCAATCCTCAATAAAATATGCCATGCCATCATCTTCATCATTATTGCACAAATTTCGTACTTTATCTTCTTTTGAATATAGGTCTTTCAACCTTGCAT
>CM035436.1:8000855-8013355 GCA_020310875.1 Ceratopteris richardii
AAGAATGATTGTATCTGAAAAAGCTAATCAGAACTACCCTGATGAGTTTTGCTAAACCTACTTTGAGATGCTTATACTGGCAAACTGAAATTGGTACATATCTTTGGCACAAAAAGATGAAATAGCCTGCACAAGCACTGTGATAATGCATTTGGAGGCCGAAACAAGCTCAAACCGTGATTTTGGCACCAGAAAGCAAAGCGCTTTTGATATTTGAAAACTCTGAGTATGCTCACCAAATTTCGTGCAATTCTGAGACTGCAACCGGAGAGGTGTCAACAACGCGCTAGATGAAGCAGTGACCTGCTATGATACCAATTGTTGGAGTTAGATGTCTACGGAAGCATGCAAACAACACAAGGAAGAAGAAGAAGAAGCTTGGAGCACAACACACAATACTGAATGTATTACCACTAGAATATAAAAGATAAGTAGCCCATTTCAAAGATAAGTCAGGGGAAAAAAACCTCCTAAAGAGGGAAAAAAAGTGCGCTGGCAGTCCTAGCGTGTTCGAACACACACATCAATACCTAAATATATCAACATGTATGCATATGTGCATGTGCATGTGTATGTGTGTGTATATGTATGTGCATGTATATGTGTAAATGTATGTGTATATGTATGTAGGTGCATGTATATGTGTATATGTATGTATGTGCATGTGTATGTGTGTGTGTATGTGCATATGTGTGTGTACATATGTGCATGTATATGTGTATATATGTGTATGTTTGTGTATATGTATGTATGTGTTGCATGCATGTGTATGTGCATGCATGTGAATGTGCATGCATGTGAATGTGCATGCATGTGAATGTGCATGCATGTGAATGTGCATGCATGTGAATGTGCATATACATGTATTTATGTATGTGTATGTGTATATGTAATAATGCATGCATGCAAGTCCTTTTATACGTTTGTAGAAATGTCTGTGCATATGCATATATGTATGTGTGTGTATATGTGTATGTGTGTGTATATGTGTATGTGTGTGTATATGTGTATGTGTGTGTATGTGTAAGTGTGTGCATATGTACATGTGTGTGTGTATGTGCATGTGTATATGTGTATATGTGTGAACGTGCATCTTTATGTATAAGTGTATATGTGCATATGAATAAGTGTGAGTATTCTAATTAATGAAAATAAAACAATTCAAATGATATAGAAAGAATGGAAATTATACTTACAATATTTAGCCATATTTTTTGCTTGGTTAACTTCTTGAATAACCTACAATAGAGAGAGAGAGAGAGAGAGAGAGAGAGAGAGAGAGAGAGAGAGAGAGATCAAAAGAGGAAGAGAAAGAGAGAAAATCCAAAGAGAAAGAGGTAGAAAGGAGAGAAAGATAGAGAGAGAGAGATGTTGATATGTTTAGGTAGTGATGTGTGTGGACACACTAGGACTGTCGGGGCACATTTTTCCCTCTTTAGGAGGTTTTTTCCCTTGGCTTGTATATATGCCTATAGCCCTAACAAGTTACCTACCTTTATACATTCTAGTGGTAATACATTTAGTATTGTGTGTTGTGCTCCAAGCTTCTTTTTCTTCCTTGTGCTGTTCACGTGCTTCTGCAGACATTGAGGGCTATTTGATAACTCCTCTAACCATAATCTTATTATATATATGTAATATGTTAATTATTTTACTTTCGTATGATATGGATATGTATAAAATAAATATGAAAGATAGAAGTCAAGTGAACCCCACCACTGAACATATGACTAGCTCTCCCTACAGTAAAAGAGAAATGATCAATATAGAAGGAAAATATAAAAGAGAGATGGAAAATCTAGAATATTCAAGTATTTAAACCTTGTCCCACTCTCTTTAGAATGAAACAAAAGTCTTTCCAAAGGCCCCATAGCCCCACCACGCCTTTTTGAATTTTCAACAAAGGAAACATTTTGTTTATGCATTCTTGGGCCCTAAACTCAAAAGAATGATGCACCAAAGTCAAAATTCGGTGGATTGGACCCCTTTCATGCATTTGTAGGAGAAACTATCATATTTTTGTAATACAACCTCAAAATATCCAAGAAATATGTAAAAATAGGACAAATATCACACCGTCCTGAGTCTAGAATCTTTTGGATCTTTGTAAAGAATTCCTATCTCACCACAAACATAAAATATCTAGAAGATTCATCTCAAAATATCATCCCTAAATATCTCCCCAAAAGGCCTATAAAAGGACCCCTTGGGTGCCCTCCAAAAGCAAGAAGAGTTGTATGCAGGTACACACTGGGGGTGTAGTGGGCACTCCAAACCTAGGAGAAGGAGTCTACCCTATGTCACTATATTGAGAGAGCTATACAAGCTCCTAATTTGTAAGTCCCCCATGTCTTTGTAGTATTTTCTATTTCAATCAAGTTCATCTCTCCAATTCCTTCCATTTCCATTACCCTTAACCTTTGCTTATTCTATCCAATACACCCTCTCTTCTTCTCTCATTTCCTATGCCTTCCATCCTCCTTCCATCTTCTCCATAATTCCCAAATCCATTGAAGATCTTGGTACCACCTGGCTCCTCTTGTCATTGAGAATCTCTTTCTTGTGAGTGTTTGGTGTTTTGTGTGTTGGTACTATGAGGGTGACGTTGACAACCCCTGTCTTAAGAGTACTTGTGTAATGTTCGTGTGTTGGTACTGAGAAGGCATCCCGAATCACCCCTGCCATAAGAGTACCTTTGTGTTAATTATGCTAAGTGTACTAAGAGGGTGGCGTGGATCACCCCCACCCTAAGAGTGCCATTGTATTTGTGTGACAAGGTAGCGCGGACCACCCCTGCCTTGGAAGTGCTCTGTGTGTTTTTCATGTGAATGATTTTGTAGGAGCCTAGTGTCCCTCATCTTCAATTCCATTCTCTGTTTATGAGCTGAGCATCAAGGAAGTGTTAGAGGCCATTTCCTTAATGCCCCTCTCATAACGTGGTGCCCCCACTAAGGAACTCAATTTAATGAACTTCCAAAACCCTAGTAACCAAAATCATCTCATTCGTCCCAACCAACCTTATCAATCAAGACTCCTTCTTTCCATCCATATCACATACAGTAGGAAGATATTCTTCCAACAACGCATAGTCTATCATTTTGGGGCAGAGCGTTTGGTAGAAATCCTTGAATCTCAAGAACCATTTATCTTTTGAGTTCTAGAGTATAACCTTAGCTTCGATGTCTGGATCTTCATTCTTCTGCATGGAAGCTGCCCTCGAGTTCAACCATGGCATCAATCTTCCCACACTTCCATGGAAGACCCAACAAAGATGCTACACAGTTTTTGGGCAACTTGGAGATGGCATACCTTGTCTCAGGAAGGGATCAATAAGCTATCAAGCTAAAGGCTTTCCCATTGGTCCTAAAGGAGGAAGCCAACTTATGATAAAACAACCTATCCCACGAAGCAACAGGAAGCTGGGAAGTAGTGGGTGAAGCATTCATAGCACGATATGGAGAAAAGGATACACCAGAAGGATTGTGGTAACAATTGCTCTCACTAAGGCAAGTCACACTTGAAGACTTTTCAAAGTATTAGTCTAAGGTTTAGTGTGTGTAGAATAATTGCAAAAGTAGCCTAGGGACAAATGAAGTAGCTCCACAATTTTTGAAAAGGGACAGATTCATCTCAGGACTCTTCCCTTCTTTGAAACAAAAGGTGGAGTCACAATTTCCAAGGACCTTTGAAGAAGCATTAGATATAGCAAGAGTGAAGTGTAGAAAATTAATGTTTCAGTCTTCAAAGGTTGAAAAGGTAGAACATATGGATTCTATTCCCCTAGTACCTGTTACACAGGTAGAGAACGGGGAAGCTTCACAACAAGATATCTTGTAGAGACTCACACGGCAACTAGAACAATTGACACTCAACTTGATCAGGAGTCAGCAAGATAGACCACAAAGGGAAAAAAATCAGGGACAACGAAGCCAAGCACAAAATTATATATGCTACAATTGCAATGAATGTGGTCATGATATGTACAATTTTCCTCATCCTTGTAAGAATCCAGGCGATATGTATCCTATTAGGAGGCCGCCACAATATGCACAGGAACAACAACAACAACTGCAAGCAAATATTCCACCTGTCCTAATGGCTCAAGGTGAGCAAAGGCAAGTGGATGTTTTGGAGCTGACCGAGGAACAAGAAACCATGGATACGATGCCAATCAAGAGGACAAGGGTGCAAGACAAAGACCGATCTCAAGAAGAAGATTCTAGCATGGGTACACAAACGAAGAAAGGTAGAGCTGCAAAAGGTGAAGCTAGTACAAGAAAGAGAAGGCCGAGGAGGAAGATCACGATGGAAGACTTTCCTCTAGGTAAGGGTATCGAACATTATGAACTAATTGAGGATATGCACTTCTAGTTGTGAGGCTAAGTGTAGGGTAGCTTTCATAGCAATTGTTGAGTTTGTGCGGCTCAGACACCTTATGGCTGATTTGGGTGTTGGTCAGTCTTTTGCCACAACCATCTTCACTAACAGTCAGAGTGCATTGGTAGTTGCAAGGAACCCTATGTTCCATGCTCGCACTAAGCACATTGAGGTGCATTATCATTACGTCAATGAGAGTTTCTCCTACTAGAGAGATCAGCTTGGCATATGTGCCCACACAAGAGAACATTGTAGACCTTTTCTTGAAGGCTCTGCCTAGGGAGAAGTTTGAAGCTTTCCGCAAATCTTTGGACTTACTTCCTTTTGTGGATTGATTCCACATAGCTTGGCACTTCCTTATACATGAGTGCCAGCTCCTTGTTCACTGCATCACTCCTAGGGGGGATTTGTTGATATATTTAGGTAGTGATGTCTGTGAATACACTAGGACCACCAAGGCACTTTTTTCCCTCTTTAGGAGGTTTTTTTCCCGGGCTTGTATATACGCCTATAGCCCTAACAGGTTACTTATCTTTGTACGTTCTAGTGGTAATACATTCAATATTGTGTGTTGTGTTCCAAGATTCTTCTTCTTCCTTGTGCTATTCCCACACTTCCGAAGACAGCTAACTCCAACAAGAGAGATAATAAGATAGATAGTAGGCAAAAGAACAATTCAGCAAGTGATTGTTTCGGCTCGTAAGCATAGCAAAATTGTGAACGTTGGAGAGATCTTTGATCAGATGCATGTAGATGTCGATCAAAGAGGCTCCAATATTTTTATTTTTTGGTCAAAGAACCATCGTATAACCCATGCTAGACTATCATATATGCATGTTCAAAATGCATTGCATAAGCAACGCTTTTTAACGTCATTTATGTGACGCAAAAAGCATCACTTATGTGACACTTTTTTATTTTGACACTTTAGCGATGCTTAGTGCCACCATCGCAATGCACGTTGCTTTACATGTCAAAACAAACGTCAAAGATTTTATCATTTAACCGACATCGAGTGCTCGACACTCGTTGCGATGCTTGATGCAATTATATAGCGATGAAATTGTGTCACGTTAACCATTGCTATGCGTCCGTATTCCTTGTAGTGTTTCTCTACACATGCATATTCTAAAGTTATTTGTTTTGACACAAAATTTTGAGATCAATGATTGAAGTTAATATAAGCATAATAATAGATTGCAAGATAAGGAAGTCTATGAGAGAGTCCAAGTGAGAAATAGGATAGTCTAGAGTAGGCTTCTACCAAGACCCTCTCATCTCTGCAAATTTTCATCACTCCTCACAAAGTCAACGGGGAGCTAGCTTGACATTGTCTTCCGATAGATGCACCAAATTTATATGGTTTTGTAACTACTCTCAATTAATCAAATGAGACCTCAACCTCTAAAGTTGAAGAATTTATTGCCTTTTTCATGGAGGAGGAGTTGCTGTTGAAGGCAAGGAGTGGTAGCAACAAAGGATATGTTTCATTCACAACAAATGCTAAAGGAGGCAAAGAAGTGCTTTCGAACAATGGAGACAAGAAGAATGATAAAAACAAGCTCAAGGGAGAGTGCTTCCACTACAAGAATAAAACCACAAGATTTAAGGCTATCACATCAAGATATTAGAAGAGAAGAATGGTTCTTCAAAAGGTGGCAAGGGCAAGGACACTGCCAACACTACAAAAACATAGCTTGATTTATTTGTATATATAGAGGAGGTATTCTCCTCTACTAAATATTCACAAACATATGACTTATGGGTGCTAGAGAGTGGTGCCTCTTGTCACATGACAAGCAAAAAGGACCTCTACAATTCGTTACATCCCCTAAAGTAACCCATCATTCACAAATAAAAAGAAATCTTCTTTTAGTATCTTCTAACTGATGAAGGCCATGACGTATCTTTCTTTAAGATGGGAGCTAAGATTATCAATGGTAACAATAATATTGTCGAGACTAGCATAAGGAGGAACAACTAGTATGAGTTATATGCTCTTACAACTACTACAAGTCTCGGCACAAGTAAGCTATACCATGATGGATTCGGTCATATTGGATATCGTGTACTAAAGAAGATGCATCATAGAGGTATCGCTGCACACCTACCATCAATTGCATACACATGAAGGAACTACGAGAAGCTTGTATGATTTTCAATCAAAAGAGGAAGACATTTCTACAAGAAAAAGAAACCAAAAATCTATCCTCTAGATTTTTTGCATGTTGACTTGTGCAAAAAGAGGCCTACACTAGTAAAAACCCATCTTTTTCCTTTTTCAAAGTATTTGGAATTGAATGTTAGGTACATGTTCTGGATAGGGAGAGAAATAAGTCTCAACCAAAAATTATCAAATGTATCTTCTTAGGTTACAATGAAGGTAAGAAGGCTTAAAAGCTTTAGAATCATGAGGCTAACAAAATCACGGAAAGTTGTGATGTGGTTTTTAAGGAGGAGCAGCCATATGCAAAGGACAAAGAAAAGAGAGTTTCCAATTTATCATTAGGCAAACTATGAACATTGCATAAGAGTTATAACCTCTAAAAATGTGAAGGAAGCATCATCTTTAGATGATGAGTCTGAAAGTCACCAAATTTTCATCACCCAAGCGGAAAAGCCATTGCTATGTTCGGTGAGGTAGCTCATGATTATGAAAAATCCATCCCATATTCATTAAAACAGATTGCAGATGGACCCAGGTGATCAAAGAGAATAGAGGAGGAGAGATGGACAAGTGCACATATTATAGAAATGTCCTTGATGGCTGATCTCATTCAAGAACAAGCGAAAAACACACACATTCAAGCTATATGGAGATCGAGAAATCATATCTCATTTGTAACATTTTTGGAAAGGAGACTTGAAACCCTAGAGCACTTCATTTTATAGGAGGTTATCCTCAATGAGGTGATTAGTTGCCCACACACACTTTGGAATGCTATCGAAGGAGCATCAATGTGGAAAATATGGAAATAGATATTTATGTTCAATTTTGGAATCTCTCCCAAAAGAGTTTTCTATGAATAAATCCCTTGCCATATTGAGCATAAGATTGAAAAACTATATGAGGGTCATTATGCTCCTATCGTTTCTTTTCGGATAATCATAATTAGGATTTCATGGACTCAAATTATCTCTTTGTTGCTTGTCTATTTTCTATACAAAAGATGATGATATTTTTAGAGAATATAGATATGTTATTTTTGTTGCCTTGAGTTCTAACCAGGGTGAACCAACAAAAATAAATAAAGGGAAACATAGAGAGATGGGAAATGCTTGAGAATTAGATGCGAACCTCTAATTTGATAAAGGGGCACTACATACTTTTAGATTTTAATGAATTTTTGGAATTGAATGTTATGTACATGTTCTGGATAGGGAAAGAAATAAGTCTCAATTAAAAATCATCAAATGTATCTTCTTAGGTTACAGTGAAGATAAGAAGGCTTAAAAGCTTTAGAATCATGAGGCTAACAAAATCATGGAAAGTTGTGATGGGGTTTTAAAGGAGGAGCAGCCATATGTAAAGGACAAAGAAAAGAGAGTTTCCAATTTATCATTAGGCAAACTATGAACATTGCATAAGACTTATACCCTCTAAAAATGTGAAGGAAGCATTATCTTTAGATGATGAGTCTGAAAGTCACCAAATTTTCATCACCCAAGCGGAAAAGCCATTGCCATGTTCGATGAGGTAGCTCATGATTATGAAAAATCCATCCCATATTCATTAAAACAGATTGCAGATGGACCCAGGTGATCAAAGAGAATAGAGGAGGAGAGATGGACAAGTGCACATATTATAGAAATTCCCTTGATGGCTGATCTCATTCAAGAACAAGCGAAAAACACACACATTCAAGCTATATGGAGATCGAGAAGGCATATCTCATTTGCAACATTTTTGGAAAGGAGACTTGAAACCCTAGAGCACTTCATTTTATAGGAGGTTATCCTCAATGAGGTGATAAGTTGCCCACACACACTTTGGAATGCTATTGAAGGAGCATCAATGTGGAAAACATGGAAATAGATATTTATGTTCAATTTTGGAATCTCTCCCAAAAGAATTTTCTATGAATAAATCCCTTGCCATATTGAGCATAAGATTGAATAACTATATGAGGGTCACTATGCTCCTATCGTTTCTTTTCCGATAATCATAATTAAGATTTCATGGACTTAAATTATCTCTTTGTTGCTTGTTTATTTTCTATACAAAAGATGATGATATGTTTAGAGAATATAGATATGTTATTTTTGTTGCCTTGAGTTCTAACCAGGAGTGAACCAACAAAAATAAATAAAGGGAAACATAGAGAGATGGGAAATGCTTGAGAATTAGATGCGAACCTCTAATTTGATAAAGGGGCACTACATTCTTTTAGATTTTAATGAATTTTTGGAATTGAATGTTATGTACATGTTCTGGATAGGGAGAGAAATAAGTCTCAACCAAAAATCATCAAATGTATCTTCTTATGTTACAGTGAAGATAAGAAGGCTTAAAAGCTTTAGGATCATGAGGCTAACAAAATCATGGAAAGTTGTGATGTGGTTTTTAAGGAGGAGCAGCCATATGCAAAGGACAAAGAAAAGAGAGTTTCCAATTTATCATTAGGCAAACTATGAACATTGCATAAGAGTTATACCCTCCAAAAATGTGAAGGAAGCATCATCTTTAGATGATGAGTCTGAAAGTCACCAAATTTTCATCACCCAAGGGGAAAAGCCATTGCCATGTTCGGTGAGGTAGCTCATGATTATGAAAAATCCATCCATAGTCATTAAAACATATTGCAGATGGACCCAGGTGATCAAAGAGAATAGAGGAGGAGAGATGGACAAGTGCACATATTATGGAAATTTCCTTGATGGCTGATCTCATTCAAGAACAAGGAAAAAACACACACATTCAAGCTATATGGAGATGGAGAAAGCATATCTCATTTGTAACATTTTTGGAAAGGAGACTTGAAACCCTAGAGCACTTCATTTTATAGGAGGTTATCCTCAATGAGGTGATTAGGTGCCCACACACACTTTGGAATGCTATCGAAGGAGCATCAATGTGGAAAATATGGAAATAGATATTTATGTTCAATTTTGGAATCTCTCCCAAAAGAATTTTCTATGAATAAATCCCTTGCCATATTGAGCATAAGATTGAAGAACTATATGAGGGTCATTATGCTCCTATCGTTTCTTTTTCGATAATTATAATTAAGATTTCATGGACTCAAATTATCTCTTTGTTGCTTGTCTATTTTCTATACAAAAGATGATGATATTTTTAGAGAATATAGATATGTTATTTTTGTTGCCTTGAGTTCTAACCAGGAGTGAACCAACAAAAATAAATAAAGGGAAATATAGAGAGATGGGAAATGCTTGAGAATTAGATGCGAACCTCTAATTTGATAAAGGGGCACTACATTCTTTTAGATTTTAATGAATTTTTGGAATTGAATGTTATGTACATGTTCTGGATAGGGAGAGAAATAAGTCTCAACCAAAAATCGTCAAATGTATCTTCTTATGTTACAGTGAAGATAAGAAGGCTTAAAAGCTTTAGAATCATGAGGCTAACAAAATCATGGAAAGTTGTGATGTGGTGTTTAAGGTGGAGCAGCCATATGCAAAGGACAAAGAAAAGAGAGTTTCCAATTTATCATTAGGCAAACTATGAACATTGCATAAGAGTTATACCCTCCAAAAATGTGAAGGAAGCATCATCTTTAGATGATGAGTCTGAAAGTCACCAAATTTTCATCACCCAAGCGGAAAATCCATTGCCATGTTCGGTGAGGTAGCTCATGATTATGAAAAATCCATCCCATAGTCATTAAAACATCTTGCAGATGGACCTAGGTGATCAAAGAGAATAGAGGAGGAGAGATGGACAAGTGCACATATTATAGAAATTCCCTTGATGGCTGATCTCATTCAAGAACAAGCGAAAAACACACACATTCAAGCTATATGGAGATCGAGAAAGCATATCTTTTTTGTAACATTTTTGGAAAGGAGACTTGAAACCCTAGAGCACTTCATTTTATAGGAGGTTATCCTCAATGAGGTCATTAGTTGCCCACACACACTTTGTAATGCTATCGAAGGAGCATCAATGTGGAAAATATGGAAATAGATATTTATGTTCAATTTTGGAATCTCTCCCAAAAGAATTTTCTATGAATAAATCCCTTGCCATATTGAGCATAAGATTGAAGAACTATATGAGGGTCATTATGCTCCTATCGTTTCTTTTCCGATAATCATAATTAGGAGTTCATGGACTCTATTTATCTCTTTGTTGCTTGTCTATTTTCTATACAAAAGATGATGATATTTTTAGAGAATATAGATATGTTATTTTTGTTGCCTTGAGTTCTAACCAGGAGTGAACCAACGAAAATAAATAAAGGGAAATATAGAGAGATGGGAAATGCTTGAGAATTAGATGCGAACCTCTAATTTGATAAAGGGACACTACATTCTTTTAGATTTTAATGAATTTTTAGCTAACCGCAAGAAATATACAAGTGTGTAACGTAGTATAAATCTCATAATTTTTTCAAGAGGAAAACTGATCCTTCCATGCAGATGGCAAGATGCATGGTCCAAATATAGTCCTTCACTCATAGTTTTTGGCTTGAGATTTTCATGTATGTGCAATATACACTTAGGAAGCATATTGTTATAGGTGAAAGCCATCTATTACTCATCCACGTGTGTTTAGTTAAATCGTATATGCATTACTATTCATAAATTAATGTAGAAAATGCGTTGCTATCGTTATGATATTTTTTTTCTTTGTGTTGTTGAATGTAGTTTTGAAAGTAGATGTAGTTTTTGTTAAAGCTGCAACTCATCTCTACTTTCATGTACTAAGGATGCATCAATAATCTGAAATGCACTAAGGATACATCAATAAGCGTCCATGACAGTGTATTAACTATTTCGAATGTTGATTAGTGAAATGTAGTTCCCGTTTGGGGTGATTACTTAGCCCCATAGGTTTAGAAAGAGGTCATTGATCATTGTATTTCTAATGAACATTTTCAATGTTTTGATATACAATAAAGGGGTGGAGGAATAATGGTTCTATAGATTGTGAGATACGTGTTGAAAGAAAACTCAGGCTTATAAACTCATTATCTTGATATTTATTCTTTAGTCTTTGGCCTTTGTCCTTATGTGCATATATGATTACACATAGTCAAATAGCTAACTAGGACATGATAATTTAGGAGACAAGCAAACTATACTTGACAAGAAATACTAAAAAAAATAAGGTGTGTATTTTTAAAAATCAGTTATATGGTTTAAAAAAGGCACCACATAATTAAAGGTACTCTTAGTTGCACTTTGATTATGTCAAGAAGGGCATATTTGTTAGAGATATTGAGTTCTATTAGATTCCTGTGTTGCATGGAACATTGAAACAAAACAAAGGGGAAGCAAAGAGGAGTTATAAAGTGGAAATGGAGTGCGAATATTGAGCAGTTTGTTTTCATAGAACTGGTCATTTCTTAGTAATAAGACACATTGCGGTGTATATTAAGCATTGTAAGAGCAATATATGAGTTTTTTATGTGCAACCCTTGTAAATTGTAAATATCTAGTTTTGTATAGCTCATTAAATTAGATTTCTTAATGTTTCCAAGATTTAAGTATGAATGGACATCCGTTTAGGGCATTACAACATAAATGAACTAGACTCATTTATGAAGGAGTCTAAGTGATTTGTCAATCTTGAAAAAGAAGATCTCTTCAAACAATCAAGCCCCGTCACTTATTTTTTTTGATATATTTCCTCCTCTTGTGAGAATTTTATGTGTGCATGTGGCATGGAAATAGTCTTGAGATTTTAATCATGTGCACAGTGTTGGGATGAAATCCCTATGGCTAGTGGACTAGAAAATTTAAGTTTTATTTTCCTTTTGATCATTTCCCTTTAAATTGATTGTGATTTGATGAGTGCAATGCATGATTTTATGACTGTATCTACGAGAAGAAGAATAAGAACTAAAAGCATTAAGTTGGTTGTATATATGTTCAATGCCTGGATGTCTTTGTCTAAGTGAGTGTATGATGAGAACTTCCAATTGTATAGATTT
>CM035436.1:8018355-8040855 GCA_020310875.1 Ceratopteris richardii
TTGTAGATACCAACAACTAATCATCATAGCCAATCTATAAGGTTTGTATCTTTTTAAATAGGACGTTATAATTGCTTGAAAGAAGCAACAATGCTAGAATCCTTTGTTTTACGCAAAGAATCAATAACTTTGATTCTGATATGTTTTTCATAAGCCCACATATTAGAGAAGATTTGGGTCTAAAATAATAAATAAATTACTAGAAGAGAAACAAATATACATATATGTGCAGGTATAAAGTATTAATAGAAACAACTTACCTTTCTTTCACAACCTATCATTAACTTCGTCTGCTCATCTTAGATTGGTTCACTATTTGCATTGACTCATTGCATATGAGTATATAGCCAATCGGTGAAAGAAGATATATTTTTTATTCTCATTACATGTGTGTGTGTGTATGTGTGTGTTTATATGTGCATGTATATGAGTATGTGTATCATCATCGCAAGAATCTTGTAGTTTGTCTTCCTTTGAATATATTTCTTTCAATATTTCATATTCTACAAGATCACTTTTGCATAGCCTCCTCATGGATGCTTCTGATAAACTAGGTCTTACTGAAAACTTTCAATGGTGTAGTGGAAGATCATGAATATCATACACTGGAATCTACATACATGAATAAAAATAATTAGTATTCCAATAAACTTAAAACAAAAATTTAAATATATAAAATAATTGGAAAACAGTTTCTATTAGTTAGAGTTTTCATTGCAACACAAGATAGATGGACAGAAAGTGTTCATTTGATGCAAATTCTTGTTTTCACCTTAACTTTTATCACTTAGGCCTTATCTTTGATAGATTTTAACATCAAGAAATGGTTCATGTGTTCATGCACATGATGAATGTGACTCCAGATCTAGAGCTCTTTGTTTTTAATATTCTTGAAAAGGTGCTTTTGGAGGTCCATGCCATCCATAATTCACTAGTAATTCATTAGCAACACATAATGAAGTAGCAACATTGACAAATATGTATCTTGCTAAATCTCTACTCATATATGGTGATTCATGACTATTTTCACACTCTTCAAATGCACAATTATTCATTGAACTATTATATCCTGGACTATTATTTATTAAGCCTGCTATATTTCAATTAGTGTGTCTTCCATGTGTGTATATGTGTTTGTATGTGTATGTGCGTATATGTATGTGTATGTGTGTGTATGCATGTGTGTTTTTGTGTGTATATGTGTGTGCATATTTGTGTGTATATATGTGTATGTGTATATGCGTGTTATGCATGTGTGCGTATGTGTGTATATCTATGTTTATGCATGTGCATGTGTGTGTATGTGTGTGCATCTGTGTGTATGTGTATGTATATATGTGAATGTGTGTGTGTCTGTTATGTATGTGTGTATGTGTGTGTATGTGTATGTGTGTATTTGTGTGTGTATGTATGTATATGTGTGTGTATATGTATGCATATATGTATGTATGTGTGTGTATGTATATGTATGTGTATGTGTATGTGTGTCTATGTGTATGCATGTGTACATTTCTATGCAAGTATGTGTACATGTGTGTGTATGTATGTGTGTGTGTATGTGTATGTATGTATATATGTGTGTCTACTATGTGTGTATGTGTGTGTATGTGTGTGCAGGTGTGTGTATGTGTGTGTACATGTGTGTATGTGTGTGCATCTATGTGTATGTCTTTGTTTATGTGTATGTGTGTATTTGTATGTTTATGTTTTTTATGTGTGTGTGTGTATGCATGTATGTGTGTATGCATGTGTATATGTATATGTGTGTATATGTATGTGTGTGTATATTTATATGTGTCTACATGTGTGTATATGTATGTGTGTGCATATGTACGTGAATGTTTATGTTTTTTATGTATGTGTGTGTATGTGTATGCATGTATGTTATGTGCGTATGCATGTGTATGTGTGTGTATGCATGTGTATGTGTATATGCATGTGTATGTGTGTATGCATGTGTATGTATGTATGCATGTATGTGTGTGTGTATGCATGTGTGTGTGTGTATGTGTATGCATATGCATGTATGTGTATCTATGTGCATGTGTGTATGCATGTGTATGTGTGTGTATGCATATGCATTTATGTGTATGTGTATGCATGTATGTGTATGTGTGTGCATGAGTGTATGCATCTGTGTCTGTATGTGTATGCATGTATGTGTATGTGTGTACACATGTGTGCATATGTGTGTATGCATGTGTATGTGTGTGTATGTCTATGCATGTATGTGTATGTGTGCATGCATGTGTATGTGTGTATGCATGTATGTGTATATGCATGTATGTGTGTATGCATGTATGTGTATGTGTGTGCATGTGTATATGCATGTGCATGTGTGTGTATGTGCATGTGTGTGTATGTACATGTATGTATATATGAGCATATGTGTGCATGTGTATGTGGGTGTATATGTGTGTGTGTGTATGTAGGGGTGCATATGTGTATGTGTTTCTTATGTATATGTATGTGTATATGTGTATGTGTTTGTGTGTATGTGTGGATATGTATATATGTGTGTATGTGTGTGTATGTATATAATGTGTGTATGTGTGTGTATGCATGTATGTGTGAGTATGTGAGTGTATGTATATGTGTGTATGTGAGTGTATGTGTGTGTATATGTGTATGTGTGTGTATGTATATGCATGTGAATGTGTGTTTGTGTGTGTATGTATATGTGTGTATGTGTGTACACATGTGTATGTATATGTGTGTATGTGAGTGTATGCATGTGTATATGTATGTGTATGTGTATGTGCATAAGTGTGTATGTGTGTGTATGCATGTGTGTATGTATGTATGTATGCATATGTATCTGCATGTATGCATGTGATTGTATGTGTGTGTATATGTGTATGTGTGCGTGTCTATGTGTGTGTATGTACATGTGTGTATATGTGTATGTGTTTGTATGTATATGTATATGTATGTGTATGTGTGTGTATGCATGTGTATGTTTATGTGTGTATGTGTGTGTATGCATGTGTATGCATGTGTATGCATATGTGTGTGTATGCAATGTATGTATATATGCATGTGCATGTGTATGTATGTGTGTATGTATGGATGTGAGTGTATGTGTGTGTGTATGTGTATGTATCTATGTGTGTCTATGTGTATGTAAATGTGTGTATGTGGGTGTGTATGTGCGTGTATGCATATGTGTGTGTATGTGTATGTGTGTGTATGCCTATGTGTGTATGTGAGTATATGTGTGTGCATATATGTGTATGTGTGTATGCATGTGTGTGTGTATATGTATATGTGTGTAAGCATTTGTGTATGTAAGTATGCATGTGGTGTGTATGTGTGTGTATGTATATGCGTGTGTATTTATGTGTGTGTATGCATGTGGATGTATATTTGTGTACGTGAGTTATGTGTGTGTGTATATGTGTACGTGAGTTATGTGTGTGTGTATGCATGTGTGTATGTATGTATGCATATGCATGTGTATGCATGTCAGTGTATGTGTATGTGTGTGTGTCTATGTGTGTGTATGTATATGTGTGTATATGTGTATGTGTATGTTTATGTGTGTGTATGTTTGTGTATGTATATGTGTGTGTATTTGTATGTGTGTATGTGCGTATGTGTATATGTGTGTATGCATGTGTAGATGATGTGTGTATGTGTATGTGTGTGTATGCATGCATATGTATATGTGTGTATGTGTGTGTGTATATATGTGTATGTGTGTGTATACCTGTGTGTATGTATGTATGCATATGCATGTGTGTGTATGTATGCATGTGAGTGCATGTGTGTGTCTCTATGTCTGTGTATGTGTATGTGTGTGTATTTGTGTGTGTGTGTGTGTTTATGTGTGCATATGCATGTGTATGTATATGTGTCTATGTGAGTGTATGTGTATGTGTATACGTTTATATGTGTGTATGTGTGTGTATGCATGTGTGTATGCATGTGTGTATGTATGTGTGTATGTACGTATGCATATGGTGTTTCTGCATGTGTGTATGTATGCATGTGTGTATGTGTGTGTATATATATGTGTATGTGTGTGTGTCTATGTGTGTGTATGTATATGTGTGTGTGTATGTGTGTGTATGCATGTGTATGTGAGTGTGTGTGTGTGCATGTGTACATGTGTGTAGGTATGTGTGTGTATGCATGTGTGTATGCATGCATGCATAGGTGTGTATGCATGCATGCATGCATGCATGTGAGTGTATGTGTATGTGCCTATGTGTGTCTATGTATATGTGTGCATATTTGTATGTGTGTATGTCTATGTGTGTTTATGTGTATGAATGTGTATGTATATGTGTGTATGTGAGTGTATGTGTGTGTAGGTGTATGTGTGTGTATGTATGTGTGTGTATGCATATGTGTGTGTATGTATATATGCATGTTATGCATATGCATGTATGCATGTTATGCATATGCATGTATGCATGTTATGCATATGCATGTGTGTGTATGTATGCATGTGAGTGTGTGTATATGTGTATGTGTGTGTATGTTTATGTGTGTGTATGTGTATGTGTGTATGCATGTGTATGTATATGTGTGTTTATACGTGTATGTGTGCCAGTATATGTGTACATTTGTGTGTATGTATGTGTGTGTATATGTGTACATTTGTGTGTATGTATGTGTGTGTATGCATATGTGTGTGTATGCATGTGTGAATGTATCTATGCATATGCATGTGTTTGTATGTATGCATGTGAGTGCATGTATGCATGTGAGTGTATGTATATGTGTATGTGCGTGTGTCTATGTGTGTATATGTATATGTCTCTGTGTGCATGTATGTCTCTGTATGTATATGTGTGTGTACGTGTATGTGTGTGTACGTGTATGTGTGTGTATGCATGTGTATGAATGTGTGTATGTGAGTGTATGCATGTGTATGTATATACATGTGTATGTGTCTATGTGTGTGTATGCATATTTGTGTGTATGTCTATGTGTGCTTATGCATGTGTGTATGTATGTACACATATGCATGTGTATGCATGGGTGTGTATGTATGTAGATGAGTGTATGTACCTATGTGTGCACTCATTTCTCTCTCATCTTTGAGTGTATCTCCTAGCAATAGTGCTTTGCGCATGTCCCCCTCTCTCTCGTATAGAATCGAAGCACAAATGTGCCTAGATGATTCTAAGTTACTTTTTTGCATTGCCAGAGTGTCGCATAAGCGACGCTCTAGCATTGCATGTAGATTGCTTGCATCACTACTATGTGATGCTATGTAATCAATGTTGCATAAATGGTGGTTTGCATCACTTATGCAACAACTATGGATGTTCTTATGAGATGCTCTAAGTTGAAATAAGCGATGAAACCCATGTTTTTTCATTGGGGGCATTGCAATGCCCCCTTTTTCCTTATAGTTCTTTACTAAAAAAGTCTAATGAAGCTCAAATCTTATGGCCAAGCAATTAGGCTTGCCATATGTACCAACATACTTTTATACACATGCTCCCACCATGTGATTTCATAGATTTTTTATGTGAGTGATGAACTCCTCTGTAGTCTCCCCATCATCAAACCCTTTTGCTCATATCTGATTCTAAAAGTTTTAATTTGTGTCAGATTATGCATTTCATGTTGATTTCTCAAGATGGTCCATGCTTACTCCAAACTCTTTTAAGAGAACTTTAAGATTCTTCATCCATCGATCTTAAAGAAATACAAAATGGATGAATGAATTCTCTTAAACTTACGTGTTTTTCTAAAATTGAATTGGGTCTATACAAAACATCCATCTTTTGATGTTTAATTTGGTTATCCATTCCATCCAGCTAAGCCTCATTTGGGAATGACTTCGAAGATTCCTTCCAAGTCAAATCTAAGGTCTGGAAAAGCGAGAAGGAAGAACCAAAAAATCCATCTACCTAACTCTACTGGTTTAAAACATCAGTGTCTCAAACCACCAAGTTTTGATGATGTTCAACTTTACTTTGAAACCATAATGCTTCAAATATCTTAATTACTAAGTTAATCCCTTTCAATCTCTTGATACTCCTATATACCATAATACCAAATTTGGCATAGATCTCTTAATTTAAGAGATTGATTGTACTATCAACAACATGCTTTGAATCTATGTTGATCACTAAGTCAGATCTTTTTCATTACTTCTTGAATTCCTTTATATAAGGATGCATAAATTTGATTCAAGTTAGTGATTCACTTAGTTGTACCCTCAACTAAGTGTTTAGTCCTAGATTGACTTAGCTGAAAGTTCCTTGCTTAAAAGGATCTTTCCCAATTCTCTCTTCAGAAATCCCTGCAACGTTTCTGATTAAGAACTACGAAATCCTTATTAGGAAAATCTCATACCTTAAATGAGATTATACTAGTCTTGACAAAAACCTTTATGAAGACCTAGAAAGCACTTTCACTTTATGATCTTCAGGCTTTCCAATTACATGTTATGTGAAGTGTTTCTTGGTCATCTTCTTGACCATCTTGTTCTTCATCTTTATCTATGAAGTTTCAGTTTCCATTGGGATGGAGTTTCACTCCAACTCATGAGGCCAAGACTAAAAGATACCTATCATATCAAGGTCTGATGTCCCATACCATCATTCCTACATAAATGTGAATATAAAGGATAGTGTCCCATACCACTATACTTTATATTCAACACTGATGCGTGAATGATATTTATCTTAAAGTCTAGAAGCTTAATCTAGCTATAGAGTACCCTTTACTCAGATTCTTCTTACTAGAATTTGAAGTCAAGGAATTACTTCCATGTTTTCCACCTTGTTTGGGATTTCATCACAAGATCGCTCTATGATCTTAATTATCCTAAACTTGTATTGGAAGCTCTAAACATTTTGATGGAATAAACATCCATCTGATGGAATAAACATTCATGTTTCTCTCTAAGGTTTTGAGTGTGATTCCAAGAGTCCTGAATCATATTCAAGATCTACTTAGTTCTTCCTTAACTAACTTGAAGTCACAAGAGATTACTCTTGCCTTTTAGATTCCTTTGTTTATCCAAAGCTTTCAAAAGCTACCTAGGGTTTTCTAGGAATCTTATTTACTACTTAAGTCTAAGCATCTTTCTAATGATTTTGGATTTCTCTTGAAATCCCTTTAAGAATAGGTGAATACAAGTTTCACCTTCCCCAAACTTAAGTATCATTTATCAAAGTTGCATACTGTGTACTTTGTATATTCTCTCCTTCTTACTTCCCTTTAGAGAAGTATAAGCTTTGGCATGCTTTATTCAAGCTCGTGGTTTACAACCACATTTTTTCAAAATCTTTTGTGATTTTGTTGGGATCCCAATGTTAGATTTAGCAGGCCATGAAACTGCTTTCTGAGCAACTCATTGTTTACCCATCTTTTATCTCATCATCTATATTCTAAGTTTCTATTTATGAAATTAATTGTACCACTTCTTGATAAGCTTTGGTACCTTCTTCCTCCCTTTGAAGAGTTTTTGTCCTCGAAAAATTTGAAATCTATGGCTTCATTCACAAGTAGAGAGTCAGTTCTCTGACTCCTCCCAATATTGGACTATTCAAGCAATCTTATACTTGAGTAGAACCTAAAAGTTTTCTAGAAGATTTACTAAAAATGCACTTTAGTTTTGGTATCTTTTGGAAGATCTTCTAGAGGTAGCTAAGCGACCACCTATCCTAACTTGCTCATGAACTTTCTCTTGAATTTATGGGAATGCTCATGAGTTCTCATGTTTTGCAACAATGCAATGCTTATGCCTATCTGTGTTAGGACATGTGGCTTTAATTTTCAATGCTAATCAAAACTAAAGAGGTTTGAAGGTATTATGAGTATTTTCATTTCATCATTGTACCTATAGAACTTTAAGTTCTTTCCATTAAGAACCATTGCATCTACTAAGGGAAACCTTACTTGACTTTCTTGAGAATTAATGAAGCCTTCAGTTAAATTGGAAATTTTTCCAAAAGGAGAGAGCTTTCAATTTTCATGCTGCCTTGAATACTTTTCACTATTCATGTTGGTGCAAGTAATCTTTGCTCATAATTGGTTTCCATCAATGTCTTTGATGGCATTTAATAGAGCTTTATATCATGAGACTCTTGAAACCATTCTAGAGTGTCATCGTATTTAGGATATGTCATGAAGAACTCTTTTAGAAACTTTTTCAATTAACTATCTCTTATACTAATTTTTTTTTTTGAGATATCATCTTTGTCATTGATGACATTTGATGTACTCCGGTGTCATCTTCTTAAGATATCTCATCAAAGTCTTGTTTTGGAAACATCTCTTAGTATCTGTTATAGCTAGAGTTAGCATTGAGTATGCCAACTTCTCTAATGTTTATGTATACATGCTATTTGGATCATGTCAAAGAAAGCTTTGTTTCAAAAACTAAGTTATCAAAGAGCTTAGATATATCCATGTATATTTGTATTGAAAGATTTGACCTCAAGAGTTTTTTCCAAGTTACTATAGAACTTAGATGTGTTCGGGTACTGTTCATTTCATTTCTTCCTTGCCCTTGACTTGGGAAGGGAATTTCTGCTTAGGTCTTTTTCATTGATGAGAACGACATACTCATTACTTAATGTATCATTTTACATTAGGCATGGGTGTCACTTTAGGAAGGAATCTCTAGGTATATTACTCGGAAAAATTTACTTGACATAATTTTTTCAAATACCTTAAATTTACTTTTTCCTAAAGTTCTTGCTCCTAATTAAACTTTCTACTGCTATTCGTTCACTTAATTATTTTCACTATGTACGAAAATAGAAAGTGAATCCTAAAGTTCATGCATATGTCTACATGCGGATGCATGTATGGCCTACAAAATCCAAGCAACTTGATGTTTCTATTATGCTGAGCATTCATGCATGCCGTGCTTATATGCTCCTTTTTTATGCACAAACATGTGATTCCTTTTCAAGCATCCTCATGCGAATGCACGTGTTGTCGTGCATTTGGAACATTTCTAAGAAAAAGAAGACTTGCTATGTGCACCAAGGAAAACTTAAAATTTTTGCATTGAAACTATCTCTTTTCAAGAGAAAATGCACAAACAATGCTTCTTTTTTAATGGATAGATGCATGTGAGTGCTCAAGGTGCTTCGAATTCCCTTCTGTTCATGCATGTTTTCCTCTTGAAAGCTTAAAATACCTTTCCTTTGCATGTATATTGGGACTAAATAATCAATAGGTCCTCTATTGTGCCTCAATTATGTATACATGCAAATATAATGGAAACCAAGGCAAACAAACATCATGTTTTTAAAAGAAAAACTTATCTCTATAATAGCTTCGTCCATCCTTTCCGTTGGAGAAGAGCCATACTCCATTTGATCTCCAATTGCTTCGTCCAATCTCAGTCAATTAGTAGCTCCATTCTTTTTGAAAGTACAAGGGTAAAATCCTCCTCCAAGCAACAATGCACTATTTATTTGATTCCTCACTTTAAATGGAAATAGAGTAAATTGCGTCCTCCCATAAGGTAAAGAGAGGCTAAATTCCTTCCACATTAAACCTCAAAGAGGTTTGATCAAAGTTGATGGTAGAAAAATAGACTCAAAGAGTGTTAGAATCTCATGGGTTCACCTTAGCAATCTACAATTAAGTACCAAATTACAATTAAGTACAAAATTTGAATTCACACCTCACAAAATCGAACATGGACACTAATACTTTTACGGAGGCACAAATTCTATGACACTAATCTCTCATGAGATATTACAAAAACAAGCAATAGCCCATTAGATAAATGCATGGGAACAACATTTTCCTATTCCAAGAGGGATGAAAATACAAAAACGCCTCACAAGGTTATAAGATTGCAAACCTTTAATGCTGCTATGTGCACGTGGGTAGGTTGGGAGTATAACGAGCTCCTTTTTCGTTTTTGACAAAGAGTTTTGTTGCACGTCTTTAAACGGGAGCGTGATGGCAGATATAATCCCACATACTATGGAAATTCCTAAATATGGCCGTATATATAAAACGACTATTTTGGGCTTTTATAACAAGTAGTAGATGGAGCTCTCCGTGATTTCATAAAACTTTGCAATCATGTCACGTTGGGCGCGTGGGTATGGATGATTCCGTTATGAGTTATGCTAGATGTGTCGACACAAAGTGGGTATAGTAAATTATGAGGCAACACGTAAATATATTTTGTATATAAAAGAGCTTAAGGCTCATCTAGGCCCGCCATATACCCACACATGAACAAACGGAGATGCTTACCTCAAAATAAGCTTCCGACCCATGGCTCTGCATACCAATGTTGTTTGAAGACTAAGAACCATGAAGTAAACTAAACTAGTCTAGTCCACAAGGGGTGAGAGATGCAAGTATCCACCCAACCAACTCCACCCATATATATACCTCAAGTTCAAGGGAGGAAATGTGAGGAGAGCTTGCCAAGTGTCCTCTCCACATGGATTCTAATCCAAGGCCTTCTAACTTTGGAAATCACATGGACTCCATATGGATTCTAATCCAAGGCCTTTTAACTTTGGAAATCACATGGACTCACATGGCCCTCACATGGATTCTAAAAGGATTTCTCCCAACCCATAGCTCTGCATACCAATGTTGTGTGAAGACTAAGAACCATCAAGTGAACTAAACTAGTCTAGCCCACAAGGGGTGAGAGATGCAAGTATCCACCCAACCAACTCCACCCATATATATACCTCAAGTGCAAGGAAATGTGAGGAGAGCTTTCCAAGTGTCCGCTCCACAAAAAATTTAAGGACTTAACTTAGTGGTTAAGTTTCAAGAATGGGAAGGAGCTAGTCTTGGGTTCAACCCCCATGTGGATCATGGGGTGAGATTTTTCCCAAAGAACTCTAGATCCTTGTAGAAATCTCCACTCAAGTTGATATGAGTTAACATAAGACTTAACTCAAGTGTTGAGTACCCCTACCACTACTAGTGGACTCTAGTGGAAGGTGTTAAAGTAGTGATAGAGTCTGCACATGCATATGTGGACTCTAGTTATTCCAAAGGTAATGGTTAGTTCCCAAATCTATGTAATGGTAGGTTGGGTACAGATTCATACGTCATTCTCCTTAGCATGGAGACTAAGTTCTTAATAAGAGCTCTATTGTATTTGGATATCTACGTATGCTATAGTGGCCAAGAATTGGTTTCAAAAAATTAAGGTGAACTTTGTCTTAGTTGGATACACTCATGATCATATAGATTAGATTTCTCATGTATTTTCAAGGAAATTCTCATATGTTTACGCTATCATCATTGCAGAATGCAATGATAACTGAGGCTTTTACGCTAAGGATGAAACTTCTTCATCTAGTTTATCTTTATGATTTTAAAAAGTTATTGTTTAGATAACGTTAAGGCTCTTTCGAACAATATCATTTTCGATCATATTTTCTTGATCAAGAAGTCTTAGTGTGCTAATTTGGTTCTTCTTTTTGCAAAGAAATATTCATCATCTTGTCAATGGGAGATTGTTGAATGTTGCAAGTTTTTATTGAGCATTCAAGAACTTATATGAGTGGTACTCAGAAGTCACCTTATGAGGACAAAGGATTTCATGTGCAATGTGAGAGTATGGAAGAGAGGAGTCACCAATGGTACCAGGCACTTGAGGAAAAAGAAGAAGTATATAGAACATGCTAAAAAATACTCATGTGATGAGAATGTATTTTGGTGGGACACCTATTTCACTCATCAACAAAAAATAATAGAATACTACATTGGAGGAGCTTGGAAACTTGACATACCTTTCTCATGGGATCTTAAGATTCAAAAAGTTGTATAATATCAAATCCTCAACATATTTCAAATGAGTTGCAAAGTACTCTTCATCCTCCTCGAGAGAGGAATATTTATTCCTTCACAACCCCTTGAAAGCAAGATTGAGGAGCGGAAAGATTGTCAATTTAATCATGAACCTTTTGTCGAATTGAATACTTGAATATTGGCTAGTCGTTTCTTAATTTTGGCAGTCATTCGACATCATTTTTGTTTTTTTTTTTTAATCTGTCATATGACTGTTCCGTCCTATGAAAGGTTATGTTTCTTGCGAAATTCAGTCCCATGTCCGATTGGAGATCCCACGAAAAGGTCAACATATATAAGTTTCTCCTAAGATGTGCGGGTTATCATATGTTTAGGCTGTGACGGCCCGGTGCCTCCTACATGTGGACAGTGGAATATGAAGGGTGCGGGGTGCGTCTGTGTTACGACTCGTGAGGTTGGTTTCTTGAGTCTAATTGGTTAGATGTATGTGTATTGATAAAATTACTGTCCAAATGTGCCAAAACAAAAAAAAAAACGAATTAGAAGAAAGCATGCAGTATCATTTTGGAGAAGGTTTTATGTAGGTTTCCTTGGGCGGAGGGCAGCAACGGACCATATTAGTGTGCATGATCAGGATTCAGAAGCCCACATACAGTGTTGATGAAACGGGCCGGCGGGAAATTCTTTATCAATTATTAGATGCCAGTCAGATCAATAGAATTGCGTGTTTCTCCAGCTTTATAAGCCCTTCCTTTCAGATACACTGCTCATCAGAGAAAGATATCTGCCTTCTTCGATTACGCCGTTTGAACTTGCCGTTGTTTCTAAAGCATCAATTAAATACGGCAAATATGACGTCGTCTTATACCACGTCCTCCACAGCAAGCGTTAAACGCGTCTATGCATGTGAACCTACAATGTGCGATGTCTGCAATCAGAGCTTAACATCAAGGCACGCGTGTCAAAGCTCTGGTACCATGGAATGCATGATACTGAAGGTAATAATATGGCAACCATTGCGTTATGAATTAAAACACTAAAGCGTTCACGCTTTTCACTCAATCTCCCTTACCTTAGTTCACCATCTTTGATCAAGCTTGCCTTTTCATTCTAACAGCATGTGCTATTCGCACTTTCTTTAGTGCATGTGGATCCTCTATCTGTCGATTGTCAGTAGACTGTTTTTTTTTTTTAATGGAGGTTGTCAGTAGACTGTTCATTCTCCTTCCGCTGGCAGTAATTAATCTCCCTTTATTGTATTCGGAATTTATTTTCGAGCCTTCTAAATTGTGTGTTATAGATCGGGATAAGGATTCTGTAATCTATGTTTGTTTTCATTCTATAGTTCAAATTCATCTTGGACGCACTTGTGCATTCATCAAAATGTCGACTTTCCTCGTGCAACGAGAATCGGTTGTGCAGAGGTATGAAGGATCTCTTTCGGCATGGTTCGCTTTGCGAACAGAAAGCCAGTGGCGGATGTTCGTTCTGTCGAACGATGTGGCTTCTTCTCGGCGTACATGCCAAGCTTTGTAAGCAGGAGATATGTTTTGTGCCACGCTGCAGGTTTGGAATTTTCTGTTATCCATGGGGATTTAGAAATATGTAACATATTTTATTTGAGACGGTTTCTCAACCACCTGTGTCGCTCTTTCAGAGAGGTAAAAATACATTTGCAAAGGAAAGAATCGACGAGAGATTCGATATCGGGATCAGCTGCGAGTGAAACGTGAACAGCAAATGAATGGCCTCATATCGTCCACCGAGCTCCGAAACCACGTGTGATATTTACGATGATTTTTGTTACTTTATTATGATTTGTAGAGCGCAGATGGATTATCGATTTCGATACCAGCTGATAAAGTGCGGTATCTGTCTTTGAACTAAATGCTTCCTAGTTTTATCTTTAATGGTGTCTATGATAAGTTTGTTTTCGTATTACAGAAAGCCGTTCTCGGCTATCGCCTTCCATAGCATCTCTGTGCATGATGGCTTGTGGTATTTTTATGTCATTATTATTGCGTCCTGAACTAAACGCTTTTGTGAATTAACCCTTAGTGCTGTTCTTAACGTGTTGTGTTGTCCAGTGGTCTCTCTACTCTTGCCTGCTGAATCATCTACATGTACGGATTCGTAATTCCAGCTTGATGTATCGTTTCTACCATATATTGGCTAAACGCACCATCGTTTTAGAAGCGGTCCTGGATGCCTTCTCATCGTTCTAATCGTCCAAGCAAATTGTTAATAATAAACCCCTCACCTTATTTCCTCATCAAATTTGCTTTTTTTTTTTTTTTTTTTTAAATGGAGGTTCGGCTGAGGCCTACTCCCCCGGGCTTTAACTTTGAAATTACAACTGTACAAGGAAGGGCATAGTACCCATGGGACCCCCCTTATCCCACAAGAATTTGCTTTGAGCCACACAAGCTTCTCGACATTTAAAGATGTTGCTCCAAATATTTTTATTCAACATTTTGGTCATGGTTCATGATATTCTTGATAAACCTTTGTGATGTACTTCTTTCTTTGTGTTGATAGCTTTGATGAGTCTCTGCTACAAAGCATTTAATAAAATGGAGAGCGCACGCTTTAGTGTATGTCTTCATCATGGACGACTTTTGCAGCTTCATGAGAATCTTGTTTAACATTATAATCACTTCAATTTTACCCCGTTTCAATGACAGAATATAAGCTAGAAAGAGACTTTTTTAGCAACACTTGCACATTGACTACAATATAGACTACAACTTAAGTGAGTTCAGGTTGAACAAAACTTGAAAAAGAAAAGAGCTTCGGTCATGTGAGAGAACTACAGACAACGAAAAAGAACTGAGAAGACAAGTGCGTGAGACAACCATTTTTTTGCAATCAACCGAGGACAACCTCTCGTACACATACTACACCAGGACATTCAGATTTCTGTTGGATACACATTGTTTTTTGTATTGGATTGACAATAATTTCTTGTTAGATTGAAACGTGCTATTACTAATATGTATATATGTATATGTGTGTGCTTGTACGCATTTATATATATATATATATATATATATATATATATATATATATATATATATATATATATATATATATATAGATAGAGAGAGAGAGCTACATACACACCATTGATATGTATATGTATATAAGCATACATGCATAATGTGTGTATAGATGTATGTATATATGTCTTAATGTGCTTGTATGTATATTTGTATGTATGCATGCATGAACGTATGTTTGTATGTGTAGATGTATGTATACATGTATATGCTTATGTATATATGTATGTATTTATGTACGTATGCTATACATATTATGTTTGTGCTTTTATATATATATATATATATATATATATATATATATATATATATATATATATGTGTGTGTGTGTGTGTGCGCGCGCGCGCGCGAGCGCGTGTGTGTGTTCATGTATAATTGTAACTATGTATGTTGTATGTTTGTATGTATGCATGCATGAATCCGTTCATGTGTGTATGTATGTATGTATGTATGCATGAATGTATATGTGTGTTTGTATGTATGCAATTTTTCTCATGAATGTATGTGTGTTTGTATGTATGCAATTTTTCTCATGAGTGTGCTTGCGTGTACGTTTGTATGTGAAAATGTATGCATTTTATCTTTATATATGCATATGTATATGTATGCATGTACTTATGTATGTATGCATATAGTTATGTATGTATGTATATATGTATGCATATATATATATATATATATATATATATATATATATATATATATATATATATATATATATATATATATATATGTATGTATGTAAGTACGTATGTATGTATGTATGTGTGTATGTATATATGTATGTAGGTATGTGTGTGTATATACAAACACACACACATACATATATATATGTGTGTGTGGGTGTGTGTGTGTATGTATGTATTTGAGTGTGTGTGTGTATTTTATGTATGCTTGGATGCATGTATGTATGCATGTGTGTATGTGCTTATATATATATATATATATATATATATATATATATATATATATATATATATGTGTGTGTGTGTGTGTGTGTGTATGTGTGTGTGTGGGTGTGTGTGTATTGTATGCATGCTTTATGTACGCCTATATATATATATATATATATATATATATATATATATATATATATTTAATTGAAATTTATAATAGTAGATCTTCTCTTTCTCTGCTTCACATCTTGACTACTTTGGTGCGTTATATTTTTTCTTATCTTGTGCTATTTTTTCTTTCTCTCTTCTATTGTTCCTGAGTGACTGGAATCTTGTGATTGTTGTAAGGAAAGGGTATATACCACTTTTTACGGTAATCAGAAAAAATACATTCTTGGATAAATTTCTCTTACAGACATGACTTACTGAAGTTACCAAGCATGACAAACCTCATAAGTCATAACCAATCGAATATTATGACGATTAAGGCAAACTATCAAAAAAATTTTAATGGAAATCAATGGATCACATTACTTCACCAACTTGCTTCCGGATAGGAGAGTAGGTGGTATGCAGAAGAAACCCCCCATGAAATTAAATTAAAGATATTTACGGAAATCAATGAGCTAGTAAGTTTGTTCTGGGAAAATGATATCCCTTGCATCCACAGAAGTTGATGACAATTAAAAGTTTTACTTGTGAAATAGCCATGCAATTTTTTAAATAAATGAAGCAGAAAGTTATTTTAACTCGATGATAAAACATCAGATCTCCGTCTTTCAGCACAATTCGTGTGCCACCATTTCACGTCTAGACCAATTTACTGCACATGTCTTAAATTTCTTTTCGCTTATATATATATATTCATGCAATTCTAACAATTGAGTTACAGTCTTAGTGGAGCACAATAATGGAAACAGCTGGCGAATGTACAGACTCATCTCAACGTTAAGTGTTTTGGCAAACAATAGTCAAGAGAGTAGGTGAAAAATGATGCTTTTTAATTTCTTCACATCCAATTTGCGTGACTGACACATCTTCATCCAAGAGAATCTGTACGATCAGTACTTGAAATGCCATAACCTGATCCCAAGCAAAATTCTCAACTTATGACAAATAACAAATTATCTTGTATTTAATGAGCTATTATTCAGGTGAAAGATTTTAAGTTGGAATGAAAGCACACATTACATTAAAATCTCTCTAGAATTTCCTTTGATCCAATGTTAAATTACAATGGTTAATTGGTTACAACATTAACACTACAACAGATCGATGGTATACCGAGGTTTTTACTGAGGAAAATGAACGCGGCTTTATTTGCCGCGATGCCGGTGTAAAGGTTGGTTTGCACGTCGGTACCAAAGAGTTGGTATAGGCGTCGGTATAAGCATCAGTATATGTGTCAGTATAAACGTCGGTATATGCGTCGGTAATTGGCTTTTGCTGCGTCGCCTCCTGGGTGTACCGACGGTTATTCCGATGACACTACTGGGAGTACTGTCGCGTATACCGACGACCATACCTGCAAAATTTTTTTGGGCAGAGTGTTTTGTCTTTTGCTACAGCAACATTACCATGATGTTGCTTAACAAAAGACAATACTCTGCCAAAAAAAAACCGAGTACATGTGATGTGTACTCTAATGACTACCGAAATATGATTTCATGAAACAGAGTATTATTGTACACAAAAGAGATAATCAGAATGAACAATGAACCATGTATAAAAGAAGATATATATTTCAATAATGAAGCATGTACAAGAGTGTGGCAAACCACTGTCATATATGACGCTTTTACAAAATGTGGCAAAGCAATGTATTGCCATATGGAAATCAAATACAAAATATTGGTCTTCCACTGCCATATACATGCAAAGAACGTTCCATATCAACAGTGCTGCAACAAAGAACATTAATGGAATGAGATAAATTCACATGAAAATTACAAACAACAAGTAAAAACCAAGTTTATAAATTAATTACCTCATCGCAAATGCTCCCATGAAACTACCGCACCGCGTCCCTCCAAGTCCTGCAATAGTGCAGTCAACCCATGACTATATCCGTAAGACTCCTCCGATCGTGTTGGAGGACGACCCATTGCCAGCTCCTGAAACAAATATAAAAAGATTAGAGAAACATATGTGAGAAATTTAACACAAATAAATTCAATAAATGAAATGGTACTTACAAACTCATGACACATCGTGTCATATCCGCCGCTGCCCAAATGTGACGGTCCAATCGTGTCTATACGTGTGGCTGCGGCATTTTGCTGCTGGCGATATCGATCAGGAGTCTGCTGCTGCTCGTCATGAATCATGTCCCACTCCTCAGCATCTAACCATACAGGCTTTGGTAAGCCTTCTCTGAATGCATCACGAGCCTCGGATCGTCGATGCGACATGAACTCATGTGCGGTGTGCTGAATCCACTCTGAACTGACAATCGACTGTCCATCGGCTGGTCGGAACTCCTGGTAAATCGTCTATGTGATTCCGATCTTTATCCTGTTCACTCCATTTTAACATGATGGAGTGTCCAAACTGGATGGAGCAAAGCTGTCGTATGCGTGCACGCATTGCTTTGCCAGCCGCATCCATCACCGGAGCTCCATCTTGGATACTATACATCTTGGAGTCATCATGGTCATGAGCACCCCAATGTGTACGTGGTGTACTGCGTGGTGTACTGCGTGGCGTACCTACATCTGAGGTACTCGTCCTAGGAGTAGAAGCGGGCGACACAGCATCCGTCGCACTGCCTCCACAACAACCGCCTCCTCCGCCTCCAGACCTACCTGTAGATCCACTCCTAGAACCTCCTGCTCCAGAGCGTGACCTCGATCTACATGACGGGCCAGACCCGGTATCGCGCTGAGGTGTCGAATGCACATGCCTACTAGTAGACCCAGTAGGAGATGGCTGCAAAGATGGTCCTGGTGGAGTCACAAAGCTAGGAGACATACCTCCTACGGGAGTAACACCACCCGCAAGAGTGACACCGGCAAGAGTGACACCGGCGGGAGTGACACCGGCAGGAGTGAGGCCAGCGGGAGTGAGGCCGGCAGGAGTAAGGCCGCCAGGAGTGAGGCCGGGAGGAGTGCTATCACGAGCGATCCAATACTGTGATGCAGCGGCCATATACGCAGGAGGGACCTGAGAGATGAACTCCAAAAATTGCTCCTCTGTCATGGAATGTGGAGTGACTGGAGGACTGTCTCCCATCGTGCTCTGTAATAAAAGAACTCAAATAATTAGCATGCGATAAGAAAAATAATATAGGGAATAAACAAAAAAAAAACCAAAAATTAGTACGTACAAGTGTTTTATTCAAAAGTCCTCTATTCTAGCATCCTCTTGAAGATCCGATGCACCAAGAATATCTACCTCTATATTGATGGCTTCTAAATCGCTTGCTATGCTAGTTTCCTCCTGATCATCGTCTATTGCTTCGTCTTCTCGAACAATGACCTCTTCTTCAATGACCTCTTCTTCTCAAACAATGATCTCTTCTTCCTCAACTATCGAATGAATCTCTGAGTCCACTAGAGATGGACTTTCTTCTACATCTATGTTTTCAAAAATTTGTCTACTACGTGGAGGGACTTGTAAAACAAATAGCCACTCTGGGTCTTTTGAATCTGGTATAAAAACAACTTGCTCACAGTGTTCGGGAAGTACAAATGTATCCCTTTCATCTGTCCATAATCTTGTGGAGTCGACTTGAAGCAAACCGCTCTTATCGCGTCTCACTGTTGTGTTTCTTCCAGAGATGACTCCATGAAGAATTGCGTAATCCAAATGGATTCACTCCATCCATCGCTAGGCCTAGACATATGGACCGAGGCTCACTAGCAAACTCTGGCCACTTACTATCTATGTGCTTCCAAGCATCAGAGTCAGCTGGCACTCGCATTACATTATCTGTAGACCTGCTCTTTGTATGCCATGACATTAACTCAGCTATAGATTTGCATCTAAACATGTTCTTAATTCGTGGAGTGATAGGAAAGTGGCGAAGAACCTTTGCGGGGATTGCTTCGCCTATAACGTCTTCTCTAAATCTATTTTCTCCACACTTTGGACATACGTGGAGATGCTCATACTCATTCCGAAAGAGAATGCAATCATTCGGACAAGCATGAATTTTAGTATAATCCATTCCAATGGACTGTAAAAGTTTTTTCGCATCTCCACGTGTTGGAGGCATGTCATTGCCCTCTGGCAAAAATTGATCTTTAAGAAGCCTGCAATAAGCAATTAAAATGATATTAGTAAATGAAGTTATTATGATACAACAATGAAAGCCAATTTGTTCTCCACTTACCTGAATAATTCAGTGACACTACTATCTGACCATCCATAAATGGATTGCAGATTGAGCATCGCGAGTGAAGCACGTAGTACATATATCTTTGCTCCATTGTAAAGTGGTAAACGAGCTAATCTTCGCATGTTTTCATATTCTTCATCAACTTCTGATCGTGGAATTTCTGTTGTGTCCATGAAAGTCTCGACACCTTCTTCACCATCATGATCTTCGTCCATCTCATAAAATGCTTCAAGCATCTCTTCCATATGTTCATTCTGTGTAATATTATTAGTGCTTGCTTGTATGTCTAAGTCCTTTTTTGCTCTCTTTTGTCCACGAGAGGTTACCGGTGCAATGTCGTTTGGGTCCATCTGCTCACCTAGGGGACCATGCGAATGATAGCGTAGGTTTTCCAGTCGACTCCTATCAAAGGATCCATACTCTCTAACATGTGTAGTACAAATCCGTCGTTTTCGATAAATTTGATACTTGCACTGTGTGCAAGGACATGCCATTCTCTCTTCAGGATCCAAAGAAGCCATCTGCTACAATATGGACATTTTAGAACATTTTAGAACATTTTAGAACATTTTAGAACATTTGTTTTTTTATTAAACCTAAAAATCTAACTCTTAAAGACTTAAATCTGAAATACTAAACCTAAATACTTAAATACCTTAAAAAACTTAAAACCCTAATTTTAAAACCCTAATCTATATAGCTATCCTATTTTATCTATATATTCGGATTTTTTCTTGATTGATCCTCTTAATTAAGTCATATATATGCCTAAACCCTAAAACCCTAATTTTAAAGATCTATACCTAAATTATGTATATTTCTATACACATGTGTATATACATGTATATATGTATTATATGTGTATGTGTGTATATATGTTATGTAGGTGTTAAAACCCTAAAACCCTAATCCAAATGACCTAGAACTAAAACATGTATATATATGTATGCATGTGTATATATATGTGTATATGTATATATATGTGAATATAGATAGGTATATAAGTATGTGTGTTTGTGTATTGTAAATATATTCACTCTATTTAAAATGATTAAATTTAAACCTATTTTTATATATTTAATCATATATATATTTCATTTATTTATTTAAATGACTAGTTCTTATCATATTTTATTATCTATATAATTATCCTACAAAATGTATATATTTATTTATATATTCAGATTTTTTCCTTACTTAATCCTATTTTTATATATTTAATTTTATATATTTAATTATATATATTTAATTAAATTATTTAAAACACTAGTTCTTTTTATATTTATTTATGTATATAATTATCTTATTTTATAGATATATTTATTTATATATTCAGATTTTTTTTATTATGTAATCCTATTTTTATATATTTAATTTTATATATTTAATTATTAATATTTAATTAAATTATTTAAAACACTAGTTCTTTTTATATTTATTTATGTATATAATTATCTTATTTTTTATATATATTTATTTATATATTCAGATTTTTTTCCTTATGTAATCCTATTTTTATATATTTAATTTTATATATTTAATTATATATAAAAATAGGATTACATAAGAGAATATGTAATCCTATTTTTATATATAATCTTAAAACCCTAATCTTAAAGATTTAAATCTAAAATATGTATATTTTTGTATGCATGTGTATCTACATGTATGTATGTATTATATGTATATGTGTGTTTGTGTATATATGTTATCTACGTATTAAAATCCTAAAACCCTAATCAGAAAGACTTAGACTTAAATCAGAAATACTAAACCCTAAAACCCTAATCTTAAATATCTAGACCTAAAATATGTATATTTCTGTATACATGTGTATATACATGTATATATGTATTATATGTGCATGTGTATGTGTGCATATATGTTATGTAGGTGTTATAACCCTAAAAAAGGCCTATTCAGGAAATTTGGGAATTATTCAAGTCCCATTTATATTACTTATTATGTTAATTTCTCACGTTTGAGCCCAACCTTGATACCCCATTTATAATAAAATTATCCTCAATGTTAAAGTGTCAGTTTAATATACTCCAATCAAGAGATAATAACATGTTGTGGTGTGTGAATGAGTCAAAAACTATAACATTAGGACACAAAGAATTGTCTCAAAATCCTGTGTAATTCCCATTTTTCCTGAATAGGCCTTAAAACCCTAATCTTAAAGATTTAAATCTAAAATATGTATATTTTTGTATGCAGGTGTATCTACATGTATGTATGTATTATATGTATATGTGTGCTTGTGTCTTTCATTGGTTGACGCACGAATACCTATTTCATTTCCATGAGAGTATGATAACAATAGAAACCATTAGGTAATCTTTAATGGTTATATAATCCACCCCATCATGATCATTCCGAACAACATGTACCAAAATAGTGAATTAACTTCAAACCAAAATTACATGTTAATATTAAAAGGGAAAGAAAATTTCACTCTTATACCATGAGAAACTA